>CM022297.1:106387036-106862603 GCA_011799875.1 Thinopyrum elongatum | reverse complement strand
TGGAAAAACATCCGGGAAGTCACAGACAACTGGGATAATCTCAATCCCATCAAGCGGAGAAGCATTCAACGCATTCAAGGCATAAATTTGAGCCTCAGCGTTCTGAGTGATATGAGCATGGTAATTCACCATCTCATTCGAGGGGTGCAAGAGGTGAACAACTTTGGTGGCACAATTGATTGAGGCATAGTGGGCCTTCAACCAATCCATTCCCAGAATAAGGTCAATCTTGGACGATTTCAGAATAATGGGAGACGCACTGAACTCCAACTCTTCGATTTCAACGGGAACATTATAGCTAACTGTAAAGGTTCGGCAACCACCCGCGGGGGTGTGTACCAATAAGGGTGTGTTCATGTATTCGCATTTAATGTCATGCATGCGTGCAAAAGGTTCTGACATGAAGGAATGCGATGCTCCTGAATCAAATAAAACAGATGCTGGTACTGAATTAACGAGAAGTGTACCCATCACAGTATCTGGTTGATTTGGAGCTTCAGACATGTTGATGTGGTAGTACTGCCCACGACCGTAAGAAGGTCTGGCATTATTGTTGCGCTGCTGAGGAATACCACGGCCAATTCCACGTCCAGCAGAAGGGAGAGCTAGTTGATTCTGATTCTGAGAACAATCTCTAGCACGGTGACCTGGCTTGCCACACTTGAAGCATAGTCCGCTGTCAGGACGAGGTGCTGGAGCTCGAGGTGCTGGAGCTGGCAGGGGCTGTCTCGGTGGTGGAGGTGGCAGACGTGGAGCAGCATAAGAAGGTCTGTTCGCAGGAGCTGCTGAACGGAACATGCCTTTGGGGAACCAGATGCGTCGCTTCTGGGAAGACGAGCCCGAAGATGAGCCCGACTCACGGGTGCGTCTGGACGCTTCCTTGTGCTTCTTAAGTCCAGTTTCAACCATGATGGCCTTATTCACCAAGGTGGCGAAATCAGGATAATCCTGGACAAGCAGTGCCAACTGTATGTCATGATGCAGTCCTTCACGGAACTTCTCCTGTCTTCGCTCATCAGTAGGAATGTCTTCTTCAGCATAGCGAGATAAGTCAAGAAACTCGCGCTGATATACTTCCACGGTCTTGTTGCCCTGAACAAGGCTACGGAACTCGGCCTTCTTCCGAGCTATGACAGCTTGAGGAATGTAGCGGGCACGGAATGCAATCTTGAATTCTGCCCAAGTGACGACAGTACCAGGCGGCAGAGTCTGTCGGTGAGTGACCCACCATTGGGCTGCGGGACCCTTAAGAAGATATGTCGCAAAAGTGACATAGTTAATTTCGGTGACACTAGCAGACTCCATCTCATGGGAGATGTCACGCAGCCAGTCATCGGCATCCAATGGGTTGACTGTGTTGCGGAAGAAGGATGGGCTGAGCCGCATAAATTCTGGCAAAGTGATGGAGAAAGGCTGCTGATTAGCATCAGGACGAGGAAACTGCTGCATAATTCCCGTCATAAACTGGCGGTTGATTTCAAACTGTTGCATCATCGCTGCCATATAATCAGGTGGTGGCGGCGGTGGTGGATTGTTGTCAGCCATCCTGCTAATTCAACAGGGGTATTTCAGCAATAGCTTATGCAAGGGTTTAGCAATAAACATGATGTAACTCGACATTTATTGAAGTAGTGCACAGATGCTGAAAGTAGTCATTAAGACATACAGATCCATACGTAGTCGGTTACATTCGGGCAGCATAACGGCGCAAATGAAAAGCTAGACATTCTAGGCGGCGCGCAGGCACGCGGTAAGAAAGTACACAACGGGACATAGCAAAGGCTACATCAACGTCGGAGAAAACCACTGAAACGGGGTAACTGCAAGTGCGGACGATGGACGTTCGTCGCAGAAGGATCCTGCGCTCCATGGGCACTCTGATGCAGAACCCGGTCTCGAGAAGAAAGAAGAGGTCCACGTGCAGGCGTGTGACCTCCCACAGCAGGCCAGACGATCCCTGATGGCATCTCAGTCCTGCTCGGGTAAAGAATGTACTCCGGATGCATCCCTGCACGAACAGCTGGTAGCAACTGTGTCATAGCCTCGTAGTAGCGTGCTCGAGTGGCAAACAACTCGACAGCAAGTGCACGAACAGTGCGATCCAGAGCCTGAGCATAGTGGATCAGAACTCGCTGATCATAGCGACGAGGCTCGTACGGGGCACAGATAGCTGTGTAAAATCCAGTAGCATCTCCAACAGGTGCATACGGAATGTACCGAAACACAGTATCATCCAAGTTAGCACTGTGCCCTCCTCGGAGACGTGCGACAGCAGAGTAGGCGGCATCATGGACTGCCATCTCAATCGTCACGCCGATACCGTGAAAACGGTGAAGCTCAGTGTCAGAGTTATCCTGCTGATCGTAGATGCGAACATCAGCATAGTACTGCTCCTGGTTGAACTCACGATAAACCTCATAGACCATGTACTCGGGGCACCAGCGGTATCCCAGCCTGATCAAGAGGGCGATCAGAACAGCTGGAAACCCAGGGACGTCTCGAGCACAGGTGCGAAGCACGAGCTGCGTCGTAGGACGAGGGGGAAACAGTCGATCCATCTGAAATAAGAAGTTCAGGTTACAAGCCAGGGCCTCGAGGGCTCGAATACAAGCTCGATGGCATACAAGCGTCAGCGGGAGCATTAAATATCTGAGTACAGATATATTACAGAGAGAGAGATAAGCCTTCACAGAGGCGGGGTAAAAATAAAAACTACGATCGAAAGGCGTAGGCCTCCTGCCCTGGACCCTCCGATCCTACTCCTGGTCGTCGAACGGCTCTTCGTAGTAGTAGTACTCGCCAGGCGGATAGTAGTACTGGTCGTCGGCTGGGGCTTCTGGCTTAGGGGCTCCGTCGTCTGGTGGCATCAAATGGAAAATGGGGGAAAAAGAAAATAAAGCAAACGTGAGTACTCATCCGAAGTACTCAGCAAGCAAGGATCTACACTACATATGCATCATTGTCAAAGGAATGGCTGTATATGTGGACTGGGCTGCAGAAATGCCAGAGTAGAGGGGGAAAGCCTAGTCCTATCGAAGACTAGCATCTTCAACAATCTTCGACAGTCTTGCAGCATCAGGAGAGAGCAGATGAACATAATGTAAAGTAGTAGTAGTAATATCATCAACCTCGACCTGAGATCCTTTCTCGACTCCCTGCGAGAAAGCAATCCCAGAGCCGTACTATCCAATTCTCATCACATGTTCTAGTTGTACCGATCGGGATACAACTCCGAGTGTCCGTTACCGTAGGACAGACTATCGATAGAAGTTTCTTCCCTGCAGGGGTGCACCAACTTACCCACCACGCTCACTTAACTCTGGCCGGACATACTTTTCTGGGTCATGCCCGGCCTCGGCTAAGCAACACGCCGCAACCCGACCTAGGCTTATAAGAGAGGTCAGCACGCCGGACTAAACCTATGCCCCCAGGGGTCTTGGGCCATCGCCCCGGGAACTCCTGCACGTTACGGGGCCACCGAGAGCAGACCTAGCAACCCCTTATACAAGCGCGGTTGCGTTACCAGTCCAACTCGGCGTGCGCCGCTCCTTACTGACGTCAAACAAGCTTCGGCTGATGTGTACGACGCAGAACGCCCATACTATGCCCACGTGATGGTTAGTGCTATCGGGCCAGAGGCCCCTCGGATCAAATATCCAAACCGTAGTGGATTAGGAGCGCGCGGAAACGAGCAGAGACTCACGATCGATGTGACCCCGTCGCCCCGTCTCGAGGACTTACGGCAAGGGCTAAGAATGCCCGGCCACGCCTCGTAGTTATCTCGCGGGCACCATCCAGGTCAATCCGACTCCACATCACTTCGCGTTAAGCTCGCGCGGGTACCCCTCAGGGCCGACCCGTCTTTAGTATCATAGTTTAGTGCAAGTCATAATATCCAAGGTAACTGTGTGTCTGACACCGAAGGGAACCCTGAGGAATCACCCTCGATGGAATTCCCGCTCGATGTTATCATCAAGGTGAACGAAGGAGGAATCACCCTCGAGGTCCACCTTGAGGAGTTGCGCGACGACGTCGTGATCGGGGGTGGTGTAGAAGGAATCACCCTCGCTTACCACGACCGAGTAACTAACCTACAAGGTTAACATCAGAAGTGCTGACGAGGTATCACCCTCAGCTTATGCAAGGGTTTAGCAATAAACATGATGTAACTCGACATTTATTGAAGTAGTGCACAGATGCTGAAAGTAGTCATTAAGACATACAGATCCATACGTAGTCGGTTACATTCGGGCAGCATAACGGCGCAAATGAAAAGCTAGACATTCTAGGCGGCGCGCAGGCACGCGGTAAGAAAGTACACAACGGGACATAGCAAAGGCTACATCAACGTCGGAGAAAACCACTGAAACGGGGTAACTGCAAGTGCGGACGATGGACGTTCGTCGCAGAAGGATCCTGCGCTCCATGGGCACTCTGATGCAGAATCCGGTCTCGAGAAGAAAGAAGAGGTCCACGTGCAGGCGTGTGACCTCCCACAGCAGGCCAGACGATCCCTGATGGCATCTCAGTCCTGCTCGGGTAAAGAATGTACTCCGGATGCATCCCTGCACGAACAGCTGGTAGCAACTGTGTCATAGCCTCGTAGTAGCGTGCTCGAGTGGCAAACAACTCAACAGCAAGTGCACGAACAGTGCGATCCAAAGCCTGAGCATAGTGGATCAGAACTCGCTGATCATAGCGACGAGGCTCGTACGGGGCACAGATAGCTGTGTAAAATCCAGTAGCAGCTCCAACAGGTGCATACGGAATGTACCGAAACACAGTATCATCCAAGTTAGCACTGTGCTCTCCTCGGAGACGTGCGACAGCAGAGTAGGCGGCATCATGTACTGCCATCTCAATCGTCACGCCGATCCCGTGAAAATGGTGAAGCTCAGTGTCAGAGTTATCCTGCTGATCGTAGATGCGAACATCAGCATAGTACGGCTCCTGGTTGAACTCACGATAAACCTCATAGACCATGTACTCGGGGCACCAGCGGTATCCCAGCCTGATCAAGAGGGCGATCAGAACAGCTGGAAACCCAGGGACGTCTCGAGCACAGGTGCGAAGCACGAGCTGCGTCGTAGGACGAGGGGGAAACAGTCGATCCATCTGAAATAAGAAGTTCAGGATTGTCGTAAGACATTGAGAAATATAACCGATCTCGGAAGGAAAGGTTAAACAAAACAATGGAAAGGAAAATGATTATCAGACTAATCAGATCAAAGACAGGGAAATCGCACTGAATCCAGCTCTCCGGGTGGATAGAATTAACGAGAACCTAAATGTCGGCGTTTAGTAATTTTGCAAAACCCGAATAGAAGAGAGATTAGAATCCCAGAGTAAAGACGAGGAATAAAAGATCCTAATACCACCCAGTTGGCAACGTGGGCCCGTAAGCCACACAGCCAAGTTAGTAAAACAATTTTTGACCACTAGACTCAACTTCGGCCAAGGAATTGGAAAGGGGGGACTCCTAGAGGCAGTCGGCTCTGATACCAACCTGTGACGACCCCGACTTAATCGTGCACTAATCATACACGCAAATGCGCACGATCAAGCCTAAGGACTCACTTGAAGATATCACAACACAACTCTAAAACATAAATAAAGTCATACAAGCTTAATATTACAAGCCAGGTCCTCGAGGGCTCGAATACATAGCTCGATGGCATACAAGCGTCAGCGGAAGCATTAGATATCTGAGTACAGATATATTACAGAGAGAGAGATAAGCCTTCACAGAGGCGGGGTAAAAATAAAAACTACGATCGAAAGGCGTAGGCCTCCTGCCCTGGACCCTCCGAACCTACTCCTGGTCGTCGAACGGCTCCTCGTAGTAGTAGTACTCGCCAGGCGGATAGTAGTACTGGTCGTCGGCTGGGGCTTCTGGCTTAGGGGCTCCGTCGTCTGGTGGCATCAAATGGAAAATGGGGAAAAAAGAAAATAAAGCAAACGTGAGTACTCATCCGAAGTACTCAGCAAGCAAGGATCTACACTACATATGCATCATTGTCAAAGGAATGGCTGTATATGTGGACTGGGCTGCAGAAATGCCAGAGTAGAGGGGGAAAGCCTAGTCCTATCGAAGACTAGCATCTTCAACAATCTTCGACAGTCTTGCAGCATCAGGAGAGAGCAGATGAACATAATGTAAAGTAGTAGTAGTAATATCATCAACCTCGACCTGAGATCCTTTCTCGACTCCCTGCGAGAAAGCAATCCCAGAGCCGTAATATCCAGTTCTCACCACATGTTCTAGTTGTACCGATCGGGATACAACTCCGAGTGTCCGTTACCGTAGGACAGGCTATCGATAGAAGTTTCTTCCCTGCAGGGGTGCACCAACTTACCCACCACGCTCACTTAACTCTGGCCGGACACACTTTTCGGGGTCATGCCCGGCCTCGGCTAAGCAACACGCCGCAACCCGACCTAGGCTTATAAGAGAGGTCAGCACGCCGGACTAAACCTATGCCCCCAGGGGTCTTGGGCCATCGCCCCGGGAACTCCTGCACGTTACGGGGCCACCGAGAGCAGACCTAGCAACCCCTTATACAAGCGCGGTTGCGTTACCAGTCCAACTCGGCGTGCGCCGCTCCTTACTGACGTCAAACAAGCTTCGGCTGATGTGTACGACGCAGAACGCCCATACTATGCCCACGTGATGGTTAGTGCTATCGGGCCAGAGGCCCCTCGGATCAAATATCCAAACCGTAGTGGATTAGGAGCGCGCGGAAACGAGCAGAGACTCACGATCGATGTGACCCCGTCGCCCCGTCTCGAGGACTTGCGGCAAGGGCTAAGAATGCCCGGCCACGCCTCGTAGTTATCTCGCGGGCACCATCTAGGTCAACCCGACTCCACATCACTTCGCGTTAAGCTCGCGCGGGTACCCCTCAGGGCCGACCCGTCTTTAGTATCATAGTTTAGTGCAAGTCATAATATCCAAGGTAACTGTGTGTCTGACACCGAAGGGAACCCTGAGGAATCACCCTCGATGGAATTCCCGCTCGATGTTATCATCAAGGTGAACGAAGGAGGAATCACCCTCGAGGTCCACCTTGAGGAGTTGCGCGACGACGTCGTGATCGGGGGTGGTGTAGAAGGAATCACCCTCGCTTACCACGACCGAGTAACTAACCTACAAGGTTAACATCAGAAGTGCTGACGAGGTATCACCCTCGGCACTCGACGATAACCCAGTAGCGTCGGCAACTAAGGGGAAGTGATGTGCGGTGCCATGGTCTAGTCTTCAATCCCGATGATCGGGTCTTCTGATGTCCAGCAGGGCAGTCGGGATCAAGTGGGGGTCTCGGTCGTGTCTCTACCCACCTTATACTAAGCAGTCTAGGATAACCAGTAAGGTAGCAAGGCAGGTTACAATAAACAGGCTATGCAGCAGATATAGGAAAACAGTAGCAGTAGCAGTTCTAATGCAAGCATAAGAGAGAAGAGAGTAGGCGATATAGGCATGCTCAAAATGGGGGTGCTTGCCTGTTTGCTCGGGGGCAAGGGCAAGGTCTTCAGTAGTATCGTCGGGGACGTAGTCGTACTCCTGTGCGGCGTCTGCCTCGGGAGCTACGTCAACGTCGGGGGCTACCGAGAGAGAAGAGGGGGAAGAAACAGGTAAACATAATGCAAACAAATGCAACACGGTGCGTGTGATGCTATGATGCAGTGCAGGGTTGCCTGAATATGCATCTAAGTCATTTTAGTTAAATTTAGAATTATTCTAGGATTTAATATCCGACGTGTGTGCACTATTCATCTGCCGGATTCGGGTCCGGAGTTACGAGTTCTTCTACGTAGGAGGTTCCGATGGAGAAACAGACGGCATGATCAGACTCGTCTCGTCGTTCTGAGCAACTTTCATGTTTTAACTTTTTCGATCCGAGCTACGGTTTAAAAGTTATTAATTTTTAAAGATTATTTGAATTTCTGGAATTATTTTATTTAACAGAAAATGAATTATGACGTCAGCATGACGCGCTGCTGACATCAGCAAGTCAACAGGACGGTTGACCAGTCAAACCTGACATGTGGGTCCAGTGGGACCCACATGTCAGCCTCTATTTCTTTAATCAGTGATTCAGTTTAATTACCAGGATTAATTAGGGGGTGGACCCCACATGTCAGTGAGACATTAGGTTAATTAGTTTATTTTTATTTCTAATTTGTTTTAACTAATTAATCAGGGAGGTGGGGCCCACGTGTCAGCGACTGGGCCGGTCCAGTCAGCAGGGCTGACCGGTCAGCTGGCCGGTCGGGCCCCTGGGGCCCACGGGTCAGTGACCCAGGGGTGGGCCCCGCCTGTGCCACGTCAGCGGGGCCGGCGGCTGGTCGCCGGCGACCAAATCGCACGGCGGCGCGTCGCCGGAGTTGGCCGGAATCGAGCTATAGGGCTCGGTTCGAGCCGGGCTTGGGTGCGTTCGAAAGCCAGGGGACTCGCCCGTCGCGTGGGAGTGGTCTCGTCGCCGGAATCTACCGGAACCGTCGACGGTGAGCTCGCGGGCGGCGCCGGAGTTCGGGGTCTGGACGGGATCGCGGCATGCGCGGCTCGAGGGGGTACGTGCGAGTGCGCGTTCGACTCCCGGGGTTGCCAGGAGCACAGCGCGGTGCTTAGCCAAGCACGGAAGCGGCCATGGCCACGAGCACGAGCTCGTCGGCGGCGGCCAAAGCACGACCACGGTGGCGGCTAGCTACGGCGGTTCCTATGGCGCAGCGAGAGAGAGGAGGGGAGAAGCTCACCGTGCAGGCTCACACGTAGGCCCGGCGAGTGGTTTAGTAGCTGCTGCGCCGGGAATCGACGGAGAGGCGCCGGCGACCGAAGCAAAGGGGGCGGAGAAAAACGACGCCTGTGGAGCTCCCCTGCTCCACCAGAGAGCTTCAGGCGACGCGGTCGACCACGGCGGAGGCGAGGGACATCTCGACGAGGCGATGCGAGGCCGGTAGCCGCGAGCACGGCGTCGAGCGGCGGCGGCCGCGTCCGGCTGCTCCCGGATCTGAGGGGAAGACGGGCGGAGCGAGCGAGGGAGAGAGATAGGGAATGCCAGGGGAGTCGAGTGGCTCCGGCCTTATCTCCTCCTCCTCCCTGTAGCGTCGGTGGCGCCGCGGTGTCGCCGGCTGACTGGCGCGCGCGCGCGCGGCCACGGCGGGGACGACACGGGGAGGAGGGAGACGAGGTGGGCCTGCTGGGCCGCGACTCGGGGCACTGTGCACTAAGGCCCAGTGCACAGTGTCCCGCTTTTGATTTTCTGTTTTAGCTTCTCCATTTTCTTTTATCCTTTTCTGTTTCAAAATGTTTAGGGCACTTGTGCACTTTTGAAAAATGTGGGAGTTGGCCCAAATATTGCAATGCAATATTATCTCTCACCAAAAAGTGGTTTGGACAAATTTGGATTCCATGTGAGTTTGATATTAATTTAATAGATGTAAATAGTCTGTTTTGAGTGCTGTTTCAGGTTGTTTCACTCACTTAGCTAACTCCAAAAATAATGATTATGATTTTGCCATGACCACTGGATTATTTGCTAATTAAATAACATTTCTCCAGCAGAGTTTGATCAACTTCAATTTGCACTTTGGAATTTAATTTAATTTTCAGATTTTGAATTTGAATTGGATTATTAACCCAAATGACTTGGCACTGCAAATGATCATGACTTGGCAGTTTAACAGAGTATCACAGTACTTATTACAAGGGGGTGTTACACAAACATGCACGATCAAGCACAGGGACTCACGGGAAGATATCACAACACAACTCTAACACAATTTAAATGGAGATCCACAATATTACAGACCAGGGATCCGAAGATCCGAATATATAAGTCAGTCATACAAATATTATCTGAGTATAGACATAGTTAGACAAGTTTTGCCTTAAGAAGGCTAGCACAAACAACGACTCTAGATCGAAAGGCGTTGGCCTCCTGTCTGGGAGCCTCCGATCCTACTCCTGGTCGGCTGGCTCGATCCAGTAGTACGTGCCCTCTGGACCCTCCTGGTAGTATGCTCCTGAGGTGGCATCTGGCTCCTGGACTCCATCGTCTGATGTATCATCAAGGTGGGGTATGGGGAAAAGAGAAAGTAAAGCAACCGTGAGTACTCATCCGAAGTACTCAGCAAGCAAGGATCTATACTACATATGTAACATTATCAATGGAGAAAGGCTGTATATGTGGGCTGGGCTGTAGAAATGCCAGAACAGAGAGAAGGCCTAGTCCTATCGAAGACTAGCATCTTCAAACATCTTCACGAAGCCATCATCTTGCAGCAGTAGAAGAGAGTAGAATAGCATTTTATTTAGCAAACATGTTGAAGCAAAGCCTAGAGATCCTTCCTCGACTCCCAAGCGAGAAAGCGATCCCGAAGCTTCAATTAAGTAACAAATATCCAGTTCAAGTAGTAGATCGGGATACACAAACTGAGCGTCCATTACCGTAGGACCGGCTATCGATAGATTATTCATCCCTGCAGGGGTGCACTACTGTTACCCAACACGCTCGATCAACTCTGGTCGGACACACTTGCTGGGTAATGCCCGGCCTCGGAAGATCAACACGAAGCAACGCCCTACCTAGGCTCAGCAGAGAGGTCAGCACGCCGGACTAACCTATGCACCCAGAGGTCGTGGGCCATCGCCCTGGGCACCCTGCGCATTGCGTGGCTGGCCGGGGTGCAGGTGCAACACTGAACTCGTCAGTGAAGTATCCAGCCCGGTCCCGGCGATCAGCCCGCACGGTGAATCATGACGTCTGACGAGCTTTCGGGAGAAACGTACATCGCAGAGGGCCCCATAACCATTATCCCGCGTGGTGGTAGTGCATATAGGGCACGTCGACCCACTCAGATCACACACCCAAATCTAATAGGCTCATTTAGTATCACGCAGAGACAATCAGAGTTTCTGAAGCTCCGCCACAATATCACACTCGAGTGCCCTTCCGGCACACTCGATATCACAGATCCCCAGCGGTTAACCACCAGGGTGGACCAGCCTGTAACGAAGGTCAAAGTAACCGTGTGGTCATAACATCAAGGGGGAAACCCGAGGAATCACCCTCGGCGATTCCACTCGATGAAATCATCAGGGTGAACGTATGAGGTATCACCCTCGAGGTTCACACTGAGGGGTTGCACGACAGAGTCGTATCGGAAGTGGAGAAGGAGGAATCACCCTCGATGACCATGACCGAACAGCTACGCTGCAGAGTATTCATCAGGAGTGCGTTACGAGGTATCACCCTCGGCACTCGATAGTTACTATGCAGAGTCGTACAACTAATGGGGGTGAAGTGATGTGTCGGTCTCTGGTCGACGATCACACTGATCGAGTCATCGATGATCAAGCAGGGGCGACAAGGGTAAGGTGGTGGGGTCACTGATGGTTCACTACCAACCTATACTAAACAGTTTATCATAGGCAGGTAAGGTGACAATGAACAGGTTACGAAAGCAGGCTATGCATCAGAATAGGAGCAAACATTAACAGTAGCAAAATCTAATGCAAGTAGGAGAAATGGAATGGGCGATATCTGGATGCTCAAAAGGGGGGGGGGGCTTGCCTGGTTGCTCTAGCAAGAGAGAGGGATCATCAATGGGCTGCTCGTCTGTAGCGTAGTCGTACCCAGCTGCAGCGTCGTCGGTCTCAGTGTCTATCGAGAGAGAAGGGGGGAGAGAAACAATAAATTCACGGCAATAAGGCAAACAATATGCATGACATGTCTAAATGATATGCCGGGGTGTTCTACTGCCTAACTAAATGATTTAGTTAATTTAGGAATTTATTCGGATTTATTTAATCGACGATGGGCACTATTCATTTATCAAAATCGGTCTAAAAGTTCAATGTTCATATTGCTAGGGGCATCTGACAGGAATACGGAGGACGTATTCGGGTTCGTATCGAAATTCTGAGCAAGTTCGTATATAAATTATTTTCATCGGAGTTATGGATTATTTAATATGATTTTCTAAAGTTTTAATTAATTTCTGGAATTTAATTATTTATTTAAATTCAACATTATCCGAAACAGTGTATGCTGATGTCGTCATGACGTCAGCATGACGTCAGCAGTCAACCTGACACGTGGGTCCCACCTGTCATAGACTGTCCAGTTAATTAGTGATTAATTAATTTAATTACTGTTTAATTAGACTAACTACTTAATTAGTTTAACCTAATCAGAGTTAATTAGCATAATTAACTTACTAATTAATTATAAATTTTAATAATTTTGTTTTTATTTTCTTTTACCATTTTTTAAACGTTCTGGGGCTAGGCCCCGCTTGTCATAGTCACTGGGGGGGCGGGCCCAGCGGTCAGTGGCACAGGGGCTTCGGCCCCACTGGGCAGTGGCCCAGGAGGCCACAGCGGGCGCAGGCGCGGTGCGCGGGCGCGGACAGGCACGCGCGGGCGCGGCGAGGCCAGGGTCGAGCGGGCACTGGGCGCGGCGACCGCGGGCGGCGAGCAAAGGCGGGGACCGGTGCGCGCGGAGGAGGCAGGCGACGGCGAGCTCGCGGTGAAGCAGGAACGCGGGAGGAGCGGCCGAGCGGCGTGTGCAGCAGCTAGCAGCGGCCAGCAGCAGCAGGAGAAGTAGCAGAGCAGTAGCGGTGGCCATCGAGGTCGCAGGCGAGCGCGGAGTCCGAGGGCGGCGAGCATTGAGCCGCGGGGAGGTGGCCACGGCCGTGAGCGCGTGCGCGTGCGCGCGAGGGAGAGAGGAGGAGAGGTCGGGGCTCATGGCGGATCGTAGGGCACGGGGCAGCGGTGCTCGGGGAGGGAGACGAGAACGGCGACGTGGACGGGGAGGCGAGGTCAGGTGAGGCGGCGGCGTCGGCGACGTGCGGCGACGGTTGACGGCGAGGCAGGGCACAGCGGCGTCGGGCGGCGGCGACGAGCGCGGCGAGGCGAGCGGCGTGGGGCTCGGCCCGATCCAGAAATGGATCGGGGAGGGGGGAGCGAGGGGGGGAATGGGTGTCGGTGGGGGTTAGGGTTTCGACCAGGGGGCCATATAGGGGGAAGGGGTGGGCCGGCCGGCTGGGCTATGGCCCAGTTGGGCCGGGGGGGGTTCTCTTTTTTAATTTTTTTGTCTTGTTTTCTTTTTGTCTTTTTCTTTTCTTTATTCCTATTTTCTGTTTTGTAATTAGTTAGGCCTCAAACTTACTTTTGCAAAACATGGCACTTGTTCCATTAAACGCTAGGCATTATCTACTACTGCCAAAAATTGGTTTGGAGACAATTGGAGTTCACACAAATTTTATAATAAACAAAATGTATTAAACCTTGCTGTTTTGGTAAAGTTAGAGCCACCTAATTAATTTATTAATTGTTGGTTACCATTTTAGAATAGTCTCTGTAATATTTGTTATTTATTAAACATTTTAGTTTCTATGTTGAACAACTTTTATTTTCCACTTTCATTTAAATTTGAATTTTGACTTGGGAGTTGAAATGCAATATGATGCTAATGATGATTATGCACTGTTAATCATGCTGACATGTCATTATCAAAAGTGAATATTGTGGCTAATGACATGGGGTGTTGCAAATGTCTCATTTCATGAGTTGATCGTGAGTTGCTCGATCTTCGAGAAGATCGATTCATGTAGAATTTCTTTTGTCGTCAACGCGTTGGGTGAAGATCTTGAAAGCAAAGGCGTCATGATCAATATGATGCAATGAATCAACATCTTCGAGAAGGGCAGCTGGATCATGAAGGTTGTGATAGTTAGTGTCCCCTTTTCCTCTTACCTCACGTCTTGAATCTCGAGATGAGATTCTTGTTTTGTGGGGGTGAGTTGTCACAGCCCTAGCATTAGCCTTTGCTTGTCATTGCATGATCATCATGTTTAAATTCAAATGAATTTGAAATGGGGATGATAAAACCCTAGTAGATAATTATTTCAACTAGGTTCGGCTTTAAATCCTTTCAATGAAACCAAAATGCCCTTCAGAAAAGTTCATCATTTTTGTAATGGGTGGAAACCTCTGCCAAAAATGGTGCACATTTTTCTAGGTCGTCTTTCGATTTTTTGAATTAACCCATATTGTATTTGAATTGGGTCAATTAAATTCTATAGATATTTTTAAATGCTCCAAATATTCTGAAAACACTTGAGGGCCTCTGGAATAGTTCAGTTAGTGTCCATAATTATTTTCAGAATTTAATAAAATGATTTAGTCCTAAAACTAAATCAAAACAGAGAGGAAAAATAGAAAACAGAACAAAAAAAAGACAGAAACCTTACCTGGCAGCCTAGCCGGCCCAGCACTGTAGCTGAGGCCCAGCCCACCCGAGCGAAACGGTCGTCCTCAACCTCTGCCAGAAGGCAGAGGCATGTCGACGCGCGCGATCTCCGTGGCCACCTCCCTACCAGCTTCCTCCTTCCCCCGGCCTTTCTCGAGACGGCCAGGAGATATCCCCGACCTCCCCTGCCTCTTCCCTCACTGTCTAGCCCTCCCCCTATCCTCTAGCTCTCGCTCTAGCATAGCCTTGAGCCCGCCAAGGCCGCGCTGCCATCGACTGCGTAGCCACCGCCACTGCCTCGCCCCCGGAGAATGTCTGGAAGCTCCGCCGAGCTCCGATTCGTCTCTGAACCAATGGATGTCGGTTCTACATCCGACATATCTCATAGTAGGGGTCCTAAGCTAGACGTCTTGGAGCGATGGTAACAGGGACACTGGATTTTACCTAGGTCCGGGCTCTCTCGAAGAGATAATACCCTATGTCCTACTTTTGATTGTATTCATATGGGGGGATATTACAGAGTACATGTGTCTACCATGAGATTGTTCTAATGAATATGAGTTCATCTATTGACTAGCGTGGCCTCGGTTTATATAATGTACCGGAGGCCTAGGGCTTAGAGGAGTCCTCGTCTTGGGCGCCAAGCCTTGCAGAGTCTCCCTTGTATACGTCACGGGCTGTCCAAAGTGGCCCATTAGTAAACCGCCATGGGGGTCCTCGGCCCGATCCACCTGGTCGGAGATGACGTGATGGATACCCCCTAGTCCAGGACACCATCAGTAGCCTCCTGAACCGGTCTTCAAGTTGGGGACGCTCCTCGGTTCTTTTGAACTGTTCTTTATCTTCGGTTGTCGGTCTTGAAAGCTGGTTCAACAAATCTTCCCATCTTTGATCTTGAGGATCGGTGAGCTGAATCCGAAGATTCACACATCGGGCATCCAAGGAACCCTTTAAGTTTTCGGCCTTTATCAATGCCTTGTTATTTGTTACACCACACCTCAGGTTTGAAGTGTTTCTCGTGCGGCGGTGTTCTCTTGCGTCCGAGCTCCAAGGCTGGACTGCATCCGAGGTGTCTTTTTGCAGCCGAGCACCAACACTGATCTGCATCCGAGAGGTCTTTTCGCAGTGGAGCTCCAACACCGATCTGCATCCGAGGTGTCTTAAATTACTTCATTCTTGAAAAGCTTTGAAGGAGTCCAGCCGAGCTTAATGCTGGAAATGCCCTCTATGGAGCCAGCCACTTGCATCTGATCTTTATGCCGGACTGCTTCCGAGGTGGTGCACCACCTTGGTCTTGGGCTGATTTTTTGTGGATATTTTTTTTTCTTGATTGGTGCAATTTATTCTCTGCTGAGATGTATACCCAGTAGCCCTCAAGGTGTGTGCCGGTCTAAAACCCGAGATGCGCCTGAAGGAAAACATGAAATCGCTGATCCTAGTAGCCCCTGAGACTCAGGTCGATTCGTGAAATCGGCCTGAGGATCAACTCCTAGCTCGGCAGCATACGTAGGAATGGAAACGCGGTGTGCATAGTCCTCGAGACACAGGTTGGGTGTGGCTGACCAACCTGAGGATTGTAATATCCTTGGAAACTGTTTTGCACTTTGTAAATGGTCTGCATTGACTCGTCAATGCAGTAGCCCCCAATCCACTGGTCGGGTGGCAACACCAGATCAGGGGATCGATGTAACCCGTTAATGGCTTTTAAGTGAGAAGCGCGAATCCCAGTAGCCCTTGAGCCTTAATGTGGGCAGGGGTGGCCGAATTAAGGATAGATATCTGCTTGACAGAAAATTTTGTTGTGTTTAACACAGACTTCTCGAAAAGAGAATAAAGATCTCTTAAAGGATCTAGAGCTAGCGAAAGCTGAGCTCGCTAAGGTCGGCCCCAACGGGCTTAATAGATAGGAAATCAATGCCAATAGGGAATCATGAGAGCGTTATGTCAGCTGCTCGGTTGTCTCAGCGTGATTGTGCCCTTGACTCTTTAAAAGATGGGCGGTAGTAAATTGACTTTACTCGCAATTTTGTGTAATGATTTTACGTATCCAAGTACTTTACATCATTAATGCTCGGATCCGCATTGTACAAAACTTTGTTGACCGATCATCGGCTTCAACCTCCTCGGCCAGTAGCCGGGGAGTGTTTGTCCTACTTTATAAAGCCTTTATGAGGGCAAAGATTTACGACAAACAAGGCAATCCGATCATACGGTTTTATAAACAAAGGTGTGCGGAGAGATATGTTATATTACTTTTTAATGTAAGAAACATCTTCTGGGAAAAATAGTTCCTTTATAAGTTCCTTTTCCTAGGCTATCATCTTAACCATGATCGTGAAACCTCAACTCCGATCAATGTGGGAGGAAAATATTGAGGTTTTAGTTTGGGGAAAGTTCCTGAACTCTGTGATCTTTAGGGAACCTAAATTTTCACTTCTGTCCTTGCCGACCAATTATATTCTTAAGATAGCTAGCTTTTGGCTTCACCCAGTCTAAGGTACTAACCTGGATGACCCGGTAGTAACAATCACAGAGGTGCTTTGTAACACCCCTATGTAATAGCCACCATGATCAGCTGTTAATAATGCCAAGTCATATCATATGCAGTGATTAAACATAGTGGTTAACCAAAGTAAATCAACTCCATTTTTAAAATCAACTTAAATTCATAAGTGAAATATAAGGTTGACCAAACTCTGCTGGAGAAATGTTATTTAATTAGCAAATAATCCAGTGGTCATGGCAAAATCATAACCAACATTTTTGGAATATGATTGATGAGTCAAACAAGATGAAACAGCATCCAAAACAGCAATATTAATTCATTTAAAATCATTGCAGATTCAAATGAACTCCAAAACTGTCCAAACCACTTTTTGGTGAGAGCTAATATTGCATTGCATTATTTGGGCCAACTCCCACATTTTTCGAAAGTGCACAAGTGCCCTAAACATTTTGAAACAGAAAAGGATAAAAGAAAATGGAGAAGCTAAAACAGAAAATCAAAAGCGGGACACTGTGCACTGGGCCTTAGTGCACAGTGCCCCGAGTCGCGGCCCAGCAGGCCCACCTCGTCTCCCTCCTCCCCGTGTCGCCCCCGCCGTGGCCGCGCGCGCGCGCGCCAGTCGGCCGGCGACACCGCGGCGCCACCGACGCTACAGGGAGGAGGAGGAGATAAGGCCGGAGCCACTCGACCCCCTGGCTTCCCCTGGCATTCCCCATCTCTCTCCCTCGCTCGCTCTGCCTCCTTCCTCCTCAGATCCGAGGCGTCCGAGCGCCACCGCCGCCGTTCTCGTTCGTCCCCGCGGCCACCGAGCCCTGCCTGCCGCTCTGCCATGTCCTGCGCCATCGCCATGGACTGCCACGGCCTTGGGCGCCGTTGATTGGGGCCGAGGAGCTCCACGTTGCGCGGATCGAGCCGCGCCCCTCTTCTGCATCTCCGGCGCGGTTCCGGCGACCTCGACCCCTGCAGCTCCTAATCCTCACATGGGCCACCTTGCGCCGCTCGGTGAGCTTCCAGCCTTTCTCTCCTATTCATTGCGCTGCCCGCCGTCGCCTGTAGCTAGCAGCCGACGACGCCGTGAGCCCGACGCCGCGGTTCGCCTCGCCGCCGTGGCCATGGCCCCTGTCGTGCTCGTTTGAGCACGGCATTCTGTTCCTACTGCTTCCAGGAGTCGAACACGCCCGCGTACACGCTCTCCCGTACCCCCTAGCTAAGGATTCGTCGAAGCCCGAACTCCGGCGACCGCTCCACCGCTCGCCGCCGTCACTAGAGGCCGTGTTCGGTAGAACTACCACCGTAGTTAGATGCGCGGGCGAGAGACCGATCGAACGCAAGTGGTTGCGGGCGATTTGACGCAGCGTAGCGGATTTCCGGGCAGCTCCGGCGAACTTCCGCCGCTGGGAAGGTCGCCGGCGCGTCTCCGGTCGCCGCGCTGGCGTGGCACCCACGTGGCACCACCTGGGTCACTGACCCGTGGGTCCCAGGGGCCCGGCCGGCCAGTTGACCAGTCAGCCTTGCTGACTGGACCGGCCCAGCCGCTGACAGGCGGGCCCCACCTTCCGGTTTAATTAGTTAAAACAAATTAGAAATAAAAATAAACTAATTAACCTAATGTCTCACTGACATGTGGGGTCCACCCCCCAAATTAATCCTGGTAATTAAGCTAATTCGCTGGATAAAGAAACAGAGGCTGACATGTGGGTCCCACTGGACCCACATGTCAGGTTTGACTGGTCAACCGTCCTGTTGACTTGCTGACGTCAGCAGCGCGTCATGCTGACGTCATAATTCATTTTCTGATAAATAAAATAATTCCAGAAATTCAAATAATCTTTAAAAATTAATAACTTTTAAACCGTAGCTCGGATCGAAAAAGTTAAAACATGAAAGTTGCTCAGAACGACGAGATGAGTCTGATCGTGCCGTCTGTTTCTCCATCGGAACCTCCTACGTAGAAGAACTCGTAACTCCGGACCCAAATCCGACAGATGAATAGTGCACACACGTCGGATATTAAATCCCAGAATAATTCTAAAAATAACTAAAATGACTTAGATGCATAATTAGGCAACCCTGCACTGCATCATAGCATCACACGCACCGTATTGCATCTGTTTGCATTATGTTTACCTGTTTCTTCCCCCTCTTCTCTCTCGGTAGACCCCGACGTTGACGTAGCTCCCGAGGCAGACGCCGCACAGGAGTACGACTACGTCCCCGACGATACTACTGAAGACCTTGCCCTTGCCCCCGAGCAAACAGGCAAGCACCCCCATTTTGAGCATGCCTATATCGCCTATTCCCTTCTCTCTTATGCTTGCATTAGAACTGCTACTGCTACTGTTTTCCTATATCTGCTGCATAGCCTGATTATTGTACCCTGCTTTGTTACCTTACTGGTTATCCTAGACTGATTATTATAGGCTGGGTAGAGACACGACAGAGACCTCCACTTGATCCCGACTGCCCTGCTGGATATCAGAAGACCCGATCATCGGGATTGAGGACCAGACCCTGGCACCGCACCTCACTACCCCTTAGTTGCCGACACTGCTGGGTTACCGTCGAGTGCCGAGGGTGATACCTCGTTAGCACTTCTGATGTTAACCTTGTAGGTTAGTTACTCGGTCGTGGTAAGCGAGGGTGATTCCTCCTACACCACCCCCGATAACGACATCGTCGCGCAACCTCTCAAGTGTGGACCTCGAGGGTGATTCCTCCTTCGTTCACCTTGATGATAACATCGAGCGGGAATTCCATCGAGGGTGATTCCTCAGGGTTCCCTTCGGTGTCCGACACACAGTTACCTTGGATATTATGACTTGACTATGAACCACGATACTAAAGACGGGTCGGCCCTGAGGGGTACCCGCGCGAGCTTAACGCGAAGTGATGTGGAGTCGGGTTGACCTGGATGGTGCCCGCGAGATAACTACGAGGCGTGGCCGGGCATTCTTAGCCCTTGCCGCAAGTCCTCAAGACGGGGCGACGGGGTCACATCGATCGTGAGTCTCTGCTCGTTTCCGCGCGCTCCTAATCCACTACGGTTTGGATATTTGATCCGAGGGGCCTCTGGCCCGATAGCACTAACCATCACGTGGGCATAGTATGGGCGTTCTGCGTCGTACACATCAGCCGAAGCTTGTTTGACGTCAGTAAGGAGCGGCGCACGCCGAGTTGGACTGGTAACGCAACCGCGCTTGTATAAGGGGTTGCTAGGTCTGCTCTCGGTGGCCCCGTAACGTGCAGGAGTTCCCGGGGCGATGGCCCAAGACCCCTGGGGGCATAGGTTTAGTCCGGCGTGCTGACCTCTCTTATAAGCCTAGGTCGGGTTGCGGCGTGTTGCTTAGCCGAGGCCGGGCATGACCCAGAAAAGTATGTCCGGCCAGAGTTAAGTGAGCGTGGTGGGTAAGTTGGTGCACCCCTGCAGGGAAGAAACTTCTATCGATAGTCTGTCCTACGGTAACGGACACTCGGAGTTGTATCCCGATCGGTACAACTAGAACATGTGATGAGAATTGGATAGTACGGCTCTGGGATTGCTTTCTCGCAGGGAGTCGAGAAAGGATCTCAGGTCGAGGTTGATGATATTACTACTACTACTTTACATTATGTTCATCTGCTCTCTCCTGATGCTGCAAGACTGTCGAAGATTGTTGAAGATGCTAGTCTTCGATAGGACTAGGCTTTCCCCCTCTACTCTGGCATTTCTGCAGCCCAGTCCACATATACAGCCATTCCTTTGACAATGATGCATATGTAGTGTAGATCCTTGCTTGCTGAGTACTTCGGATGAGTACTCACGTTTGCTTTATTTTCTTTTTCCCCCATTTTCCATTTGATGCCACCAGACGACGGAGCCCCTGAGTCAGAAGCCCCAGCCGACGACCAGTACTACTATCCGCCTGGCGAGTACTATTACTACGAGGAGCCGTTCGACGACCAGGAGTAGGATCGGAGGGTCCAGGGCAGGAGGCCTACGCCTTTCGATCGTAGTTTTTATTTTTACCCCGCCTCTGTGAAGGCTTATCTCTCTCTCTGTAATATATCTGTACTCAGATATCTAATGCCTCCGCTGACGCTTGTATGCCATCGAGCTTGTATTCGAGCCCTCGAGGCCCTGGCTTGTAATATTAAGCTTGTATAACTTTATTTTATGTTTTAGAGTTGTGTTGTGATATCTTCAAGTGAGTCCTTAGGCTTGATCGTGCGCATTTGCGTGTATGATTAGTGCACGATTAAGCCGGGGTCGTCACAGGTTGGTATCAGAGCCGACTGCCTCTAGGAGTTCCCCCTTTCCAATTCCTTGGCCGAAGTTGAGTCTAGTGGTCAAAAATTGTTTTACTAACTTGGCTGTGTGGCTTACGGGCCCACGTCGCCAACTGGGTGGTATTAGGATCTTTTATTCCTCGATCTTTACTCTGGGATTCTAATCTCTCATCTATTCGGGTTTAATAAAATTTACTAACACCGACATTTAGGATCTCGTTAATTCTATCCACCCGGAGAGCTGGATTCAGTGCGATTTCCCTGTCATTGATCTGATTAGTCTGATAATCATTTCCTTTCCATTGTTTTGTTTAACCTTTCCTTTTGAGATCGGTTATATTTCTCAATGTCTTACGACAATCCTGAACTTCTTATTTCAGATGGATCGACTGTTTCCCCCTCGTCCTACGACGTAGCTCGTGCTTCGCACCTGTGCTCGAGACGTCCCTGGGTTTCCAGCTGTTCTGATCGCCCTCTTGATCAGGCTGGGATACCGCTGGTGCCCCGAGTACATGGTCTATGAGGTTTATCGTGAGTTCAACCAGGAGCAGTACTATGCTGATGTTCGCATCTACGATCAGCAGGATAACTCTGACACTGAGCTTCACCGTTTTCACGGTATCGGCGTGACGATTGAGATGGCAGTACATGATGCCGCCTACTCTGCTGTCGCACGTCTCCGAGGAGAGCACAGTGCTAACTTGGATGATACTGTGTTTCGGTACATTCCGTATGCACCTGTTGGAGATGCTACTGGATTTTACACAGCTATCTGTGCCCCGTACGAGCCTCGTCGCTATGATCAGCGAGTTCTGATCCACTATGCTCAGGCTTTGGATCGCACTGTTCGTGCACTTGCTGTTGAGTTGTTTGCCACTCGAGCACGCTACTACGAGGCTATGACACAGTTGCTACCAGCTGTTCGTGCAGGGATACATCCGGAGTACATTCTTTACCCGAGCAGGACTGAGATGCCATCAGGGATCGTCTGGCCTGCTGTGGGAGGTCACACGCCTGCACGTGGACCTCTTCTTTCTTCTCGAGACCGGGTTCTGCATCAGAGTGCCCATGGAGCGCAGGATCCTTCTGCGACGAACGTCCATCGTCCGCACTTGCAGTTACCCCGTTTCAGTGGTTTTCTCCGACGCTGATGTAGCCCTTGCTATGTCCCGTTGTGTACTTCCTTACCGCGTGCCTGCGCGCCGCCTAGCATGTCTAGCTTTTCAATTTGCGCCGTTATGCTGCCCGAATGTAACCGACTATGCATGGATATGTACGTCTTAATGACTACTTCTAGCATCTATTGCACTCTTTCAATAATGTCGAGTTACCTCATGTTTATTGTTAAACACTTGCATAAGCTATCGCTGAAATACCCCTGTTGGAATAGCAGGATGGCTGACAACAACCCGCCACCGCCGCCACCACCTGATTACATGGCAGCGATGATGCAATAGTTTGAACTCAACCGCCAGTTTATGACGGGGATTATGCAGCAATTCCCTCGTCCTGATGCTAATCAGCAGCAACCATCCATTACCTTACCAGAGTTCATGAGGCTCAGTCCATCGTTTTTCCGCAACACAGTCAACCCACTGGATGCAGATGACTGGCTGCGTGATATCTCTCATGAGATGGAGTCTGCTAGTGTCGCCGAAATTAACTATGTCACTTTTGCGACATATCTTCTTAAGGGTCCCGCAGCCCAATGGTGGGCCACTCACCGACAGACTCTGCCGCCTGGTACTGTCGTCACCTGGGCAGAGTTCAAGATTGCTTTCCGTGCCCACTACATTCCTCTAGCTATCATAGCTAGGAAGAAGGCTGAGTTCCGTAGCCTTGTCCAAGGAAACAAGACTGTGGAAGTCTATCAGCGCGAGTTTCTAGACTTATCTCGTTACGCTGAAGAGGACATTCCTACTGATGAACGCAGACAGGAGAAGTTTCGTGAAGGACTGCACCATGACATTCAGTTAGCCCTTCTTGTTCAAGATTACCCTGATTTCGCCACCTTGGTGAATAAGGCCATCATGGTTGAAACTGGACTTAAGAAGCACAAGGAAGCGTCCAGACGCACCCGTGAGTCGGGCTCATCTTCGGGCTCGTCTTCCCAGAAGCGACGCATCTGGTTTCCCAAAGGCATGTTCCGTTCAGCAGCTCCTGCGAACAGACCTTCTTATGCTGCACCACGTCTGCCACCTCCACCACCGAGACAGCCTCTGCCAACTCCAGCACCTCGAGCTCCAGCACCTCGTCCTGACCGCGGACTATGCTTCAAGTGTGGCAAGCCAGGTCACCGTGCTAGAGACTGTTCTCAGAATCAGAATCAACTAGCTCTCCCTTCTGCTGGACGTGGAATTGGCCGTGGTATTCCTCAGCAGCGCAACAATAATGCCAGACCTTCTTATGGTCGTGGGCAGTACTACCACGTCAACATGTCTGAAGCTCCAAATCAACCAGATACTGTGATGGGTACACTTCTCGTTAATTCAGTACCTGCATCCGTTTTATTTGATTCAGGAGCATCGCATTCATTTATGTCGGATAAATTCGCACTCATGCATGAAGTTAAATGTGATATGCTACCCCAAAAGATACGAGTAAATACTCCCGCGGGACACTGTCAAACCTCCTTGGTTAGCCCTGATGTTGTGATTAATATCGAAGGGTTAGAGTTCCGAGCATCCCCCATTATTCTCAACTCCTCTGGTATTGATCTTATTTTGGGAATGGATTGGTTGAAAGCCCACTACGCCTCAATCAACTGTGCCACTAAAGTGGTACACCTTCTACATCCCTCGAACGAGATAGTGAACTATCAAGCTCACCTTACCCAGAACGCTGAGGCTCAAATTTATGCCTTGAACGCGTTGAATGCTTCTCCACTTGATGGGATCGAGAATATCCCAGTGGTCTGTGACTTCCCAGATGTTTTTCCAGAAGAACTTCCAGGAATACCCCCTGCTAGAGCTGTCGAGTTTGTCATCGACTTGAAGCCTGGCACCACTCCTATTGCGAAGCGTCCATACAAGATGCCTCCGCACCATCTTATTGAGCTTAAGGAAGAAATCGACAAATCACTTAAGAAGGGTTTCATCCGCCCTAGTTCCTCTGCTTGGGGAGCACCTTCTCTCTTTGTTAAGAAGAAGGATGGAACTAACCGTCTGGTTCAAGATTATCGTCCTATCAACCAGGCAACCATCCAGAATAAATATCCGCTTCCCCAGATCAATGATTTATATGACCAACTCGCTGGATCTGCGGTGTTCTCTAAACTCGACTTGAGGTTGGGTTATCACCAGATCCGTGTCCGCGAAGAGGATATTCCCAAGACTGCATTCGTTACTCGTTATGGCTCATACGAGTACACCGTCATGTCATTTGGTCTGACGAATGCTCCCGCTACCTTCTCCCGCTTAATGAATTATATATTCATGGACTACCTCGACAAATTCGTCGTGGTATATCTGGATGATATTCTGGTTTATTCGAAGAACAAAGAAGAACATGCTGAGCACCTTCGACTAGTTCTGGAGAGACTTCGAGAGCACCAATTATATGCCAAGTTCTCTAAATGCGAATTCTGGCTTCCTGAAGTGACCTACCTTGGACATGTGATTTCCAAGGACGGTATTGCCGTTAACCCGGAGCGTGTTCAGGCTATCCTTGACTGGACTCCTCCGAAGAATGCCAAGCAGGTCCGAAGCTTTCTCGGTCTAGCCAGCTATTGTCGCCGATTCGTCGAGAACTTCTCCAAGATCACCAAGCCCCTGACTAATCTGCTCCACAAAGGCGTTAAGTTTGAGTGGACAGACAAGTGTCAGGAAAGTTTCCAAACCCTCAAGGACAAGCTCACTTCTGCTCCAGTGCTTGCTCCTCCTGATTCTCGCAAGGACTTTGTCATATATTGCGACGCCTCTCGTCAGGGATTAGGCTGCGTCCTAATGCAAGAGCGGAGAGTAATTGCATATGCTTCACGTCAATTGCGTCCACATGAAGAGAATTATCCAGTGCATGATCTTGAACTTGCAGCAGTGATGTATGCATTGAAGTTATGGCGACACTACCTTCTGGGTAATCGGTGTGAAATTTATACCGATCACCAAAGTCTGAAATACTTATTCACTCAACCGGATCTTAATCTCCGACAACAACGATGGTTAGAAGCTATTGCGGATTATGACTGCGGTATTACTTATACCCCGGGCAAAGCTAATGTGATGGCCGATGCCCTGAGTCGCAAGTCATATTGCAACAACCTCATGGTTAGGCAAGCTCAACCTCGTCTTCACGCAGAACTGACTCAGCTGAATCTGCGAATTGTTCCCCAGGGTTCTCTTAATAACCTTGTGGTACAGCCAGACCTTCTGAAGGCTGTTAAAGAAGCGCAAGCCAAAGATGCTGAAATTGACTTGATGAAGAAGGAGCTTCACCTTGCTAAGTATCGGGATTTCTCAGTTGCTGAAGATGGTACATTATATTTCAGAGACCGCATCGTAGTACCTCGCTTCGAGCTGATGACTGACAAAGTCATGAAGGAGGCCCATGATACACCGCTGTCTATCCATCCGGGTAGTACCAAGATGTATCGAGATCTTCGTCAAAGGTACTGGTGGTCTAGGATGAAGCAGGATATTGCTCGTTATGTTGCCGAGTGTGACGTTTGTCGTCGCGTGAAGGCAGAACATCAGAAACCTGCTGGAATTCTGCAACCGCTCCCTATTCCTCTATGGAAGTGGGATAAAGTGCAAATGGACTTCATCACTGGTCTTCCCAAGTCTCAGAAGGGTCGCGATGCCATTCTTGTCGTCGTCGACCAACTCTCCAAGGTTGCTCATTTCCTACCTGCTAAGGAGACTATCACCGCTAGCCAGCTAGCAGAACTGTACATTGCCAGAATTGTTTCACTCCATGGTATTCCCAAGGAAATCAGTTCAGACCGTGGCAGTATTTTCACTGGCCATTTCTGGGAAAGTTTCCAGAAAGCAATGGGAACTCATATTACCTGGAGTTCAGCTTATCATCCCCAATCTCAAGGCCAAGTTGAGCGCGTTAATCAAGTGCTTGAAGACATGCTTCGAGCCAGTGTTATATCCTTCGGTAAGAAATGGGAGGAATCTCTCCCGTATGCCGAGTTCTCTTATAACAACAGTTATCAAGCCAGCTTAAAAATGGCCCCATTTGAGGTTCTTTATGGACGTAAATGTCGAACCCCTCTGAATTGGTCAGAAACTGGGGAACGACCTCTTGTTGGACCGGACATCATTCAGCATGCCGAAGAACAAGTCCGAATTGTCCGGGAGAATCTCAAAGCAGCTCAAGACCGTCAGAAGAGTAATTATGCTCGCAAGCGATGGGGTGTGATCTATCAACCTGGTGATCAAGCCTATCTTCGTGTCACTCCAATGAAGGGCACCCGTCGTTTCGGAATCAAGGGCAAGCTAGCTCCTCGCTATATTGGTCCTTTCCGCATCATGGCTAGACGTGGACAGGTGGCATATCAATTGGAGTTGCCACCGCAACTCTCCCATATTCATGATGTCTTCCACGTGTCGCAACTCCGTAAGTGCTTCAAGGAATCCCCGCACCGTGCAGTGGATCATGAGATGCTCGAGCTACAAGATGATCTTTCCTATAAGGAGCATCCGATCCGCATCCTCGACGAAGCTGAGCGTCGTACTCGTCAGAAGACGACCAAGTTCCTAAAAGTGCAATGGTCGAATCATACTGAAGATGAAGCCACTTGGGAACGCGAGGATCATCTTCGGGAAAAATATCCCGGACTCTTTCCTTCTACCTCCTAAATTCTCGGGACGAGAATTTCTTTTAGTGGAGGAGAACTTGTAACACCCCTATGTAATAGCCACCATGATCAGCTGTTAATAATGCCAAGTCATATCATATGCAGTGATTAAACATAGTGGTTAACCAAAGTAAATCAACTCCATTTTTAAAATCAACTTAAATTCATAAGTGAAATATAAGGTTGACCAAACTCTGCTGGAGAAATGTTATTTAATTAGCAAATAATCCAGTGGTCATGGCAAAATCATAACCAACATTTTTGGAATATGATTGATGAGTCAAACAAGATGAAACAGCATCCAAAACAGCAATATTAATTCATTTAAAATCATTGCAGATTCAAATGAACTCCAAAACTGTCCAAACCACTTTTTGGTGAGAGCTAATATTGCATTGCATTATTTGGGCCAACTCCCACATTTTTCGAAAGTGCACAAGTGCCCTAAACATTTTGAAACAGAAAAGGATAAAAGAAAATGGAGAAGCTAAAACAGAAAATCAAAAGCGGGACACTGTGCACTGGGCCTTAGTGCACAGTGCCCCGAGTCGCGGCCCAGCAGGCCCACCTCGTCTCCCTCCTCCCCGTGTCGTCCCCGCCGTGGCCGCGCGCGCGCGCGCCAGTCGGCCGGCGACACCGCGGCGCCACCGACGCTACAGGGAGGAGGAGGAGGAGATAAGGCCGGAGCCACTCGACCCCCTGGCTTCCCCTGGCATTCCCCATCTCTCTCCCTCGCTCGCTCTGCCTCCTTCCTCCTCAGATCCGAGGCGTCCGAGCGCCACCGCCGCCGTTCTCGTTCGTCCCCGCGGCCACCGAGCCCTGCCTGCCGCTCTGCCATGTCCTGCGCCATCGCCATGGACTGCCACGGCCTTGGGCGCCGTTGATTGGGGCCGAGGAGCTCCACGTTGCGTGGATCGAGCCGCGCCCCTCTTCTGCATCTCCGGCGCGGTTCCGGCGACCTCGACCCCTGCAGCTCCTAATCCTCACACGGGCCACCTTGCGCCGCTCGGTGAGCTTCCAGCCTTTCTCTCCTATTCATTGCGCTGCCCGCCGTCGCCTGTAGCTAGCAGCCGACGACGCCGTGAGCCCGACGCCGCGGTTCGCCTCGCCGCCGTGGCCATGGCCCCTGTCGTGCTCGTTTGAGCACGGCATTCTGTTCCTACTGCTTCCAGGAGTCGAACACGCCCGCGCACACGCTCTCCCGTACCCCCTAGCTAAGGATTCGTCGAAGCCCGAACTCCGGCGACCGCTCCACCGCTCGCCGCCGTCACTAGAGGCCGTGTTCGGTAGAACTACCACCGTAGTTAGATGCGCGGGCGAGAGACCGATCGAACGCAAGTGGTTGCGGGCGATTTGACGCAGCGTAGCGGATTTCCGGGCAGCTCCGGCGAACTTCCGCCGCTGGGAAGGTCGCCGGCGCGTCTCCGGTCGCCGCGCTGGCGTGGCACCCACGTGGCACCACCTGGGTCACTGACCCGTGGGTCCCAGGGGCCCGGCCGGCCAGTTGACCAGTCAGCCTTGCTGACTGGACCGGCCCAGCCGCTGACAGGCGGGCCCCACCTTCCGGTTTAATTAGTTAAAACAAATTAGAAATAAAAATAAACTAATTAACCTAATGTCTCACTGACATGTGGGGTCCACCCCCCTAATTAATCCTGGTAATTAAGCTAATTCGCTGGATAAAGAAACAGAGGCTGACATGTGGGTCCCACTGGACCCACATGTCAGGTTTGACTGGTCAACCGTCCTGTTGACTTGCTGACGTCAGCAGCGCGTCATGCTGACGTCATAATTCATTTTCTGATAAATAAAATAATTCCAGAAATTCAAATAATCTTTAAAAATTAATAACTTTTAAACCGTAGCTCGGATCGAAAAAGTTAAAACATGAAAGTTGCTCAGAACGACGAGACGAGTCTGATCGTGCCGTCTGTTTCTCCATCGGAACCTCCTACGTAGAAGAACTCGTAACTCCGGACCCAAATCCGACAGATGAATAGTGCACACACGTCGGATATTAAATCCCAGAATAATTCTAAAAATAACTAAAATGACTTAGATGCATATTTAGGCAACCCTGCACTGCATCATAGCATCACACGCACCGTGTTGCATTTGTTTGCATTATGTTTACCTGTTTCTTCCCCCTCTTCTCTCTCGGTAGCCCCCGACATTGACGTAGCTCCCGAGGCAGACGCCGCACAGGAGTACGACTACGTCCCCGACGATACTACTGAAGACCTTGCCCTTGCCCCCGAGCAAACAGGCAAGCACCCCCATTTTGAGCATGCCTATATCGCCTATTCTCTTCTCTCTTATGCTTGCATTAGAAATGCTACTGCTACTGTTTTCCTATATCTGCTGCATAGCCTGATTATTGTACCCTGCTTTGTTACCTTACCGGTTATCCTAGACTGCTTAGTATAAGGTGGATAGAGACACGACAGAGACCTCCACTTGATCCCGACTGCCCTGCTGGATATCAGAAGACCCGATCATCGGGATTGAGGACCAGACCCTGGCACCGCACATCACTACCCCTTAGTTGCCGACACTGCTGGGTTACCGTCGAGTGCCGAGGGTGATACCTCGTTAGCACTTCTGATGTTAACCTTGTAGGTTAGTTACTCGGCCGTGGTAAGCGAGGGTGATTCCTCCTACACCACCCCCGATAACGACATCGTCGCGCAACCTCTCAAGTGTGGACCTCGAGGGTGATTCCTCCTTCGTTCACCTTGATGATAACATCGAGCGGGAATTCCATCGAGGGTGATTCCTCATGGTTCCCTTCGGTGTCCGACACACAGTTACCTTGGATATTATGACTTGACTATGAACCACGATACTAAAGACGGGTCGGCCCTGAGGGGTACCCGCGCGAGCTTAACGCGAAGTGATGTGGAGTCGGGTTGACCTGGATGGTGCCCGCGAGATAACTACGAGGCGTGGCCGGGCATTCTTAGCCCTTGCCGCAAGTCCTCGAGACGGGGCGACGGGGTCACATCGATCGTGAGTCTCTGCTCGTTTCCGCGCGCTCCTAATCCACTACGGTTTGGATATTTGATCCGAGGGGCCTCTGGCCCGATAGCACTAACCATCACGTGGGCATAGTATGGGCGTTCTGCGTCGTATACTTCAGCCGAAGCTTAATGGACGTCAGCGACTGAGCGGCGCGCGCTGGATTGGACTGGTTACGCAACCGCGCTTGTATTAAGGGGTTGCTAGGTCTGCTTCCGGCCGCCCACGCAACGCGCAGGAGTTTCCGGGGCGATGGCCCAAGACCCCTGGGGGCATAGGTTAGTCCGGCGTGCTGACCTCTCTGTTAAGTATTTGGCCGGGTTGCGGCGTGTTGCTTAGCCGAGGCCGGGCATGACCCAGAAAAGTGTGTCCGGCCGGAGTTAAGCGAGCGTGGTGGGTAAGTTGGTGCACCCCTGCAGGGAAGAAACTTCTATCGATAGCCTGTCCTACGGTAACGGACACTCGGAGTTGTATCCCGATCGGTACAACTAGAACATGTGATGAGAATTGGATAGTACGGCTCTGGGATTGCTTTCTCGCAGGGAGTCGAGAAAGGATCTCAGGTCGAGGTTGATGATATTACTACTACTACTTTACATTATGTTCATCTGCTCTCTCCTGATGCTGCAAGACTGTCGAAGATTGTTGAAGATGCTAGTCTTCGATAGGACTAGGCTTTCCCCCTCTACTCTGGCATTTCTGCAGCCCAGTCCACATATACAGCCATTCCTTTGACAATGATGCATATGTAGTGTAGATCCTTGCTTGCTGAGTACTTCGGATGAGTACTCACGTTTGCTTTATTTTCTTTTTCCCCCATTTTCCATTTGATGCCACCAGACGACGGAGCCCCTGAGTCAGAAGCCCCAGCCGACGACCAGTACTACTATCCGCCTGGCGAGTACTATTACTACGAGGAGCCGTTCGACGACCAGGAGTAGGATCGGAGGGTCCAGGGCAGGAGGCCTACGCCTTTCGATCGTAGTTTTTATTTTTACCCCGCCTCTGTGAAGGCTTATCTCTCTCTCTGTAATATATCTGTACTCAGATATCTAATGCCTCCGCTGACGCTTGTATGCCATCGAGCTTGTATTCGAGCCCTCGAGGCCCTGGCTTGTAATATTAAGCTTGTATGACTTTATTTTATGTTTTAGAGTTGTGTTGTGATATCTTCAAGTGAGTCCTTAGGCTTGATCGTGCGCATTTGCGTGTATGATTAGTGCACGATTAAGCCGGGGTCGTCACATGCTTCCTTTACCCCCTAGCCGAACAATCAAGAACGTAGGGTGTAAACACAGGAGCTAGGCAACCCATCTTTGCCGAAATCTTAAGTCAAACTGATGCATATTTATGGCTTTATAACGATAATTACGGAAGGCAGTGCTTGTATATTGAATACAAACGCTGATGATATATGTTTATTTTGACTCCGTTACGACCGTTTATCATTTGAAAGTGGCCCATCATCGGCTTCTACCCCTTTGTAGATGCTACACAGGGTGTTTTCGCAGTAATGAGACAACCCTTAGCCGACGTCTCGGTGCCCGGAGGCGGTTGCGTTAGCGAAAATGAGGCAATCAGATATGCAGGCTTTATAGCTTTCACTTAGTCATAGGAGCTTAAAGTTGGGAGGCCAGTTACTAGCCCCGGTTAGTGTTCGACGTCAGCCAAGGTCAAGCCATTAACATTTTGGCCAATTTTATGAAAGGCCCATCGTTTAACACGGGGCAACCTCTATCGATCTATAGTTTGACACAGTCATCGGATCGCTGACCAGTTTACGCCCATTGTGACAGTAATTTTTTGGCTTTCTCCACTGAGGCGCTTAACCATTCGAGCTGGAAGCACAATCGCCGTGGTTGTCCCTTTGCACACCTAGCCGAACAAAGCAGAATGTAGGAGGCAAGCACAGGAGTCGGGCAACCCAACTATTGACCGAAGACACAATTCAAAACTGATGCATATAAAGCAATGTTCGAGAACGCTTTGCCGAGGACTCCATGGGGTACCTTGGTTTTTGGTGGGTTCGGCTCTGTTGTAGCCCCCCGTTGATATTGCTGATGCTTTAAAGGAGTCCGGCGTTGTACTGCGAGACTTATGCTGGAGACACACAAATAGGTTAAAAGTGTCATAAGCTTAGAGAACCAAAAAACTCACATAAAAACTTTATGTATAAATTAAATGAAGTTTTTTTTGTGCCAATCCGAAATTGGTTTTTAAGATAAATTTGTGCTTCTGTCGTGCTTTAACATGACATATCCGATCTCTATACTTCAAGTAGGTCAGCATTCGGCTTTAACTTCCCTATCCCGAAGGCGGAGTGCTTCTCAAAGGCCAGTTTAGCGAACTAAACTTGATCGGCTTTAGAGAGAGACTAGGCCATCTAGCTATTGACCGTACACTCGAGTTGAAAAATGAGTGGTAAAGACTTTGCAATGACTAAGAAGAAAAACATTCATTATAAAATGGCTCATATAAATTTAAGAGCCCCCAGTTAACTTTGGTAAAGGATTTTGTTTTTAACAAACATTATTTTTACAGACTAAATTTTTAGCAAATTTTTTTTGTTTAACACAAATATAATTCTTGATCGAACCGAACAGAAATTAAAAAGTGAAAAAGTTGAGCATGAAAGCGACTTAGCTGGTTAATGTGCTCGGTGTTGATGACGCGGTCCGATCTTGTGGCGGGAGGAGGACGCCCCTTGAACTTTGACAGATCCGACATGGACCTCGACTTGACCGAGGTCCCAGCCCAAGCCCGTCCCGAGGTGACCGAGAAAGGAGCTCGGCACTCCGAAGTGGCGACACAACACGATCGATGTGGCGACGTGAAGCCCCCGGTCCAGCCGAGATGACGGAGTAGGTCGGCAGGGTGATGCCGAAGTCTAGAGCCGAGTGGGTTGATAAGGTGATTGCGAAGCCCTCGGTCCAGCCGAGGTAACGAAGAAAGTTGTTGAGGCGAGGTTGGAGCCCTCACATCAGCCGAAGTGTCGAAGCAGGTCGGCGAGGTGACCGCGTGGCGCAGTAGAAATCGATTACCTGCACACATGATACAGTGAAAGGAAGAAACAATAATAATTAAAAGAAAATTTGCATAATTAATATATGCGAAGCGAATAATTCGGCTGAGCGCTGAGGTCGGCTCGATGGTATGATGGTGTTGTGGCGCGGTGATGTCGACACAGGTCAGCTGGCCTAGGTGACGGCGAGAGGCTGGCCAGACAGACACCGCGCACAAGTGTCGATAAAATATCTCTGCAAAAACAATGCAGTGCAAAACAACAAAAAATATTATGTGTGTAATAATTTTATGTGCTAAGCGAATAGCTAGGAGAAACAAAACCTGTTTGACGTTGAAGACCATAGCAGATCGAAGCGAATAAAAGGAAAACGATACGTACGAAACTAGTATCAACCAGTACCAAGAATACATTGGTCTTGACCTTTACGTGGAGTAGTAGTACTTTAAATTACTAGAATCCACTTACCAAATCTAGGGTACCGTGCTGCAAAACTAGTAGTCAATTAGGTTAGCAATACTAGTAATAATAAATTATTTCCATAACTAAAATACATAAAGTAAATTATTAAAAATATATGGCCTGGATGCCGAGGTCGGCTCGGCGGAGTGGCAGCATGGTACGGTGATCACGTCATGTAGTGCGAATTCGCCTGGCAGGCCGAGCCGCGGGTGTGGCGCCGGCCGGACTACCGATGAAGCACCTCGACCAACAGACCAAGTTGTAAACCTGTCATAGAAAATCTACACAGAAAAAACCATGCAAATGGGCAGAAGAAAATATTCTATGAAAATTAATATATACAACACAGGTAACTTAGAGAAATAGAACCCGATTTTTCTGTTCAGGTAGCGAGGCGTAGAAGCCCGAGGTGAAAAAGCCTTCGAGTGGAGTTCTTCACGTGGGATGTACCAATAGTCTCCATTGATTTTGATCTCTCCCAGCATCCTAGATTGAAGGTAGCAGCGATGGAATAATTAGACATTGCTGCATGTGCGCTGGCCGGGCAGGGAAATTCCGGGCTTCGCTGGTTGTTCAAGACCAGGGGTTGCGCGTGGCCCGAGGCCAGCGCGTCGCTCTGGTTTGGACGCTTCCACACGGTCCTCGGCTGTACATGTGTTTTAATGCTCAACGGCTGCTGGTGCATAGATTCCTTTGATCCGATCTGAGATCAAAATCAACATCGGAGAAACCAGGTAGTAATACGAGAGGCCGGCTAAAACCGAAGGCAGACAACGCCAAATCATCATACAATTCAACTGATGAGTATTGAGGTGCACCATCCGCACTGTTTTTTATTCGTTGGACTTTACGTCTGCGCTTGTCCTTTCGATCGATCTCACGCGAAGTGACCTATGCACACACGCCAGCCTGCTTTCATCGGATCTTGTGCTAAAATCACCGCCGCCAGTGAGACGAAAGCTGATCTAGAAATAGAATAGCAAGGCAGTAGGAAATATTCACGGAGAAATCAATTTATTCTGCATGAATTCGACTGAAAAAATATAACCTAATCATCCCATCGATCCATGGTGATCACCCAGCAGGCTCTCAATGAAAGCACCAATGCCAGTTCTAAATTCGGCATATCTTGTAGTAGGGGTCCTAAGCTAGGTGTCTTGGAGCGATGGTAACATGAACACAATATTTTACCCAGGTTCGGGCTCTCTCGAAGAGATAATACCCTACGTCATGCTTTTGATTGTATTCATATGGGGGATAGTAAAGAGTACATGTGTCTACCACGAGATTGTTCTAATGAATATGAGTTCATCTATTGACTAGCCTGGCCTCGGTTTATATAATGTACCGGAGGCCTAGGGTTTAGAGGAGTCCTCGTCTTGGGCGCCAAGTCTTGTGGAGTCTCCCTTGTATACGTCACGGGCTGTCTGAAGTGGCCCATTAGTAAACCGCCATGGGGGTCCTCGGCCCGATCCACCTGGTCGGAGATGATGTGATGGGTACCCCCTAGTCCATCCCGAAGAGAACCAAGACGTCACCATCGAGCTCATCTTCGCCTCTCCGCTCGATTACCGCCGGTGGTCGATTCATCGCCGTCTGTGCTCCCCCGATCTCGCCGGCCTGCTTGTCTGAACTGCCGTGAGCCTCTGTCCGTTTCCCCTCATTCCTTCTCGTCTCATGCATGCCGTAGCAAGCCCTTCACCATGCCCGTGGGCTCGTCATCACTGGCCATGTTGCCATTATCGCCATGGCTCGCCACAGCCAAAACCAAGCACACCATCGTGCTTCCCACGCCTCCAGAAGGCCAACACACCCTTCAGCTCGCTCGCCTGTGCCCCGTAGCGCCGTGCCCGTGTAGTCCGTGCTTGTTGCCGTCGCTTAGCTCGTCACCGGCGTCGATTCCATTGAACTCGTGACTAACTGCTACCTTCGATGGATGTGTGAGAGCAAGGGCTACGGCCTGGTGCCCTCTACGCATCGAACTGCCGCCGGAGCAGCTTTCGACGAACACCCGTCGTGGTTTTGGTCGCCGGCGGCCAAGTTCCGGCGATGCTGACGTGGGTTTTAATTAGGGCTAACCAAATTGACCTCTTCGGGTCACTGACTTGTGGGCCCAGCCCCTACTAACATCTCGGTTAAGTTTTAATTAAACATAATTAGCCGCCTAACACACTGGCATTTGGGCCCTGCTCACTGACACTCTTAATTAGTGCGCTAATTAACACAAACCACCCGTGTTAACTCGCTGGGTCACTGACTAGTGGGCCCCACTAGTCAGGTTTGACCTGGGCTGACGCTGTTGACCTGCTGTCATCATGCTGACACAGTTAACATTTTCTGGATTAAAAATAATCCAGGAAATTCTGGAAAATGTTTAAAACTCTAATGAAAATAATTTATATATGAAAAATGATTAGAAAAATATGAAGAATCTTTCTATGGCGTTTTCATGCATGTTTGAGCAACTTATACCCACTGAATATTACAACTCATGAAATGTCATTTTAAATGCTATATATGAAGCTTGCATTTGAACCTTTGGTTCAAATGAGCTTCATTCAATCTTGCTGTTAGTTGCACTAGCTCACACCACAACATATTGCCATGTCGCATTCATGCATCATATTATCGCATCTGCTGTGTTTTGATTTGTTCCCCTTCGGTGATGTTCTCCACGATAGTGTCTGTTCCTGAGGATATGCTCGAGTATCCACCGGAGGATCAGTACTCCATTATCGATCTGCCAGGAAAGCAAACCCCCCATTGAGCATTTTGATACAATCCCACCCTCTCGTTCCTACTCTCTTTTACTGCATTAGGACAACAACGATTCAACTGTTACATGTTGCGGTAGTTGAACCTATTCCTCTACATGACATGTCTTTGCCACAGTAAATAGTTCAAACCCACTAGCATGAGTAGGAGTTGTTTGAGCCATGATGTGCCTACTCATTCATGCTTGCTTGTTATATCTGCTATGCTTAGAGTTGTGTTAGGTCTGTTTCATCTGGGATGGATTGGGATGGTGGTGAATATGTCCTATTGTTGAGAGCTAAGTGTGTGAACATGATTTGGAAGAGGTAGCGATGAGAGGCCATGTAGGAGTACATGGTGGGTTGTCTCATTGAAACCGTCCTCAGAAACTGAGTTTTGTGTCTGTGCTCCAAGAATAGCTACTACCACACACTGGGCCCTGAAATATGTGTGAACATGTGCCAAGTCAAGCCACTCGAAACATTCAGAGGAGGATACCATATCATCATACTACATCACAACCATTTTAATGCATGTTGACACCTAAGATAAATCATTATCCACTACTAGCTACTTAAGCATGGCATGAGCAACTATAATCTCTAATTGTCATTGCAAACATGTTCAATCATAATATGTTGAATCATGGATACTGAGTTAAACATATTTACAAAAACAAAAACAAAAACAAGTTGAGTTCATACCCACTTTTGCTGCCACAGTCACTTCATCAAATATTTTCATTATTGCCTTTCACTTGCATGACCGAATGATGTGAAAATAATAATAGTGCAAGAGTGCCGTGGACTAAGCTGGAATCTGCAATATTTTATTCAGAGGAGAAGACAAAATAATATGGGCTCTTTGTTAGATCAACAATAATGCATATGAGAGCCACTCAACATTTTCATCGTGGTCTTCCCCTCAGTACAACTCAACAAAACAAAACAAAAGAATTTCTGAGAAACACACTGAAATATTTTTGGAGTTTTTGATTTTTCTTAAAGAAAACAAATTAAAGAAAGAAAAACAAAAACGAGAAAAACTATTTACACGGGAAAGCTCCCAACAAGCAAAGGAAGAAATGAGAAATATTTTTGGGTTTTCTTTTAATACTACAACTAAATTAAACTAAAAAGAAAAACCGAAAAGAAGCGAGAAATATTTTTGGATTTTCTCAATGTTTTCCAAACACACAAGAAGAAAGCGAGAAAATAAAACTAACATGGAAAATACAATGAAAAAGTATTAACACCGACAACTGGAATGAAGTGTGTGATCATGAATATAATGTCGGTGGAAATACGTACTCCCCCAAGCTTAGGCTTTTGGCCTAGCGCAGTAATCACCACCCGCGGCCTGGATAATAGTCCGAGTGATAGCTCGTGGAGGCTCTCGGTGCGGCCTCCTCAGCCTAACGAGCAGCCTCTACTGCCGCGTTGCACTCGCGCGCCTCTCTCTCATAGATGTTGTATCTTCCTTTACTATGATAATCAAAGAGAGCAGGTGCAGGCAAAATAACAGGTATAATGATTTTTTTATTGAACATCAAGTTATAGTTGTAGTTTGTGGCCTTATATTTAATGAACTCATGACGCTGCATTGCATCAAAGTCCAAATATCTATTAGGCAAAACAAGATCATTCGACAAAGGTGAAACTCTTAGCCTTGCAGCTAAGCAGGAGGCATAAATAACTCCGTATAAATGACCACTGTCAGAATTACGTTGCAGCCTCCGTGCAACAATTGCTCCAAGATTATAACATTTAATGCCCGTTAAAGCAGTATGAATAAGGCTCAAATCAGGAGCACAAAGTGTGCTGCAATCTTGCTTACCTACAATGCATTTGCCATTAAAGAATGCAAAGTAACGGATGGAGGAGAATTGTATACTTTTTATTCTAGCTTGTGTAACCCCTCTATCCTCACCACAACAGAGGTTGCTCAAGAATATTTCATATTTAGATTTTGGTGGTTCATCTAGCGAGCCCCAGTATGGAATTTTGCATGCATCACAGAATTCTTCTAAGGGAACACTAAAGGTTCTATCATAAATTCACGGGGATGAAATTTAAACTTTTTGGTGAACGATTCAGTAAGATGGTAGTGCTGAGTGCACTTATCTGCGATGAAGGGAGCGAGCTCGGTGTTGTGAACATACTGATCAAATTCTTCCTTAATAACTGCTCCTACCATGAACTCATCGCACGGCCACAGGCACGATTTGGTATCGGCATCTGGCATCGAGCTTGCACTTTGCTTAACATAAGACTATCGTATCGAGCTCCCACTCGATGATGCCTCCGAGGACCCCCCCCCCCTCCTTGCAGAACTCCTCCTAAACAGGTACATTTTTGTATGAACAAATTTCTGAAATTTTTGAGCCACAAAATGATGTCAACAAAACTTCACAAGATTGATAGTAACTACTCATATGGATGCCTAGAGGACATATCAAGCATTCGAACTACTTGGAACTCAAAGAATTCAACATGCAAGCTCATTTACAGAAGCACCAAGAGTAGCTAATTACTCAAAATATAAACCACTAGAACAAAAACTAATTGGAGCAATGGGGGAGTCACATACCAAGTAGCAATCCCCTAAAACAGTTTCGGAAATGGAGCTTCGAGCAAAGAGATCGAAATCCGCGGTTTTGTGAGCAAGAACGCGCAAGAGAGAGAGCTACAAAGATTTTTTTTTCTGGAGGTAGGTGATGAAGTGAGCTAAAGGGATAAGTGAGGGGGGCCTTGTGGGGCCCACTACCCACCAGGGCGCGCCAGGTGGGTGTGGCGCACCCTGGTGCCTAGTGGGCACCAGGGGCACCTCCCTGTGATGTTTTTTGTATCAAAAATTCTTAAATATTCAGAAAAAAATCATGTCAAAATTTCAGGTCATTCTGAGCACTTTTATTTTTGGGCACTTTTTTATTGCACGGAAAATTAAGAAAACAGGAAAAACATGGCATTTTATTGTATCTAACTAGAAATAATAGAAAATAAAAAATGGGTACAGAAGGTTGTGCCTACTAAATTCGTCGACCACATGCCTCTCAAAAATAATCCATTAATAAGGTTGATCAAGTCTTATTAACAACCACTTCCGATTAGCATGAACCCGTAGAACTTTCGTAAAACACTAAGTTACCTCAACGGGGATAAGCATCTCCCCAACAATAAGTGTTTCATATTTCTTTTTGACAGTAGGTAGAGGGAATTGAAAACTTCCAATAGTAATTATCGGAGCCTTTTCAATAACATTAATACCATTCACTTGAAATTGTTTCTTCGGAGAGTGCACCGTATGTCATTACCATTGATATGAAAAGTGACCTTGCTTTTGTTGCAATCAATAACAGCCCCTGCAGTGTTCAAAAAGGGTCTACCAAGGATAATCGACATGTTGTCGTCCTCGGGCATATCAAGTATATCAAAGTCTGTTAAGATAGTAACATTTGCAACCACAACAGGCACATCCTCACAAACCCCGATAGGTATGGCAGTTTATTTGTCAGCCATTTGCAATGATATTTCAATGGGTGTGAGTTTATTCAAATCAAGTCTTTTGTATAAAGAGAAAGGCATAATACTAACACCAGCTCCTAAATCACATAAAGTAGTTTTGACATAACTTCTTTTGATGGAACATGGTATAGTTGGTATTCCTGGATCTCCTAGTTTTTTAGGTATTCCATCCTTAAAAGAATAATTAGCAAGCATAGTGGAGATTTCAGCTTCAGGTATTTTCCTTTTATTAGTGACAATATCTTTCATATACTTAGCATAAGGGGCCATCTTTAAAATATTAGTCGAGTACGCAAAAAGACTGGCCTAAGCATTTCAGCAAAGTGTTCAAATTGTTCCTCATCTTTTTTCTTAGATAGTTTAGGTGGAAAGGGCATGGGTTTTTGAACCCATGGTTATCTTTCTTTACCATGTTTTCTAGCAACAAAGTGTCTCTTATCATATCATTTATTTTTAGGAGGTGGCTTATCAAGATCAATAGCAGGTTCTATTTCAACATCATTATCTGGTTCTTTGTCATTGTCTGGGTGAGCATCTACATGAACATCATCATCATCATTTTCATTATCACTAGGTGAAATGTTCATTACCCAATTGGGTTTCAGCATCAGAAATAGAAACATCATTATCATTAGAAGGTTTTTCCACCTTAGGTTCACTAGAAGTATGCAAAGTCCTATCATTTTTCTTTTTCTTTTTCCTTTTTTTAGAAGGACTAGGTGCATCTACATTAGTTCTTTGAGAGTCTTGTTCAATTCTTTTAGGGTGACCTTCAGGATAAAGTGGCTCCTGAGTCATTTTACCTCCTCTAGTCATTACTCTAACAGCATGATCATTCATATTATTATTCATTTCATTGAGTAACTCACTTTGAGATTTAACAACTTGTTCTAACTGAGTTTGAACCATAGAAGCATGTTTTCCTACTCCTATAACATCATTAGTGATTCTAAATAACAAGTCACTCAAGTGAGCTATCATATCAAAATTTTGCTTTAATTGTTTCATAACATAGGCATTGAAATGATCTTGCTTCATAATGTAATTGTCAAATTCATATAAGCACTGACTAGGAGGTTTATTATAAGGGATGTCACCTTCATCAAACTTTAAAAGAGAATTTATCTCCACCACCTGTGGTGGTGTGTCAAGACTATGTATTTCTTCAATAGGTGGTAAATTCTTAACATCTTCAGCTTTAATACCTTTTTCCTTCATACATTTCTTTGCCTCTTGCATGTCTTCAGGACTGAGAAATAAAATACCCCTCTTCTTCGGAGTGGGTTTCGGCGGTGGTTCAGGAAGTGTCCAATCATCATAATTCTTCAATATATTATTTAATAATTCCTCAGCTTGTTCAACAGTTCATTCCCTGAAAACACAACCAGCACAACTATCTAGTAAGTCCCTAGAAGCATCGGTTAGTCCATTATAAAAGATATCAAGTATTTAATTTTTCTTAAGAGGATGATCAAGGAAAGCATTAAGTAATTGGAGAAGCCTCCCCCAAGCTTGTGGGAGACTCTCTTCTTCATTTTGCACAAAGTTAAATATTTCCTGTAAGGCAGCTTGTTTCTTATGGGCAGGAAAATATTTTTCAGAGAAGTAATAAATCATATCCTGGGGACTACGCACACAACCAGGAGCAAGAGTATTGTACCATAACTTAGCATCACCCTTTAATGAGAAAGGAAATAACTTAAGGATATAGTAATAGTGAATTTTTTTCCTCATGAGCAAATAGGGTGGCTATATCATTTAATTTAGTAAGATGTGCCACAACAGTTTCAGTTTCATAGCGATGGAAAGGATCAGATTCAACCAAAGTAATTAACTCTAGGTCGACAGAGAATTCATAATCCTTATCAGTAATAAAGATAGGTGAAGTTGCAAACTTAGCATCATATTTCATTCTAGCATTCACACATTTTTCTTTCAACTTGCATAGTAATTTCTTAAGATCATCTCTATTCTAGAAACTCTCTAGCTACCTCTCCATCCATAACATAACCCTCAGGTATTTCAGGAAATTCATATCTTTGAGAGCTAGGTCTAATAGGTGTTTCATAATTCCCAGTTTCAAAGACTTCATCAGTTTCAGTTGTTTCATCAGTTTCAACATTCTCAATTTATTTAGCTCTAGCAGGTTGTTCATCAAGAAATTCACCTAGGGGCACATCTTTATCAAGCAAAGTACTATTATCATCAATAGCATCATTCATAGCAGAAGTAGCATCATCAATAACTTGCGACATATCAGGATTAATAGCATGTGGTGGTGTTGCAAGCTTACTTAAAACAAAAGGTGAATCAAGTGAAGAGCTAGTTAACAGTTCCTCACCTCCCCTCATCTTATAGGGAAAGATCTTTGTTCTTTCATCCTTAAGATTCTTCATAGTGATTAATAGATATAAATCCCAAGTGACTCAACAAATATAGTTATGCTCCCCGGCAACGGCGCTAGAAAAAGGTCTTGATAACCCACAAGTATAGGGGATCACAATAGTTTTCGAGGGTAGAGTATTCAACCCAAATTTATTGATTCGACACAAGGGGAGCCAAAGAATATTTGCAAGTATTAGCAGTTGAGTTGTCAATTCAACCACACCTGGAGACTAAATATCTGCAGCAAAGTGATCAGTACCATAGTAGTATGATAGTTTGATAGTGATAGCAATAGTAGCAGGAGCAATAGTAACAGTAACAGCAGTAGCAATAATTTTGTAGCAGTTGTAACAGTAGTAGCAACAATAGTAACTTAGCAAGAACAATATGTGAAAAGCTCATAGGCATTGGATCAGTGATGTCGTTGTATGATATTCATTATATAATAGTCATAACCTAGGGCGACACAGAACTAGCTCCCGTTCGTCAATATAATGTAGGCATGTATTCCGTAAATAGTCATACACTCTTATGGAAAAGAACTTGCATGAAATCTTTTGTCCTACCCTCCCGTGGTAGCGGGGTCCATAAGGAAACTAAGGGATATTAAGTCCACCTTTTAATAGAGAACCGGAACAAAGCATTAACACATAGTGAATACATGAACTCCTCAAACTACGGTCATCACCAGAAAGTATCAAAATTATTGTCACCTTGGGGTTTACGGATCATAACACATAATAGGTGCATATAACTTGCAAGATCGGATGAAGAACATAAATATAATGGTGAAAACATAAACGGTTCAGATCTGAAATCATGGCACTCAGGCCCTAGTGACAAGCATTAAGCATTGCAAAGTCATAGCAACATCAATCTCAGAACATAGTGGATACTAGGGATCACGCCCTAACAAAACAAACTCGATTACATGATGAATCTCATCCAACGCATCACCGTCCACCAAGCCTATGAAGGAATTACTCACCCTCGGCGGTGAGCATCCTCAAATTTGTGATGGAGGATGGTTGATGATGATGAAGACGGAAGATCCCCCTCTCCGGAGCCCCGAACGGACTCCAGATCTGGCCTCCCAATGAAGAACAGGAGGTGGCGGCTACTCCGTATCGTAAAACATGATGAAACTTCCTCTCCTATTTTTTCTCCAAACATAGGATTTTATAGAGTTGGAATTAGGATCAGCGGAGCCTCGTGGGCCCCACTACCCACCAGGGCGCGCCAGAGGGGGGTGGCGCGCCCTGGTGCCTAGTAGGCAGCTGCCCCCCCTCCAGTGGTTCTTGGTTCCAGTATTTTTTATTTATTCCAAAATAATTCTCCAAAAAGTTTCGTCCAATTTTGAGAACTTTTATTTCTGCACAAAAAACAACACAATGGTAGTTCTGCTGAAAACAGCGTCAATCCGGGTTAGTCTCATTCAAATCCTGCAAATTAGAGTCCAAAACAAGAGCAAAAGTGTTAGGAAAAGTATATACGATGGAGACGTATCAGTGAGCCGGACCTGGAACCTCCGCGGGAAGCCCTTGTGTGCCCGTGTGAATGGCCGCCGGACTCTTTTATGACTCAAGATGGTATTAAGGAGGAGTTCGACATGTACGTGCATAATACCTGATTGACGGAATTTGTATTAGATATGGGCCCGCAGTTCTATAATCCACTGATACTTTTGTGCAAAAATTTGCTTGTGTGCCTCATCGCAATTCTCATGATGTCATCTTCAACTTATATAAACATCCTTTTCGCATGGATCTCGAGGAGTTTTGTGAAGAAAGTAAAATTCCCTATTGGGGGATATGTACTGATCCCCATAAATCTGACTGCAATGAATTTCTGCTAAATATTACTAGGGGTGAAACTAGAGGCATAACACAAGCCACCATGGGTAGCATTCACTTTCCCGCTATACATTATTTTGCTCTTTTCATTGGTAGGTGCATTAATGGTAAACATGATCATAGCAACCTTTGTGCTCCTAATTTGAGTATTCTTAAAAGTGTGGTGCTGAGGGATAGAAAACTTAACTTGGGAGCCATTATTGCACGTCATTTACATGACAATGCTCTAGTTGATGATTTCTTTGATGGAATTTATGCTACTCGCTTAGCCGCTCATCCAGGGGTATGATACGTCTCCATCATATCTACTTTTTCTAACGCTTTTGCTCTTGTTTTAGACTCTAATTTGCATGATTTGAATGAAACTAACCCGGACTGACGCTGTTTTCAGTAGAGCTACCATGGTGTTGTTTTTGTGCAGAAATAAAAGTTCTCGGATTTAGACGAAACTTTTCGGAGAATTATTTTGGAATAAATAAAAAATAATGGAACCAAGACCCACTGGAGGGGGGCCCTAGCTACCCACAAGACACCAGGGCGCTCCACCCCCTCTAGCACGCCCTAGTGGGTGGTGGGGCCCTCGAGGCCCCTCAGACCCTAATTCCGACGCTATAAAATCCTATTTTTCCAGAAAAAATAGGAGAAGAAGTTTTATCATGTTTTACGATACGAAGCCACCGCCACTTCCTGTTCTTCTTCAGGAGGCCAGATCTAGAGCCCGTTCGGGGTTCCGAAGAGGGAAATCTTCGGTCTTCGTCATCACCAACCATCCTCCATCACCAATTTCATGATGCTTCCCATCGGGAGTGAGTAATTCCTTCGTAGGCTCTCTGGTCGGTGAGGAGTTGGATGAGATTCATCATGTAATCGAGTTAGTATTATTAGGGCTTGATGCTTAGTATCCACTATGTTCTGAGACTGATGTTGCTATGACTTTGCTATGCTTAATGCTTGTCACTAGGGCCCGAGTGCCATCATTTCAGATCTGAACCGTTTATGTTTTCACCATTATATCTATGTTTTAGATCCAATCTTGCAAGCCATATGCACCTATTATGTGTTATGATCCGTAAACCCCAAAGTGACAATAGTTGGGATACTTTCCGGTGATGACCCTAGTTTGAGGAGTTCATGTATTTACTATGTGTCAATGCTTTGTTCTGGTTCTCTATTAAAAGGAGGCCTTAATACCCCTTAGTTTCCTTATGGACCCCGCTGCCACGGGAGGGTAGGACAAAATATGTCATGCAAGTTCTTTTCCATAAGCACGTATGACTATTTACGGAATATGTGCCTACATTATATTTATGAACTAGAGCTAGTTCTGTGTCGCCCTAGGTTATGACTGATATATGATGAATATCATCCAACGTAATCACCGATCCAATGCCTACAAGTTTTTCACATATTGTTCGTGCTAAGTTACTATTGCTATTGCTACTATCACAACTTCTTCCAAATCATTGCTATCACTATTACCGTTATTATTATTGTTACCACTGCTATCAAACTATCATATTACTGTGCTACTGATCATCATGCTGCATATATTTAATCTCCAGGTGTGGTTGAATTGACAACTCAACTGCTAATACTTACAAATATTCTGTGGCTCCCCTTTTGTAGAATCTACAAAATTTGGGTTAAAACTCAACCCTTGAAAACTGTTGCGATCCCCTATACTTGTGGGTTATCAAGACCTTTTTCTGGCGCCGTTGCCGAGGAGCATAGCTATTTTTGTTTAGTCACTTGGGATTATTATTTATTTATCACTATGAAGAATCTGAAAGATACAAGAACCAAGATCGTTCCATCTAAGACGAGGGGAGGTAAGGAATTGCCATCTAGCTCTGGACTTGATTCACCTTCTGTTTGGAATAGACTTGCAAGACCACCACATGCTATAAATCCTGATATGTCGCAAGTTATTGATGATGCTACTTCTACTATGGATGATGCTAGTACCTTCCTTGATGATAATGTGTCACTAGGTGAATTTCTTGATGAACAAATTGCTAGAGCTAAAGATATTGAGAATGCTGAAACTGATGAAATTACTGAAACTGATGAAGTCTTTGAAACTGAAAACTATGAAACACCTATTAGACCTAGCTTTCCAAGATTTGAATTGCCTGAGATACCTAAGGGTTATGTTATGGATGGAGAGGTAGCTAGAGACTTTCTTGCTTGTAAGGATAGAGATGATCTTAAGAAATTATTATGCAAGCTGAAAGAAAAATCTTTGAATGCTAGAATGAAATGTGATCCTAAGTTTGCTACTTCACCTATCTTTTTTACTGATAATGATTATGAATTCTCTGTCGACCCAGAGTTAATTACTTTGGTTGAGTCTGATCCTTTCCATGGCTATGAAACTGAAACCGTTGTGGCACATCTTACTAAGTTAAATGATATAGCCACCCTATTTGCTCATGATGAGAAAATTCGCTATTATTATATCCTTAAGTTATTTCCATTCTCATTAAAGGGTGATGCTAAGATATGGTACAATAATCTTGCTCCTGGTTGTGTGCGTAGTCCCTAGGATATGATTTATTACTTCTCTAAAAAATATTTTCCTGCTCATAAGAAACAAGCTGCCTTACAAGAAATATTTAATTTTGTGCAAATTGAAGAAGAGAGTCTCCCACAAGCTTGGGGGAGGCTTCTCCAATTGCTTAATGCTTTGCCTGATCACCTTCCTAAGAAAAATGAAATACTTGATATCTTATATAATGGACTAACCGATGCTTCTAGGGACTTCCTAGAGAGTTGTGCTGGTTGTGTTTTCAGGGAGCGAACTGTTGAACAAGCTAAGGAATTATTGAATAATATATTCAAGAATTATGATGATTGGACTCTTCCTGAACCACCGCCTAAACCCACTCCAAAGAAGAGGGGTATCTTATTTCTCAGCCCTGAAGATATGCAAGAGGCAAAGAAATGCATGAAGGAAAAAGGTATTAAAGCTGAAGATGTTAAGAATTTACCACCTATCAAAGAAATACATGGACTTGACACACCACCACCACAGGTGGTAGAGGTAAATTCCTTATTAAAGTTTGATGAAGGTGACATCCCTTATAGTAAACATCCTAGTGAATGCTTATATGAATTTGATAACTACATTATGAAACAAGATCACTTCAATGCAAATGTTATGAAACATTTGAAACAAAATTCTGATATGATTGCTCGCTTGAGTGACTTGTTATTTAGAATCACTAATGATGTTAGAGGTGTAGGAAAACATGCCTCTATGGTTCAAACTCAGTTAGAACAAGTTGCTAAATCTCAAAGAGAATTGCTTAGTGAAATGAACAATAATATGAATGATTATGCTGTTAGAGTAGCAACTAGAGGAGGCAAAATGACTCAGGAACCACTTTATCCTGAGGGACACCCTAAAAGAATTGAACAAGACTCTCAAAGAATTAATACTGATGCACCTAGTCCTTATAAAAAGAAAAATGATAGGACTTTGCATACCTCTAGTGAACCTGAAATAGAAAAATCTTCTGAAGATAATAATGATGTCTCTATCTCAGATGCTGAAACTCAATCTGGTAATGAACATTCATCTAGTGATAATGAAAATGATAATGATGATGTTCATATAGATGCTCAACCAGAAAATGATAAAGAAACAGATAATGATGTTGAGATAGAACCTGTTGTTGATCTTGATAACCCACAACCTAAAAATAAACGTTATGATAAGAGAGGCTTTGTTGCTAGAAAACATGGTAAAGAGAGAGAACCATGGGTTCAGAAACCCATGCCCTTTCCACCTAAATCATCTAAGAAAAAAGATGATGAAGAATTTGAACGCTTTGCTGAAATGCTTAGGCCAGTCTTTTTGCGTACTTGTTTGACTAATATTTTAAAGATGGCCCCTTATGCTAAATACATGAAAGAAATTGTCACTAATAAAAGAAAAATGCCAGAAGTTGAAATCTCCACCATTCTTACTAATTATTCTTTTAAGGATGGAGTACCTAAAAAACTTGGAGATCCAGGAATACCAACTATACCTTGCTCTATTAAAAGAAATTATGTCAAAACTTCTTTATGTGATTTAGGAGCTCATGTTAGTGTTATGCCTTTCTCTTATATAAAAGACTTGATTTGAATAAACTCACACCTACTGAAATACCATTCCAAATGGCTGACAAATCAACTGCCATACATATCGGTATTTGTGAGGATGTGCCCGTTGTTGTTGCAAATATTACTATCTTAACAGACTTTGTTATACTTGAGATGCCCGAGGATGACAACATGTCGATTATCCTTGGTAGATCATTTTTTAATACTGCAGTGGTTATTATTGATTGCAATAAAAGCAGAGTCACTTTTCATATCAATGGTAATGAGCATACGGTGCACTTTCCGATGAAACAATTTCAAATGAATGGTATTAATGTTATTGAAAAATCTCCGATAATTACTATTGGAAGTTTTCAACTCCCTTTACCTACTACCAAAAAGAAATATGACATACTTATTGTTGGGGATATGCATATCCCCGTTGAGGTAACTTAGTGTTTTACGAAGTTCTTCGGGTTCATATTAATCGAAAGTGATTGTTAATAAGACTTGATCAACCTTATTAATGGATTGTTTTCGAGAGGCATGGGTCGATGAATCTAGTAAGCACAACCTTTTGTCCCTACCTTCTGTTTTCTGTTATTCTTAGTTAAATAAAATAAAATGCCATGTTTACCCTGTTTTCTGAATTTTCCGTGCCATAAAAAAGGTGGTAAAAAATAAAAGTGCTCATAATGACCTGAAATTTTAATATGATTTTTTTCTGAATATTTAAGAATTTCTTAAACAAATAACATCATGAGGGGGTGCCCCTGGTGCCCACAAGACACCAGGGTGCGCCAGCTACCCCAAGCGCGGCCTGGTGGGTGGTGGGACCCACGTGGGTCCCCTCACTTATCTCTTTAGCCCATGTCATCTCCTACCTCCAGAAAAAAAATCACTCCTACTCTCTCTCTCTCGTGTTCTTGCTCTCAAACCCACAAATTTTGATCTCTTTGCTCGAAGCTCCATTTCCGAAACTGTTTTGGGGGATTGCTAGTTGGTATGTAACTCCTCCATTGCTCCAATTAGTTTTTGTTCTAGTGCTTTAATTTTTGAGTATTTAGCTACTCTTGGTGCTGCTATAGATGGGCTTGCATGTTGAGTTCTTAGAGTTCTAAGTAGTTTGAATGATTAATATAGCCTCTAGGCACCCTTATGAGCAGTTGCTATCAGTCTTATGAAGTTTTGTTGACAAAAAATTTGTGGCCAAAATTTTCAGAATTTTATTCATAGGAAAAGATGAGTATCTTTCGGAAGTTTTCCTCCAAAAAGAATGTCAAGGGAGTCATTGGGGAATCATCAGACAATGACCTCAACACTCCGAGAACGGTAGAGGTGCAGCCGTGCGAATGGCCACATAATGCCTTCATGGACAAGGCCGGGTTCCATCAAAGGTTTGCCCAATTCATCGCAAATGTCGGGCTGACTAACTTCCTCGCTTATGAGTGTGACCAACATCACCCCCTCAGAAATTCCTTTGTGCAAAACTTTTATTTCTTAAATAGGAACAATCCTCCTGAGGTGCGGTTTAATTTATATGCTGAAACCCGTCAGATACCGCTCACTGAATTTTGTGAGATATGGTTGATTCCCTCGGACGAGGAATTAAGAGAGCCTAGACTGGCAGAGCTTGAGGACTTCCTCCTCACTTTGACAGTGGGTGAGGAAAGAGGCGTGTCGAAAGCCACCGCCGCTAGTTTGCAGTTTCCTTCTGTGCATTACTTTGCTTTATTCAACGCAAAGTTTTTAACTGCTAGAGAGAAAGCTAGTGCACTCCGTGCTCCCGACCTCGCCATTGTACACCGTGCACTACACAATGATCACACCTTTAGCCTACGGGCTATTATTGCACATCGTATGCACCTCAACAGAACTAAGGGCAAAATTCATGGTGGAATTTATGCCACTCACTTAGCGAGTCACTTTAATGTTCAGATACGCCAACATGATTATCCTTTGCCCCGAGTTTATCTAGATCACCAGGCGATGGTGGCTCACCAGTTTACTGATGCTGCTGACTCTTTTAACAACATTCGTTATAACTTAGTATTCAGCGCGGATACCTGTGATATTATCCCGTTGCCTGCACCTACTTTGTTTGATTCTATTGCCAGGCATGGATATAGGGTCATGCCAACGGACATTATTGCCTACCGGAACAACCAGGCAGTGGCAGAGGAGGAGCCCCAGGAGTGGGACACTCAGGTGCCGCCGCCACAGCACTTTCACATGGGTCCGGATGGCTACTACGGATGGTGATTACCAAGCTAGGCCAAAAGCCTAAGCTTGGGGGAGTACGTATTTCCACCAACATTACATTTATGTTCACATACTTCATTTCAGTTGTCGGTGTCCACACTTTTTCATTGTATTATCCATGCTAGATTTATTTTCTCGCTTTCTTCTTGTGTGTTTGAAAACTTTGAGAAAATCCAAAAATATTTCTTGCTTCTTTTTGTTTTTTCTTTCTAGTTTAATTTAGTTATAGTTTTAAAAGAAAACCCAAAAAGATTTCCCACTTCTTCTTTTGTTTGTTGGGAGCTCTCCCGTGTAAATAGTTTTTCTCGTTTTCGATGTTCTTTCTTTAATTTGCTTTCTTCAAGAAAAAAAATAAAAAACTCCAAAAATATTTCAGTGTGTTTCTCTGAAATTCTTTTCCTTTTCTTTTGTTGAGTCGTACCGAGGAGAAGACCACGATGAAAATGTTGAGTGGCTCTCATATGCAGTATTGTTAATCTAACACAGAGATCCCATATTATTTTGTCTTCTCCTCTAAATAAAATGTTGCAGATTCCAGCTTAGTCCACGGCACTCTTGCATTATTATTATTTTATCATCTGGTCGTGCAAGTGAAAGGCAATAATGACGATATTTGATGAAGTGACTGTGGCAGGGAAAAGCGAGTATGAACTCAACTTGTTTTTGTTTTTGTAAATATGTTTAACTCAGTATCCATGATTCAACATATTATGATCAAACATGTTTGCAATGACAATTAGATATTATAGTTGCTCATGCCATGCTTAAGTAGCTAGGAGTGGATAATGATTTACCTTAGGTGTCAACATGCATTAAAATGATTGTGATGTAGTATGATGATATAGTATCCTCCTCTGAATGTTTCAAGTGGCTTGACTTGGAATGTTTCAAGTGCCTGGACCGCTCATGGAGCGACAAGGGGTAGTCAGTATCTTCCATGCTAAGTGGGTTATTCTCATGATGAGTGTTTATTCACTCGTCCTTGCACGAGAGGGGCCGGTAATAGGGATGCCCAGTCCCGAAATCAAAAATTGCAAATAATTAAACAAAACTCCCCCAGGACTATTGTTGGTATGGATGGCACCCGTGGATTCAGCTAGCCATGGCTTGTGTTTATTGGTGGAAGGGGCGTAAAACTTTACTTTTACCACTTGGGAACCGCCGCTAATGTGTTTAGCATGGAAGATATTGATAACTCTTGGTCGTAACGTTGACAGGAAGGGTGCATGACATGTCTCCAATGTATCTATAATTTATAAAGTATTCATGCTGTTATATTATCATTCTTGGATGTTTTACAATCATTTTATAGCAACTTTATATCATTTTTTGGGACTAACCTATTGACATAGTGCCCAGTGCCAGTTGTTGTTTTTTGCTTGTTTTTTACTTCACAGCAAATCAATATCAAACGGAGTTTAAACGCAGTGAAAATTTTTGGAGAATTTTTTTGGACTAGAAGACCCAGGATGGGCTAAAAAGTACCAGAGGGGAGGCCCGAGGTGGGCACAACCCACCTGGGCACGCCCAGGGGGGTTGTGCCCCCCTCGGTGACCTCCCGCACCGCCTCTTCGCCCTATAAATTGCCAAATATTCCAAAAACCCTGGGGGAACTCTAGATCAGAAGTTCCGCCGTCGCAAGCCTCTGTAGCCACAAAAAACCAATCTAGACCCCGTTCTGGCACCCTGCCAGAGGGGGAAATCATCACCGGTGGACATCTTCATCATCCCGGCGGCCACCATGATGAGGAGGGAGTAGTCCACCCTAAGGGCTGAGGGTTTGTACCAGTAGCTATGTGTTTAATCTCTCTCTCTCTCTCTCTCATGTTCTTGAGATGGCATGATCTTGATGTATCGCGGGCTTTGTTAATATAGTTGGATCATATGGTGTTTTCCCCTCTCTATCTTGTTGTGATGAATTGAGTTTTCCCTTTGAGATTTCATTTTATTGGATTGAATACTTTTATGGATTTGAGAGCACTTGATGTATGCCTTGCTATGAATACCCGTGGTGACAATGGGGTATCATATTGATTCACTTGATATGTGTTTTGGCACTCAACTCGCGGATTCCCGAGGTGACATTAGGGTAATCTGTGCATAGGGGTTGATGCATGTTCTCGTCTTTGTTTCTCCGGTAGAAATCTTGAGGCACTCTTTGAGGTTCTTTGTGTTGGATTGAGTATTATGGATCTAAAATTGTTTGATGCATATCACATAATCAACTCACGGATACTCGCGGAGACATTGGAGTATCTAGGTGACATTAGAGTTGGTTGATGTGTATCATATGGTGTTCTTTTAGTACGAACTCTTGGTTAGATCGATCGGAAAGAATAGCTTGGTGTTATTTTAGTACGAACTCTAGGATAGATTGATCGAAAAAAATAGCTTTGAGGTGGTTTCGTACCCTACAAACAATTTCTTCTTATGTTCTCCGCTAGATAGGAACTTTGGAGTGATTCTTCATCGCACGTTGAGGGAAGGTTATATGATCCAATTATATTAGCATTGTTGAGAGATTGCACTAGTGAAAGTACGGACCCTAGGCCTCATTTTCAAGCATTGCAATACCGTTTGTGCTCACTTTTGTTACTTGCTACCTTGCTGTTTTTTATTGTTCTTATTACAAAAATCAATATCCACTATCATTACTACACTTGTATCACCATCTCTTTGCCGAACTAGTGCACCTATACAAATTACCATTGTATTTGGTGTGTTGGGGACACAAGAAACTTTTTATTATTTGGTTGCAGGGTTGTTTGAGAGAGACCATCTTCATCCTACACCTCCCACGGATTGATAAACCTTAGGTCATCCACTTGAGGGAAAATTGCTACTGTCCTACAAAACTCTGCGCTTGGAGGCCTAACACGAGTCTACAAGAATAAAAGTTGTGTAGTAGACATCAAGATCTTTTCTGGCGCCGTTGCCGGGGAGGTGAGTGCATGAAGGTATATCTTTAGATCTTGCAATTGAATCTTTTAGTTTCTTGTTTTATCACTAGTTCAGTTTATAAAATAAAACTACAAAAAAATGGAATTGAGGTGGCCTCATATTATTTGTCTTTACCATGTCTTTCTTGAAAATGATGGAAAGGAAAATTGTGCTCAATTGATAGAATAAGAATTTAATAAAATGTTTGGCATAAATGATGAGCATGGTTGCAATATTGCTAGTATGAATTCTTTGAATATCCATGATGTTAATGATATGCAAAGCTACAAGCTTGGGGATGCTATGTTTGATGAAGATGATATTTTTAGTCCCCTGAGTTTTGATGAGAAAATTTATTATGATGAAAGCATGCCTCCTATTTATGATGATTATATTGATGAAAGTGTATTTGGAGAGGTCATGACTTTATTTAATGATGATTCCACTATTTCGGAAGAGGTTTCAATTGATTATGACAACAAAGTTGCTAGTTATGATGATTATGGTGACGACATATATGCTATAAAGAGTAGTGATAACCATGAAACTTGTCATCATGATTTTAATTTTCAATCTCATGATAGTTATTTTGTTGAGTTTGCTGCCACTACTATTCATGAGAATAAATTTGCTTATGTGGGGAGTAATAAAAATTTTATGCATGTGTATCATGAAAAGAATGCTTTATATGATAGCTATATTGTTGAATTCATTCATGATGCTACTGAAAATTATTATGAGAGAGGAACATATGCTTGTAGGTATTGCAATAATATCAAGTTTCCTCTCTTTGTGTTGAAAATTTTGAAGTTTTGCTTGTTTTGCCTTCCTATGCTAGTTGATTCTTGTTCTCATAAGTTATTTGCTCACAAAATCCCTATGCATAGGAAGTGGGTTAGACTTAAATGTGCTAGTCATATGCTTCATGATGCTTCCGTTATGTTTCAATTATTTACTTTTATGTGAGCATCATTGAAATCATCATGCCTAGCTTAAAAGGCATTAAAGAAAAGCGCTTGTTGGGAGACAACCCAACACTTTTACCTATGGTTTTTGTGTGTTCACATGATTAAGCTACTGTAGTAATCCTGTTTTATAGCTTTTGTTTCAATAAAGTGCCAAGTAAAGCCTTTCGGATAGTATGGATGATAGTTGAGTTGATTCTGTGCAAAAACAGAAACTTTTGCTTCAAGTAACAGAAGTGTTTAAATTCATTGGAGCATCGAAAAACTCTGATTTTTAACAGATGATGGGTATACAAATTTCCTACGTTGTCCTAAATGTTCAGAATTTTTGGAGATACAGAAGTATCACCTTAATTCAGATCTTTACGTACTGTTCTGTTTTTGACAGATTCTGTTTTCAATGCATAGTTTGCTTGTTTTATGGTTTCCATGGCTTATATTGCTTAATATAAGTTGTAGAAATTGTAGGGTACAGTAGGCATTGTGTGAGAACAATTATGAATGTTATCTTGACAGTACCAAAGTGAATGATTTATCTTTATCATACTAACCCATCTCACGAAGTTCCGTTAAGTTTTATGTGATTGAAGTTTTCAAGTTTTGGGTGAGATATCGATATGAGGAGAATAAGGATTGACAAGACACTAAGATTGGGGATGCCCAAGGCACCCCAAGGTAATATTCAAGGAATATCCAAGCAACTAAGCTTGGGGATGCACCGGAAGGCATCCCCTCTTTCGTCTCAGACATTATCGGTAACCTCACTTGGAGCTATATTTTTATTCGTCACATGATATGTGTTTTGCTTGGAGCATCATTTTATTTTATTTGTATTTGCTTGCTGCTATTTATAATAATGTCTTGCATCTTTCATTTCACTAAAAATGTCAAGGATGGCCTTTACCATGCTTATTTTGCAAGTCTACATGTTGCTGTTTCAAAACAGAAAGTTTATCGCTGTTGAAAAAATTCCCGAGAAAAGTCAGAATGTGATAAAATGTTGAAACTTTTTGCACAATAAGCTATGATAAATTTTATACAGTGTGCTAAATTTTCAGAATTTTTGGAGTTAAAAAAGTATTTATATTCCTGCATCCTTTACAGACTGTCCTGTTTTGGCAGATTGCTGTTTTGTTTGCATATGTTTGCTTGTTTAATGATTCTATTTGAGGATAGGACTATTAAATATGCAGAGGCATTTAGTATTAAATGTTAAATAATAATTTTAGTGATTTTCTACAGTATAGAATGATAAGGTTATGCATTGATTTATACTAATGTATCTCACGAGTTCTTGTTGAGTTTTGTGTGGATGAAGTTTTTAAGATTTAGGGAAACCGTGATATAAAAGGAATTAAGGAGACACAAAAGCTCAAGCTTGGGGATGCCCAAGGCATCCCAATATAATATTTCAAGAAGTCTCAAGCATCTAAGCTTGGGGATGCCCCGGTAGGCATCCCACCTTTCTTCATCAACAATTATCGGTTAGTATCGGTTGAGCCTAAGTTTTTGCTTCTTCACATGAGTTGTGATATTCTTGGAATGTCATTTAATTTTTGTTTTTCTTGCTGTTTTAATAAAATACTTATATCTTAAAGTTTTTAAATAAGAGAGAGTCCTCAATTAGCTACCCCTTTACTTAACTACTCGGTTGAACTTCACTTTTATCTTTTTGGAGTAGTTTGTCATCTACTCTTGTGCTTCACTTATATCCTACGAGTAAATTGTTGAAAGAATTGAATATCATGAAGTTGAAATTATATGTTCATATCATGCCTAGTGGTAGCTTCACATTGGGTTTAATAAGTGAAATCCTTTGAAGCTTGACAATCACAATATTGGTCATACAAGCAATTCATGAATGATTAGTATAAGGAAGAGAACTTTCACATACAAATATATTATCTTGGACGTCTTCTATGATTGTGAATACCCATTAATTATTTTCAAACTTGAGCAAATTAGTTGAAGTTGGACAAGGAAGACAACGTAATGAGTTATGGTTGTGTATATTTGCATAGAAGTTATATTGTTATGGATCCTCCAACATGTGGTGTTTGCCTAGGAACTTTTGCTAGCCAAAAATTCGTACTAAGTAGAGATACTACTTGTGCATCCAAAAACCCTTAAACCTAGTTTCTTGCCATGAGTGTCCACCATACCTACCTATGGATTGAATAAGATCCTTCAAGTAAGTTGTCATCGGTGCATAAAGCAATAAAAATTGCTCCTAAATATGTTTTATCTTTTATTGTAAGGGAAAATTGAGCGTTGTACGAACTTGTGATGGCAAAGTAATAAAAGCGACGGACTGCATAATAAAGGTTGCTATCATAAGGGGCAATATAACGTGACGTTCCTTTGCATTAAGAGCTTGGGCATCCAATAAAAAGCGCATGACAACCTCTGCTTCCCTCTGCGAAGGGCCTATCTTTTACCTTTTAGTATTTACTTTTATGCAAGAGTCAATAGAATGCATTCTCATTTCAACCTCAATTATTCTCTAGTTGGCAAGCATCATGTGGTGGGGAAAGATCTAGGCACATATGAGCAGTCAAATATATTTAATCATGATTTATTATTGTTGACAATTATCTCTATGATAAATGAGTTGGGAGGCGAAATATTAAGCCCCTATCTTTCTCTGTGTTCGATGGATGCCGTTTGTTCTAAGAATTTGCTTTGAGTACTAGCAATCATGGAAGACTATATGATGATTGAGTACGTGGAGCTCTTACTTAGAGTGTGTTGAATAAGTTGAATTGCAATTGTTTGGTGACTAAGAATATAGGTTGTTGAGTTTCAAGAGAATTCATTGTTTGAAACTTAACATGTGAATTTGTTGCTACTTTAACATGAGAAGTTTTATGAGAAAGAATTGTTGTTTTGTTACTAGGAAAAGTGATTGAAATTATCATTGATCAAACTTATGCACTTTGGTGGCATTCACACTTCATAAATTATTTCTTTTATCATTTACCTACACGAGGACGAGTAGGAATTAAGCTTGGGGATGCTGATACGTCTCCAACGTATCTATAATTTATGAAGTATTCATGCTGTTATATTATCATTCTTGGATGTTTTACAATCATTTTATAGCAACTTTATATCATTTTTTGGGACTATCCTATTGACATAGTGCCCAGTGCCAGTTGCTGTTTTTTGCTTGTTTTTTACTTCGTAGGAAATCAATATCAAACGGAGTCCAAACGTGGCAAAAAAAATTGGAGAATTTTTTTGGACTAGAAGACCCAGGATGGGCTAAAAAGTACCAGAGGGGAGGCCCGAGGTGGGCACAACCCACCTGGGCGCGCCCAGGAGCCCAGGCGCGCCCAGGGGGTTGTGCCCCCCTCGGTGACCTCCTACACTGCCTCTTCGCCCTATAAATTGCCAAATATTCCAAAAACTCTGGGGGGAACCCTAGATCAGAAGTTCTCCCGCCGCAAGCCTCTATAGCCACGAAAAACCAATCTAGACCACGTTCCGGCACCCTGCCGGAGGGGGAAATCATCACCGGTGGCCATCTTCATCATCCCGGCGGCCACCATGATGAGGAGGGAGTAGTCCACCCCCGGGGCTGAGGGTTTGTACCAGTAGCTATGTGTTTAATCTCTCTCTCTCTCGTGTTCTTGAGATGGCACGAGCTTGATGTATCGTGGGCTTTGTTAATATAGTTGGATCATATGGTGTTTTCTCCTCTCTATCTTATTGTGATGTATTGAGTTTTCCCTTTGAGATTTCATTTTATCGGATTGAATACTTTTATGGATTTGAGACCACTTGATGTATGTCTTGCTATGAATACCCGTGGTGACAATGGGGTATCATATTGATTCACTTGATATGTGTTTTGGCACTCAACTCACGGATTCCCGAGGTGACATTGGGGTAATCTGTGCATAGGGGTTGATGCACGTTCTCGTCTTTGTTTCTCCGGTAGAAACCTTGGGGCACTCTTTGAGGTTCTTTGTGTTGGATTGAGTATTATGAATCTGAAATTGTTTGATGCATATCGCATAATCAACTCACGGATACTCGCGGTGACATTGGAGTATCTAGGTGAAATTAGAGTTGGTTGATGTGTATCATATGGTGTTATTTTAGTACGAACTCTTGGTTAGATCGATCAGAAAGAATAGCTTGGTGTTATTTTAGTACGAACTCTAGGATAGATTGATCGGAAAGAATAGCTTTGAGGTGGTTTCTGTGACGCCCCCGGTTCAATCGTACACTAGTCATACACGCAAACGTGTACGATCAAGCCCAGGGACTCACGGGAAGATATCACAACACAACTCTAAACACAAATAAACGGAGGTCCACAATATTACAGACCAGGGATCCGAAGATCCGAATACATAAGTCAGTCATACGAATAATATCTGGGTACAGACATAGTTAGACAAGTTCTGCCTTAAGAAGGCTAGCACAAACAGCGACACTAGATCGAAAGGCGTTGGCCTCCTGCCTGGGAGCCTCCGATCCTACTCCTGGTCAGCTGGCTCGATCCAGTAGTACGTGCCCTCTGGACCCGCCTGGTAGTAGGCTCCGGTGGTGGCGTCTGGCTCCTGGACTCCATCGTCTGGTGTATCATCAAGGTGGGGGTATATGGGGGAAAAGAGAAAATAAAGCAACCGTGAGTACTCATCCGAAGTACTCAGCAAGCAAGGATCTATACTACATATGCAACATTATCAATGGAGAAGAGGCTGTATATGTGGACTGGGCTGCAGAAATGCCAGAATAGAGAGAAAGGCCTAGTCCTATCGAAGACTAGCATCTTCAAACATCTTCTCAAAGCCATCATCTTGCAGCAGTAGAAGAGAGTAGAATAGCATTTTATTTAGCAAACATGTTGAAGTACAGCTCAAAGATCCTTCCTCGACTCCCAGCGAGAAAGTAATCCCGAAGCTTCAATTAAGTTACAAGTATCCAGTTTAAGTAGTAGATCGGGATACACAAACTGAGCGTCCTTTACCGTAGGACCGGCTATCGATAGAAGATTCATCCCTGCAGGGGTGCACTACTGTTACCCAACACGCTCGATCAACTCTGGCCGGACATACTTGCTGGGTAATGCCCGTCCTCGGAAGATCAACACGAAGCAGCGCTCTACCTAGGCTCAGCAGAGAGGTCAGCACGCCGGACTAACCTATGCACCCAGGGGCCTCGGGCCATCGCCCTGGGCACCCTGCGCGTTGCGTGGCTGGCCGGGGTGCAGGCGCGACACTGAACTCGCCAGTGAAGTATCCAGCCCAATCCCGACGATCAGCCCGCACGGTGAATCGTGACGTCTGATAAGCTTTCGGCGAAACGTACATCGCAGAGGGCCCCATAACCATTATCCCGCGTGGTGGCAGTGCGTATAGGGCACGTCGACCCACTCAGATCACACACCCAAATCCAATAGGCTCAATTAGTATCAAGCGGAGACAATCAGAGTCTCTGATGCTCCGCCACAGTACCACACTCGAGTGCCCTTCCGGCACACTCGACAACATAGATCCCCAGCGGGTACCCACCAGGGTGGACCCGCCTGTGACAAAGGTCAAGTAACCGTGTGGTCATAATCATCAGGGTGAACGTATGAGGTATCACCCTCGAGGTTCACACTGAGGGGTTGCACGACAGAGTCGTATCGGACATGGAGAAGGAGGAATCACCCTCGATGACCACGACCGTACAGCTATGCTGCAGAGTATTCATCAGGAGTGCGTTACGAGGTATCACCCTCGGCACTCGATAGTTACTACGCAGAGTCGTACAACTAAGGGGGGTGTGAGGTGAGGCGTCTGTCTCTGATCGACGATCACGTTGATCGAGTCGTCGATGAACAAGCCGGGGCGACAAAGTAAGGTGGTGGGGTCACAGATGGTTCATACCAACCTATACTAAACAGTTTATCATAGGCAGGTAAGGTAGCAATGAACAGGTTACAACAGCAGGCTATGCATCAGAATAGGAGCATACATTAACAGTAGCGAAATCTAATGCAAGCAGGAGAATAGAATGGGCGATATCTGGAATGCTCAAGGGGGGGGGGGCTTGCCTGGTTGCTCTGGCAAGAGGGGAAGGTCGTCAACGGGCTGCTCGTCGGTAGTGTAGTCGTATCCAGGTGCAGCGCCGTCGGTCTCAGCGTCTATCGAGAGAGAGAGAAGGAGGGGGAGAGAAACAATAAATTCACGGCAATAATGCAAACAACATGTATGACATGTCTAAATGATATGCCGGGGTGTTCTACTGCCTAACTAAATGATTTAGTTAATTTAGGAATTTATTCGGATTTATTTAATTAAAGTTGGGCACTATTCATTTACTGAAATCGGTCTAAAAGTTCAATGTTCTTATAGCTGCGGGCGTCTGACGGGAATACGAAGGACGTATTCGGGTTCGTATCGAAATTCTGAGCAAGTTTCATATATAAATTATTTTCATCGGAGTTACGGTTTATTTAATATGATTTTCTAAAGTTTTTATTAATTTCTGGAATTTAATTAATTATTTAATTCAACATTATCCGAAACTGTGCTGATGATGACATCAGCATGACCTCATGCTGATGTCAGCGGTTAATTAAGTTAATTACTAATTACTATTTAATTAACACTAATTAGTTAATTAGATTAACCTAATTAGGATTAATTAATTAATTGTTTTTATCAATTATTTTTTTATTTATTTATTTTTCTTTTTCTAAAACGTTCGGTGGGACCGGACCCCACATGTCATTGGGCCAGGGGGGCACTGGCCCAGTGGTCAGTGGCCCTGGCCACAGCGTGCACGGGCGCGCGGGCGAGCGGGCGCTGGGGCGCTGCGGGGCGCCCGAACTGGACGCGGCCAGTCGGGGCCACGACGAGGGGGGGGGGGGCGCTGGTGTGACGCCCCCGGTTCAATCGTACACTAATCATACACGCAAACGTGTACGATCAAGCCCAGGGACTCACGGGAAGATATCACAACACAACTCTAAACACAAATAAACGGAGGTCCACAATATTACAGACCAGGGATCCGAAGATCCGAATACATAAGTCAGTCATACAAATAATATCTGGGTACAGACATAGTTAGACAAGTTCTGCCTTAAGAAGGCTAGCACAAACAGCGACACTAGATCGAAAGGCGTTGGCCTCCTGCCTGGGAGCCTCCGATCCTACTCCTGGTCCGCTGGCTCGATCCAGTAGTACGTGCCCTCTGGACCCGCCTGGTAGTAGGCTCCGGTGGTGGCGTCTGGCTCCTGGACTCCATCGTCTGGTGTATCATCAAGGTGGGGTATATGGGGGAAAAGAGAAAATAAAGCAACCGTGAGTACTCATCCGAAGTACTCAGCAAGCAAGGATCTATACTACATATGCAACATTATCAATGGAGAAGAGGCTGTATATGTGGACTGGGCTGCAGAAATGCCAGAATAGAGAGAAAGGCCTAGTCCTATCGAAGACTAGCATCTTCAAACATCTTCTCAAAGCCATCATCTTGCAGCAGTAGAAGAGAGTAGAATAGCATTTTATTTAGCAAACATGTTGAAGTACAGCTCAAAGATCCTTCCTCGGCTCCCAGCGAGAAAGTAATCCCGAAGCTTCAATTAAGTAACAAGTATCCAGTTTAAGTAGTAGATCGGGATACACAAACTGAGCGTCCTTTACCGTAGGACCGGCTATCGATAGAAGATTCATCCCTGCAGGGGTGCACTACTGTTACCCAACACGCTCGATCAACTCTGGCCGGACATACTTGCTGGGTAATGCCCGTCCTCGGAAGATCAACACGAAGCAGCGCTCTACCTAGGCTCAGCAGAGAGGTCAGCACGCCGGACTAACCTATGCACCCAGGGGTCTCGGGCCATCGCCCTGGGCACCCTGCGCGTTGCGTGGCTGGCCAGGGTGCAGGCGCGACACTGAACTCGTCAGTGAAGTATCCAGCCCAATCCCGACGATCAGCCCGCACGGTGAATCGTGACGTCTGATAAGCTTTCGGAGAAACGTACATCGCAGAGGGCCCCATAACCATTATCCCGCGTGGTGGTAGTGCGTATAGGGCACGTCGACCCACTCAGATCACACACCCAAATCCAATAGGCTCAATTAGTATCAAGCGGAGACAATCAGAGTCTCTGATGCTCCGCCACAATGTCATACTCGAGTGCCCTTCCGGCACACCCGAAATCATAGATCCCCAGCGGGTACCCACCAGGGTGGACCCGCCTGTGAAAAAGGTCAAGTAACCGTGTGGTCATATTCATCAGGGTGAACGTATGAGGTATCACCCTCGAGGTTCACACTGAGGGGTTGCACGACAGAGTCGTATCGGACATGGAGAAGGAGGAATCACCCTCGATGACCACGACCGTACAGCTATGCTGCAGAGTATTCATCAGGAGTGCGTTACGAGGTATCACCCTCGGCACTCGATAGTTACTACGCAGAGTCGTACAACTAAGGGGGGGGTGTGAAGTGAGGCGTCTGTCTCTGATCGACGATCACGTTGATCGAGTCGTCGATGAACAAGCAGGGGCGACAAAGTAAGGTGGTGGGGTCACAGATGGTTCATACCAACCTATACTAAACAGTTTATCATAGGCAGGTAAGGTAGCAATGGACAGGTTACAACAGCAGGCTATGCATCAGAATAGGAGCATACATTAACAGTAGCGAAATCTAATGCAAGCAGGAGAATAGAATGGGCGATATCTGAAATGCTCAAGGGGGGGGGGGCTTGCCTGGTTGCTCTGGCAAGAGAGGGAGGTCGTCAACGGGCTGCTCGTCGGTAGAGTAGTCGTAACCTGGTGCAGCGTCATCGGTCTCGGCGTCTATCGAGAGAGAAGGAGGGGGAGAGAAACAATAAATTTCACGGCAATAATGCAAACAATATGTATGACATGCCTAAATGATATGCCGGGGTGTTCTACTGCCTAACTAAACGATTTAGATAATTTAGGAATTTATTCGGATTTATTTAATTAGGGTTGGACACTATTCATTTATCGAAATCGGTCTAATTGTTCAACGTTCTTATAGTTGCGGGCATCTGACGGGAATACAGAGGGCGTATCCGGGTTCGTATCGTCGTTCTGAGCAAGTTTCATGTATAAAATATTTTCATCGGAGTTACGGTTTATTTAATATGATTTTCTAAAGTTTTTATTAATTTCTGAAATTTAATTAATTATTTAATTCATCATTATCCGAAACAGTGATTGATGACGTCAGCATGACATCATGCTGACGTCAGCAGCCACCTGACAGGGTGGGTCCCACCTGTCATAGGCTGTTAGGTTAATTAGGTATTAACTAATTAAATTACTGTTTAATTAACACTAACTACTTAATTAAATTAACCTAATCAAGATTAATTAACTAATTAATTAATTAATTATTTTAATTATTTATTTTTATTTTCATTATTTTTCCTAAAACGTTTCTGGGCCGTGGGCCCCATTCGTCAGCGTCACAGGGGGTTTGGGCCCCACTGGGCAGTGGCCCAGGGGGGGGGTCACAGGCGTGCGGGCGCGGCGCCCCGTCGGGCGAACCCGGGGCACGGGCGAGCGGGCGCTGGGCGCGGCCGGGGCCGGAGCACGGCGGAGCAGAGTAGCAGCGGCAGCGGGGTGGCCGGAGCAGCAGCGAGGGGCGGCGCGGCACAGCGGGCACGGCGGGGCGAAGCGGGGCAAGATCCGCGAGCAGTAGCGAGGCCGGGCACGCGCGCGCGTGTGCGAGGCCCGGCGAGGCTGCGGTGCGCGCGGGCGCGTGCGCGAGCAGGCGAGCGCGGGCGGAGCGGCGGCACGGGGGCGCGGTGCGCGCGGCGAGGTGCGGGAGCAGAGAGGGGGAGGCCTGGGGCCTCACCGTGCTCGTAGGGACGGGGCAGCGGGGGGTCGGGGCGGTCGACGGGGACGACGGCGACGGAGACGAGGTGCAGGCCGGCGGGGATGCGCGGGCTCCGGGCGGCGGCGAGGTCGTCGCGGCGTCGGGCGACGGGATCGGGGGTTTGCCCCGATCCAGATCCAGTCGAGGGAGGGGGCGACCGAGCGATAGGCGGCTGGTCAGGGAAGAGGAGAGGACAGGGCGACGTCGGCGTGGCGGCGGCGTCGGCGCTGGCCGATCGGCGCGGGAGCGGGGTGGCGTCGGCGAGCGGCGTCGGCCCGATCCAGTTTCTGTTCTGGTTCTGGTTGTTCTGATCGGAAACTGAGCCATGATTCCAACCATGAACTGGCGGTTAAGCTCGAACTGTTGCATCATAGCGCCATATAGTCTGGCGGTGGTGGACTTTCAGGGCACGACCACGACCACGACCACCTGGTCTACCATCCTGCTACGTATCACAGGGGGTAGTTTAGTAAAAGCAATTGCGGTTTAGCGACAAGTATGATGTAACAGACACATCCTTAAGCAGTGTAATAGATACATAACAGTAGTCGATTAACATACAGATCCATACACAAAGTCGGGTACATGCGGACAGCATAACGGCGCAAATTAAAGCTAGACATACTAGGCGCGCGCAGCACGCTGTGAGGAAGTACACAACGAACATAGCAAAGGCTACATCAACGTCGGAGAAAACCACTGTAACGGGGTAACTGCGAGTGCGGACGACGAACTTATTCGTCGCGGAAGGATCCTGTGCTCCATGTCACTCTGATCGAACCCGGTCTCGACTGTAAGAAGAGGTCCACGTGTAGGTGTGTGACCTCCAACAGCAGGCCATTCAATACCAGCATACATCTGAGTCCTGCGCGGGTAAAGGATGTGCTCCGGATGTATCCCTGCATGAACAGCGGGCATCAACTGCTCATAGCATCGTAGAGACGTGCTCGAGTGGCAACCAACTCGACGGCAAGAGCCCGAACAGTGCGATCCAGACCTGAGTGCACTGAAGAACGCGCGGTGGTCATATCGGCGAGGCTCGTACGGGCACAGATAGCTGTGTAGTATCCGGTAGCATCTCCCACAGGGCATACGAGGAATGTATCGGAACTCAAGTCATCCAGATATCACGTGAACTGTCCTCGAAGACTGCGACAGCAGAGTAGGCGGCATCATGTACTGCATCTCAATCGTCACGCCTATCCGTTGGAAAGGTGTAACTCGGTGTCTGAGTTTGTTCTGCTGTCATAAATCCGAACTTCAGCATAGTACTGTTCCTGATTAAACTCGCGGTAATCCTCGTTAAACCATGTACTCAGGGTACCAGCGGTGCCAAGTCTGGTCAAAGAGCGATCAGGACAGCTGGAAACCCAGGGTTATTACGAGCCCAAGTGCGAAGCACAAGCTGTGTCGTAGGACGCGTGTGAAACAAACGGTCCATCTGAAACAGAGGAAATCAGATTTTGTCAAATGACAATGAGAGTTATACACAACTCGGAGAGAAAGGTTAACAAAACATGGAAAGAAAATGATTATCAGACTAATCATATCAATGACAGGGAAATCGCCAAGATATCCAGCTCTCGCGTTAGACGGATTTACGAGATCCTAAGTGTCGGCGTTAGTAAACTTATTAACCGAACAGATAGAAGATATTAGAGTCCAGAGTTAGACGGGAATAAGATCCTAATCCACCCAGTTGCGACGTGGCCCGTAAGCCACACACCAAATTAGTAATTTAGTTTCTCGTTTCTAGACTAACTTCGCCAAGGAATTTGGAGGGGGCGTCCACAGGCGTCGGCTCTGATACCAACTTGTGACGCCCCGGTTCAATCGTACACTAGTCATACACGCAAACTTGTACGAATCAAGCCCATGGACTCACGGAAGATATCACAACACAACTCTAAACACAAATAAACGAGGTCCACAATATTACAGACCAGGGATCCGAAGATCCGAATACATAAGTCAGTCATACAATAATATCTGGGTACAGACATATTTGACAAGTTCGCCTTAAGAAGGCTAGCACAAACAGCGACACAGATCGAAGGCATTGGCTCCTGCCTGGGAGCCTCCGATCCTACTCCTGGTCAGCTGCTCGATCCGTAGTACGTGCCCTCTGACCCGCCTTGAGTAGGCTCGGTGGTGGCGTCGGGCTCCTGGACTCCATCGTCTGGTGTATCATCAGGGGGGGTATATGGGGGAAAAGAAAAATAACACCGTGAGTACTCATCCGAAGTACTCAGCAAGCAGGATCTATACTACATATGCAACATTATCAATGGAGAGAGGCTGTATAGTGGACTGGGCTGCAGAATGCCAGAATAGAGAGAAAGGCCTAGTCTATCGAAGACTAGCATCTTCAAACATCTTCTCAAAGCCTCATCTTGCAGCAGTAGAAGAGAGTAGAATAGCTATTTAGCAAACATGTTGAAGTACAGCTCAAGGATCCTTCCTCGGCTCCCAGCGAGAAAGTAATCCCGAAGCTTCAATTAAGTAACAGTATCCAGTTTAAGTAGTAATCGGGATCACAAACTGAGCGTCCTTTACCGTATGACTAAGTTCAAGATCATGCACGGGATAATTTTCTTCATGAGGACGCAATTGTCGGGAGGCATAAGCAATCACTTTGCGCTCTTGCATTAGGACACAGCCTAATCCTTGACGAGATGCATCACAGTATATCACGAAATCCTTTTGGGAATCCGGGGGTGCTAGTACTGGGGCAGATGTCAATTTATTTTTTAGTGTCTGAAAGCTTTCTTGACATTTTTCTGTCCACTCAAATTTAACACCTTTGTGAAGCAGATATGTCAATGGTTTTGCAATCTTGGAAAAGTTCTCAACGAATCGACGGCAATAACTAGCGAGTCCGAGAAAACTTCTGACTTGCTTAACATTCTTTGGGGGAGTCCAGTCGAGAATAGCCTGAACTCGTTCGGGGTTAACAGCAATCCCATCCTTGGAAATCACATGTCCAAGGTAAGTTACTTCCGGAAGCCAAAATTCGCATTTGGAATACTTGGCATACAACTGGTGTTCTCGGAGCCTTTGTAGAACAAGGCAGAGATGTTCAGCATGTTCCTCTTTATTCTTAGAATAGACCAGAATATCATCTAGATATACCACGACGAATTTGTCGAGGTAATCCATGAATATATAATTCATCAGACGGGAGAATGTAGCTGGGGCATTCGTTAGGCCAAATGACATGACGGTGTATTCATAGGAGCCATAACGAGTGACGAATGCAGTCTTGGGAATGTCCTCTTCATGGACACGGATCTGGTGATAACCCAACCTCAAGTCGAGTTTAGAGAACACCGATGATCCGGCAAGTTGATCATAAAGATCATTGATACGGGGCAGTGGGTATTTATTCTGGATTGTGGCTTGGTTAATGGGCCGGTAATCCTGAACCAATCGGTTAGTTCCATCCTTCTTCTTAACGAAGAGTGAAGGTGCTCCCCAAGCAGAGGAACTGGGGCGGATGAAACCACTCTTAAGTGACTTGTCGATTTCTTCCTTAAGCTCAAGAAGGTGATGCGGAGGCATCTTATAAGGTCGCTTGGCAATAGGAACGGTGCCAGGCTTCAAGTCAATGACAAACTCGACAGCTCTAGCCGGGGGTATGCCTGGAAGTTCTTCGGGAAAAACGTCTGGAAAATCTCGAACGACAGAAACGTTCTCGATTCCTTCCAGAGGTGAGGCGTTCAAAGCATTCATAACATATACCTCAGCTTCAGCGTCTCGAGTAATTCGGGCAGTGTAATTCACTATCTCATCGGAGGGGTGTAGAAGTTGGATAATTTTAGTGGCACAATTGATCGAAGCAATGTGAGCTTTCAACCAATCCATTCCGAGTATGAGGTCTATGGTGGAAGACTTCAGGATAATAGGGGAAGCTAGGAATTCAAATTCCTCGATTTCAACAGGGACATTATGTGCCATCATAGTGGTTTGACATTGGCCTCCAGGGGTATGGACAACTATTGGCAGGTTCATCTTTTTTAATGCAATGTCATGAGATAATGCAAATGCTTCAGACATGAATGAATGCGATGCTCCTGAATCAAATAATACAGAAGCAGGTACTGAGTCAACAAGAAGGGTACCCATCACAGTAGCAGGTTGATCCTGGACTTCTTCAATGTCAATGTTGTAAGCTTGACCACGACCACGTGAAGCAGACCCAGTATTATAGTTGCGGGTCTGATTGTTGCCACGGCCATATCCACGGCCAGCACGAGGAAAATCTAACTGATTCTGAGTCTGGCGGCAGTGTTTAGCCTGGTGGCCTGGTTTGCGGCACTTGAAACACAAACCATCTTCAGGACGAAGAGGGGCATTGTTCTGAATAGCTTGAGCCTTTGACGGCCTCGGTGGTGGAGGAGGCAGACGTAGTGCAGCATTGTTCTTTGGCGCAGAGGTATTGGGATGGAACGCGTTGTTGGGAATCCAAACTCTATGCTTCGGTGCTGAGCCCGAAGATGAGCCAGCATCACGATAGCGCTTCTGCGAGTCCTTGTGTTCCATCTGAGCGGTCTCAACGAGAATAGCCTTGTTCACTAGAGTTGAGAAGTCATTGATGTCTTGAGCAGCTAGTGCAAGCTTGAGGTCAGGGTGTAGTCCATTACGGAACTTCTCCTGTCTGCGAGCATCTGTGGCGATGTCTTCTTCAGCATAGCGGGAGAGATCAAGAAATTCCCGCTGATAAGCTTCGACGGTTTTATTGCCCTGAGTGAGGTTGCGGAACTGGGTCTTCATGCGTTCCATAATTGCTTGAGGGATGTACCGTGTACGGAAAGCAGCCTGGAACTCATACCAAGTGATGACTGTTCCAACAGGCAGAGTACGCTTGTGTGTGTCCCACCATTGAGCAGCGGGGCCCTTTAAGAAAAAGGCCGCGAAGGTGACAAAGTTGGCGGGGGCGACATTAGCAGACTCCATCTCGTGAGTGATGTCGCGGAGCCAGTCATCGGCATCCAGGGGCTTGTCAGAGTTGCGAAACTGCGTTGGGTTGAGTCGCGTAAACTCTGTCAAAGTTACTGAAGCTGGGTTCTGGTTCTGGTTGTTCTGATGCGGAAACTGAGCCATGATTCCAACCATGAACTGGCGGTTAAGCTCGAACTGTTGCATCATAGCTGCCATATAGTCTGGCGGTGGTGGACGTTCAGGGGCACGACCACGACCACGACCACCTGGTCTAACCATCCTGCTACGTATCAACAGGGGGTAGTTTAGTAAAAGCAATTGCGAGTGTTTAGCGACAAGTATGATGTAACACGACAATACCTTAAGCAGTGTAATAGATACATAACAGTAGTCGATTAAGACATACAGATCCATACACAAGTCGGGTACATGCGGACAGCATAACAGCGCAAATTAAAAGCTAGACATACTAGGCGGCGCGCAGGCACGCGGTAAGGAAGTACACAACGAGACATAGCAAAGGCTACATCAACGTCGGAGAAAACCACTGTAACGGGGTAACTGCGAGTGCGGACGACGAATATTCGTCGCGGAAGGATCCTGTGCTCCATGTGCACTCTGATGCAGAACCCGGTCTCGAACTGTAAGAAGAGGTCCACGTGTAGGTGTGTGACCTCCAACAGCTGGCCAGTCAATACCAGCATACATCTGAGTCCTGCGCGGGTAAAGGATGTGCTCCGGATGTATCCCTGCACGAACAGCGGGCATCAACTGCGTCATAGCATCGTAGAGACGTGCTCGAGTGGCAACCAACTCGACGGCAAGAGCCCGAACAGTGCGATCCAGAGCCTGAGTGCACTGAATCAGAACGCGGTGGTCATATCGGCGAGGCTCGTACGGGGCACAGATAGCTGTGTAGTATCCGGTAGCATCTCCAGCAGGGGCATACGGAATGTATCGGAACTCAGAGTCATCCAAGATATCACTGAACTGTCCTCGAAGACGTGCGACAGCAGAGTAGGCGGCATCATGTACTGCCATCTCAATCGTCATGCCGATACCGTGGAAAAGGTGCAGCTCGGTGTCTGAGTCATTCTGCCGATCATAGATACGAACATCAGCATGGTACTGCTCCTGATTAAACTCGCGGTAATCCTCGTAAACCATGTACTCAGGGTACCAGCGGTAGCCAAGTCTGGTCATGAGAGCGATCAGGACAGCTGGAAAACCAGGGGCATCACGAGCCCAAGTGCGAAGCACAAGCTGTATCGTAGGACGCGGTGGAAACAAACGGTCCATCTGAAACAGAGGAAATTCAGATTTGTCAAATGACAACGAGAAGTTTAACACAACTCGGAGAGAAAGGTTAAACAAAACAATGGAAAGGAAAATGATTATCAGACTAATCAGATCAACGACAGGGAAATCGCACAGATATCCAGCTCTCCGGGTAGACGGGATTTACGAGATCCTAAGTGTCGGCGTTAGTAAAATTTTATTTAACCCGAATAGAAGACATATTAGAGTCCCAGAGTATAGACGAGGAATAAAAGATCCTAATACCACCCAGTTGGCGACGTGGGCCCGTAAGCCACACAGCCAAGTTAGTAAATTAGTTTCTCGGTTTCTAGACTCAACTTCGGCCAAGGAATTTGGAGGGGGGCTTCCTACAGGCAGTCGGCTCTGATACCAACTTGTGACGCCCCCGGTTCAATCGTACACTAATCATACACGCAAACGTGTACGATCAAACCCAGGGACTCACGGGAAGATATCACAACACAACTCTAAACACAAATAAACGGAGGTCCACAATATTACAGACCAGGGATCCGAAGATCCGAATACATAAGTCAGTCATACAAATAATATCTGGGTACAGACATAGTTAGACAAGTTTTGCCTTAAGAAGGCTAGCACAAACAGCGACACTAGATCGAAAGGCGTTGGCCTCCTGCCTGGGAGCCTTCGATCCTACTCCTGGTCAGCTGGCTCGATCCAGTAGTACGTGCCCTCTGGACCCGCCTGGTAGTAGGCTCCGGTGGTGGCGTCTGGCTCCTGGACTCCATCGTCTGGTATATCATCAAGGTGGGGTATATGGGGGAAAAGAGAAAATAAAGCAACCGTGAGTACTCATCCGAAGTACTTAGCAAGCAAGGATCTATACTACATATGCAACATTATCAATGGAGTAAAGGCTGTATATGTGGACTGGGCTGCAGAAATGCCAGAATAGAGAGAAAGGCCTAGTCCTATCGAAGACTAGCATCTTCAAACATCTTCTCAAAGCCATCATCTTGCAGCAGTAGAAGAGAGTAGAATAGCATTTTATTTAGCAAACATGTTGAAGTACAGCTCAAAGATTCTTCCTCGACTCCCAGCGAGAAAGTAATCCCGAAGCTTCAATTAAGTAACAAGTATCCAGTTTAAGTAGGTAGATCGGGATACACAAACTGAGCGTCCTTTACCGTAGGACCGGCTATCGATAGAAGATTCATCCCTGCAGGGGTGCACTACTGTTACCCAACACGCTCGATCAACTCTGGCCGGACATACTTGCTGGGTAATGCCCGTCCTCGGAAGATCAACACGAAGCAGCGCTCTACCTAGGCTCAGCAGAGAGGTCAGCACGCCGGACTAACCTATGCACCCAGGGGTCTCGGGCCATCGCCCTGGGCACCCTGCGCGTTGCGTGGCTGGCCGGGGTGCAGGCGCGACACTGAACTCGCCAGTGAAGTATCCAGCCCAATCCCGACGATCAGCCCGCACGGTGAATCGTGACGTCTGATAAGCTTTCGGCGAAACGTACATCGCAGAGGGCCCCATAACCATTATCCCGCGTGGTGGCAGTGCGTATAGGGCACGTCGACCCACTCAGATCACACACCCAAATCCAATAGGCTCAATTAGTATCAAGCGGAGTCAATCAGAGTCTCTGATGCTCCGCCACAATGTCACACTCGAGTGCCCTTCCGGCACACCCGAAATCATAGATCCCCAGTGGGTACCCACCAGGGTGGACCCGCCTGTGAAAAAGGTCAAGTAACCGTGTGGTCATAATCATCAGGGTGAACGTAAGAGGTATCACCCTCGAGGTTCACACTGAGGGGTTGCACGACAGAGTCGTATCGGACATGGAGAAGGAGGAATCACCCTCGATGACCACGACCGTACAGCTATGCTGCAGAGTATTCATCAGGAGTGCGTTACGAGGTATCACCCTCGGCACTCGATAGTTACTACGCAGAGTCGTACAACTAAGGGGGGGGTGTGAAGTGAGGCGTCTGTCTCTGATCGACGATCACGTTGATCGAGTCGTCGATGAACAAGCAGGGGCGACAAAGTAAGGTGGTGGGGTCACAGATGGTTCATACCAACCTATACTAAACAGTTTATCATAGGCAGGTAAGGTAGCAATGGACAGGTTACAACAGCAGGCTATGCATCAGAATAGGAGCATACATTAACAGTAGCGAAATCTAATGCAAGCAGGAGAATAGAATGGGCGATATCTGGAATGCTCAAGGGGGGGCTTGCCTGGTTGCTCTGGCAAGAGAGGGAGGTCGTCAACGGGCTGCTCGTCGGTAGAGTAGTCGTAACCTGGTGCAGCATCGTCGGTCTCGGCGTCTATCGAGAGAGAAGGAGGGGGAGAGAAACAATAAATTTCACGGCAATAATGCAAACAATATGTATGACATGCCTAAATGATATGCCGGGGTGTTCTACTGCCTAACTAAACGATTTAGATAATTTAGGAATTTATTCGGATTTATTTAATTAGGGTTGGACACTATTCATTTATCGAAATCGGTCTAATTGTTCAACGTTCTTATAGTTGCGGGCATCTGACGGGAATACAGAGGGCGTATCCGGGTTCGTATCGTCGTTCTGAGCAAGTTTCATGTATAAAATATTTTCATCGGAGTTACGGTTTATTTAATATGATTTTCTAAAGTTTTTATTAATTTCTGAAATTTAATTAATTATTTAATTCATCATTATCCGAAACAGTGATTGATGACGTCAGCATGACATCAAGCTGACGTCAGCAGCCACCTGACAGGGTGGATCCCACCTGTCATAGGCTGTTAGGTTAATTAGGTATTAACTAATTAAATTACTGTTTAATTAACACTAACTACTTAATTAAATTAACCTAATCAGGATTAATTAACTAATTAATTAATTATTTATTTTAATTTTCATTATTTTTCCTAAAACGTTTCTGGGCCGTGGGCCCCATTCGTCAGCGTCACAGGGGGTTTAGGCCCCACTGGGCAGTGGCCCAGGGGGGGGGGGTCACAGGCGTGCGGGCGCGGCGCCCCGTCGGGCGAACCCGGGGCACGGGCGAGCGGGCGCTGGGCGCGGCCGGGGCCGGAGCGCGGCGGAGCAGAGTAGCAGCGGCAGCGGGGTGGCCGGAGCAGCAGCGAGGGGCGGCGCGGCACAGCGGGCACGGCTGGGCGAAGCGGGGCAAGATCCGCGAGCAGTAGCGAGGCAGGGCACGCGCGCGCGTGTGCGAGGCCCGGCGAGGCTGTGGTGCGCGCGGGCGCGTGCGCGAGCAGGCGAGCGCGGGCGGAGCGGTGCGCGCGGCGAGGTGCGGGAGCAGAGAGGGGGAGGCCTGGGGCCTCACCGTGCTCGTAGGGACGGGGCAGCGGGGGGGTCGGGGCGGTCGACGGGGACGACGGCGACGGAGACGAGGTGCAGGCCGGCGGGGAGGCGCGGGCTCCGGGCGGCGGCGAGGTCGTCGCGGCGTCGGGCGACGGGATCGGGGGTTTGCCCCGATCCAGATCCAGTCGAGGGAGGGGGCGACCGAGCGATAGGCGGCTGGTCGGGGAAGAGGAGAGGACAGGGCGACGTCGGCGTGGCGGCGGCGTCGGCGCTGGCCGATCGGCGCGGGAGCGGGGTGGCGTCGGCGAGCGGCGTCGGCCCGATCCAGTTTCTGGATCGGGGGGGGCGAACGAGTGAGGAGGGGGTGTCGGTGAGGCTAGGGTTTGGCCGGGGGCCTTATAGGCCAGGGGCGACGCAGGTGGGCCGGCCGGCTGGGCTTCGGCCCAGTTGGGCCGGGGGGGGCGTTGCTCTTTTTTCCTTTTCTGTTTCTTTTTCCTTTTTCTTTATTCTCTTTTCTCCACTGTTAAATGTTTAGGCCCCAAATGGCTTTTGTAAAAAGTGTGACCTATTTCATAAATACCAGTGCATTATTCCCTAACACCTAAAATTAGTTTGGACAAAACATAATTCCATATTTATTTCAGATTCAATAAATGGTTATTAAATATTATCTTTATCCACTGTTTGAGGTTGTTCGAGTCACTTATCCAATTCCAATGATGTTGGTTTCAATTTTAGAATAGCCTCTGGAATATTTGCTATATATCTAACATTTTAGCTCCTATGTTGGACAACTTTCATATTCCACTTTCATTTAAATTTGAATTTGACTTAGGAGTTGAAATGCAATGTGATGCTAATGATGATTATGCACAGTCGATCATGCTAACATGTCATTATCAAAAGTGATTACTGTTGCTAATCACCGGGGGTGTTACAGTTTCGTATTGGGGACACAAGAGACTTTTATTATTTGGTTGCAGGGTTGTTTGAGAAAGACCATCTTCATCCTACACCTCCCACGGATTGATAAACCTTAGGTCATCCACTTGAGGGAAAATTGCTACTGTCCTACAAAACTCTGCGCTTGGAGGCCAACATGAGTCTACAAGAATAAAAGTTGTGTAGTGGACATCAGTGCACCTCCCAAAATTATATTTATCTCTGATTTAAGCTTTGAGATCTTGCACCTCTGCAAATCCCTGCTTCCCTCTATGAAGGGACTATCTATTTAGTTTTATGTTGAGTCATCACCTTCTCAAACAAGCGCCAGACCTGATAGCACTATTGTCATCCTCATGCATTGTGTATAGTTAATGTTGAATGCATCATGACTGGATCTCTTCTACCATGAATTACAATGTTTAGTCAGTGCTTGAACTTTGGAGGTGCTCTGCATTTATGTTTTGCGGTCTCAGAAAGGGCTAGCGAGATACCACTGTTGTCATATTATATCATGTTTGTTTTGACATAGTGTTGGCACTTGAGATATCTTATTATTGCTCGGTTGTTGATTATGCCATTGATATGAGTTAATAAAATTTCTAAGAGTTATTGTTGGCATGGTTAGTCATGATCTTTGCTGAAAACCTGGGTGCTATTTAAGCATATTTATGTAAACAAGAACAAAAGATTTCATAAAAGTTTTTCTTTATCACTTTCAGTTTGTCAACTGAATTGCTTGAGGACAAGCAATGGGTTAAGCTTGGGGGAGTTGATACGTCTCCATCGTATCTACTTTTCCTAATGCTTTTGCTCTTGTTTTGGACTCTAATTTGCATGATTTGAATGAAACTATCCCGGACAGACGCTGTTTTCAGCAGAACTACCATGGTGTTGTTTTTGTGCACAAATAAAAGTTCTCGGATTTGGACGAAACTTTTCAGAGAATTATTTTGGTATAAATAAAAATTTATGGAACCAAGACCCACTAGAGGGGGGGCCCTGGATGCCCACAAGACACCAGGGCGCGCCACCCCCCTCTGGCGCGCCCTGGTGGGTGGTGGGGCCCTCAAGGCTCCTCTGACCCTAATTCGGACGCTATAAAATCCTATTTTTCCAGAAAAAATAGGAGAGAAAGTTTCATCATGTTTTACGATACGGGGCCACCGCCACCTCCTGTTCTTCATCGGGAGGCCAGATCTGGAGCCCGTTCGGGGCTCCGGAGAGGGGAATCTTCGGTCTTCGTCATCACCAACCATCCTCCATCACCAATTTCATGATGCTCCCCATCGGGAGTGAGTAATTCCTTCGTAGGCTCACTAGTCGGTGAGGAGTTGGATGAGATTCATCATGTAATCAAGTTAGTTTTGTTAGGGCTTGATCCCTAGTATCCACTATGTTCTGAGATTGATGTTGCTATGACTTTGCTATGCCTAATGCTTGTCACTAGGGCCCGAGTGCCATGATTTCATATCTGAACCGTTTATGTTTTCACCATTATATCTATGTTCTAGATCCGATCTTGCAAGCCGTATGCACCTATTACGTGTTATGGTCGGTAAACCCCAAAGTGACAATAGTTGGGATACTTTCCGGTGGTGACCGTAGTTTGAGGAGTTCATGTATTCATTATGTGTTAATGCTTTGTTCTGGTTCTCTATTAAAAGGAGGCCTTAATATCCCTTCATTTCCTTATGGACCCCGCTGCCATGGGAGGGTAGGACAAAAGATGTCATGCAAGTTCTTTTCCATAAGCACGTATGACTATTTACGGAATACATGCCTACATTATATTTATGAACTGGAGCTAGTTCTGTGTTGCCCTAGGTTATGACTGATATATGATGAATATCATCCAACGTAATCACCGATCCAATGCCTACGAGTTTTTCACATATTGTTCTTTCTAAGTTACTATTGCTATTGCTACTGTCACAACTGCTACAAAATCATTGCTATCACTGTTACCGTTATTATTACTGTTACCACTGCTATCATACTATCATATTACTGTGCTACTGATCATCGTGCTGCAGATATGTAATCTCCAGGTGTGGTTGAATTGACAACTCAACTGCTAATACTTACAAATATTCTTTGGCTCCCCTTGTGTCGAATCTATAAATTTGGGTTGAATACTCTACCCTCAAAAATTGTTGCGATCCCCTATACTTGTGGGTTATCAAGGTACCTATTAAAGAAAATGATACCATGTTACCACCTAGCTTTCTTGATTATGATGCCATGGTACGCCACCAGTTCCTTGAGAAGAACGACCCTCCACTCAAATACAGGCTAATCTTTAACAGGCGTCGTGTCTTCTATATTACTTTGCCTGCTCCTTCTTTAATTTCCTGGAAAAATGTAGACACTTTATACTTGAGGAGGAGGCCGAGGAGTACGAAAGGGCGGTGGAGACCGCCCGCCTTGATGAGGCAATAGGCCAAGCTGTGGTAGCTGCATACTAGTACACCCCGAACTATGATTTTGGGTATTATCCAGGCTACCAGGGACCATAGACCCACTTAGGCCAAAAGCCTAAGCTTGGGGGAGTACGTATTTCTAACCGACATTACATTCATGTACCACAAATTTCATTCCAGTTGTGGTGTTCATCCTTTTTCATTGTATATCCATGTTAATTTTATTTTCACTTTCTTCTTGTGTGTTTGAAAAACTTCAAAAATCCACAAATATTTCTCACTTCTTTTCATTCTTTCTTTCTTGTTTAGTAGTTTGTAGTATTCAAAAGACAATCCAAAAAGATTTCTTGTTCTTCTTTTACTTGTTGGGAGCTTTCCCGTGTAAATAGTTTTTCTCATTTTTGTTTTCCCCTTTTGTTAAATTTGCTTTCTTTAAGAAAAACAAAAACTCCAAAAATATTTCAGTGTGTTTCTCTGAATTTCTTTTCTTTTCTTTGGGCTGTCGTGAGGAGAAGACCATAATGAACATGTTGAGTGGCTCTCATATGCATTACTGTTGATCTAACAAAGAGCCCAAATTACCTTGTCTTCATCCTTAAATAAATTGTTGTAGATTCCAGCTTAGTCCATGGCACATGTGCACTATTATTATTTTCATATCATTCGGTCGTGCAAGTGAAAGGCAATAATGACGATGATTTGATGAGATGATTGAGGTGAAGAAAAGCTGGTATGAACTCCTCTTGTTTTCATTTTTGTAAATATGTTTAGTTCATCACTCTTGATTCAATATTATTGTGAGTAAACATGTTTGTGATGAAAATTAGAGGTTATAGTTGCTCATGCCATGCTTAAATAGCTAGGAGTGGATAATGATTTATCTTGAGTATCAACATGCATTAAAATGGTTATGATGTAATATGATAGTATGGTATTTCCCTCTGAATGATTCGAGTGGCTTGACTTGGCACATGTCCACGCATGTAGTTGATTCAAAACCAACATTGCCTCTAATACGTCTCCATCGTCTCTACTTTTCCAAACTCTTTTGCCCTTGTTTTAGACTCTAATTTGCATGATTTGAATGGAACTAACCCGGACTGACGCTGTTTTCAGCAAAATTGCCATGGTGTTATTTTTGTGCAAAAATCAAAGTTCTCAGATTGACCTAAAAATTTACAGAGAATTTTTGTGGAATATATAAAAAATACTGGCGCAAGAATTAACCAGAGGGGGGCCACCCAGAGGCCACAAGCCTTGGGGGCGCGCCCACCCCCCTAGGGCACGCCCTGCAGGCTTGTGAGCCCCTTGGACCTCCACCGACCTCAACTCCAACTCTATATAACCCTATTCGGGGAGAAAAAAATCAGAGAGAAGGATTCATCACGTTTTACGATACGGAGCCGCCGCCACCTCCTGTTCTTCATCGGGAGGGCAGATCTGGAGTCCGTTCGGGGCTCCGGAGAGGGGGATTCGTCGCCATCATCATCACCAACCTTCCTCCATCACCAATTTCATTATGCTCATCGCCGGAAGTGAGTAATTCCATCGTAGGCTTGCTAGACGGTGATGGGTTGGATGAGATTTATCATGTAATCGAGTTAGTTGTTTTAGGGTTTGATCCCCAGTATCCACTATGTTCTGAGATTGATGTTGCTATGATTTGCTATGCTTAATGCTTGTCACTAGGGCCCGAGTGCCATGATTTCAGGTCTGAACCTATTATGTTTTCATGAATATATTTTTGTTCTCGATCCTATCTTGCAAGTTGTAGACACCTATTACGAGTTATGATCCGCATACCCGAAGGTGACAATAATTGAGATTCTTTCCGGTGATTACCGTAGTATGAGAAGTTCATGCATTCACTAATTGCTAATGCTTTGGTCCGGTTCTCTATTAAAAGGAGGCCTTAATATCCCTTAGTTTACATTAGGACCCCGTTGCCACAGGAGGGTAGGACAAAATATGCCATGCAAGTTATTTTCCATAAGCACGTATGACTATATATGGAATACATGCCTACATTATATTGATGAATTGGAGCTTGTTCTGTGTCATTGATACGTCTCCAAATGTATCTATAATTTATGAAGTATTCATGCTGTTATATTATCATTCTTGGATGTTTTACAATATTTTATAGCAACTTTATATCATTTTTTGGGACTAACCTATTGACATAGTGCCCAGTGCCAGTTGCTGTTTTTTGCTTGTTTTTTACATCATAGAAAATCAATACCAAACGGAGTCCAAACGCAGCGAAACTTTTTGGAGATTTTTTCTGCACCAGAAGACACCCGGTGGGCCAAAGAAGTACCAGAGGGGAGCTCCGAGGAGAGCACAACCCACCAGGGCGCGCCTGGGGGCCCAGGCGCGCCCAGGTGGGTTGTGCCCACCTCGGTGGCCTCCCGCACCGCCTCTTCACCCTATAAATTGCCAAATATTCCAAAACCCCTCGGGGTAACCCTAGATCAGATGTTCCGCCGCCACAAGCCTCTGTAGCCATGAAAAACCAATCTAGACCCCGTTCCGGCACTCCGCCGGAGGGAGAAATCATCACCGGTGGCCATCTTCATCATCTCAGCGGCCACCATGATGAGGAGGGAGTAGTCCACCCTCGGGGCTGAGGGTTTGTACCAGTAGCTATGTGTTTAATCTCTCTCTCTTATGTTCTTGAGATGGCACGATCTTGATGTATCGTGGGCTTTGTTAATATAGTTGGATCATATGGTGTTTTCCCCTCTCTATCTTGTTGTGATGAATTGAGTTTTCCCTTTGAGATTTCATTTTATCGGATTGAATACTTTTATGGCTTTGAGAACACTTGATGTATGTCTTGCTATGAATACCCGTGGTGACAATGGGGGATCATATTGATTCACTTGATATGTGTTTTGGCACTCAACTCGCGGATTCCCGAGGTGACATTGGGGTAATCTATGCATAGGGGTTGATGCACGTTCTCGTCTTTGTTTCTCCGGTAGAAATCTTGGGGCACTCTTTGAGGTTCTTTGTGTTGGATTGAGTATTATGAATCTGAATTTGCTTTGGTGTTATTTTAGTACGAACTCTTGATAGATCGATCGGAAAGAATAACTTGGTGTTATTTTAGTACGAACTCTTGGATAGATCGATCGGAAAGAATAGCTACAAACAATTTCTTCTTATGTTCTCCGCTAGATAGGAACTTTGGAGTGATTCTTCATCACATGTTGAGGGATTGTTATGTGATCCAATTATATTAGCATTGCTAAGAGATTGCACTAGCGAAAGTACGGACCCTAGGCCTCATTTTCAAGCATTGCAATACCGTTTGTGCTCCATTTTACCAATTGCTACCTTGCTGTTTTTTATTGTTCCTATTCCAAAAATCAATATCTACTATCATTACTACACTTATATCACCATCTCTTCGCCGAACTAGTGCACCTATACAATTTACCATTGTATTTGGTGTGTTGGGGACACAAGAGACTTTTTGTTATTTGGTTGCAGGGTTGTTTGAGAGAGACCATCTTCATCCTACGCCTCCCACGGATTGATAAACCTTAGGTCATCCACTTGAGGGAAAATTGCTACTGTCCTACAAAACTCTGCGCTTGGAGGCCCAACACGAGTCTACAAGAATAAAGTTGCGTAGTAGACATCAAGCTCTTTTCTGGCGCCGTTGCCGGGGAGGTGAGTGCTTGAAGGTATATCTTTAGATCTTGCAATTGAATATTTTAGTTTCTTGTTTTATCAGTTGTTTGGTTTATAAAAGAAAACTACAAAAAAATGGAATTGAGGTTGCATCATATTATTCATCTTTATAATGTCTTTCGTGAAAATGATGGAAAGGAAAATTGTGCTCAATTGATAGAAGAGGAATTCAATAAAATGTTTGGCATAAATGATGTGCATGATTGCAATGTTGTTAGTATGAATTCTTTGAATATCCAAAATGCTAATGATGATTGCACAAGTCATGACAAAAATGTTTCTTATAAGCATGTCAATTTTTGTGGAGTGGAAAGACTTTGTGAAGACGTGCCTTATAGGGAAGATAGATTTTGTAAGAAGCATAAACATGATAGAACTAATTTTTTGCTCAAAGTGATAGATGAATTTGCTACAAAATTATGTTCTCTTTGTCCTATTATTTGTGAACTTGGCAATAAGGTTGGTCATCTTAATTTCCAATGCAAACGTTTTCATGATCGAATCATGGCCAAATATTGTAATGATTTGATCACCCTTGAACTTTATAATGAGCTTTGTCTATTTTTGGGGAGTGAATAATTGACACATAAAAATAGTTGGTTTGAAGTATTCATTCTCACATATGACATTGAAACTAATCTAAAAAATATCTATATGTTTTGCATGGTAAATTGCAATGAGAATGCTTATATTGCCAACTATAGAAAGATGGGGAAACCAATAGAATATAAAAGGAATACTAATGAAAGGGTAAAGATTTCCACTTTCCCTCCTATTGTCTCTCATGATGAAATAGGTGACGAGGAGGAGCTCCCTATTCAACCAATCTCAACAATAAGAAGCTCGAAAAAATTAATTAAATCCACACATGATGTGGTGAAGAAGAAGAAAAGAAGAAAGAATAGAGGTAAAAAGGTATCTCTCCCAAATAATGTTGCTCCTATTATTGTTGTGCCTCATGAAAATGAATCAAAAATAATTGTGGAAGATGATGCACTTGATGATGATATTGCTTCTTTGTCTTATGGCACAATGTCCGAGAGCACTATTGATGATGATTTTGTTATGCCTATTGCTTGTTGTGATAATTATGATTGGGAATATAATGATACTTCTTATAATCTTGGAAGTCTTTTTGGCACCAACTTGGGAAATTATGATGATACAATTGCTATACCATTGGTGCTATTCATACTATTAATGATGAGACTGATTATGCTTATGATATGCCAAGCCACAAGCTTGGGGATGCTATATTTGATGAGAATGACATGTTTGAGAATTTATTTGCTGCAATTAATGTTTGTCCCAAGCTTGGGGATGATCTTCTCAATGAAGATAATCTTTTTAGTCCCCCTACTTTGAATGATCAAATTTGCTATGATGATTGCATGCCTCCTATCTATGATGAGAACAAAGTTGCTACTTATGATGATTATTGTGATGATACTTATGTTATAAAAAGTAGTGATAAGTATTGTCATAATTTTTAATATCCTTTTACTGAACATCACTCTTTTAATGTGGAAGCAATTTTTAGTATTCGAGTTTCATATGATACTCCCACTATTGTGAATGAGAATAAAATTGCTTATATGGAGAGTAATAAATTTTCTATGCGTTTGGATCATGAAAAGAATGCCTTATGTGATGGTTATATTGATAAATCTATTCATGATGCTACTGAAAATTATAATGAGAGAGGAACTTATGATTCATGATGCTCTTGTTATGTTTCAATTCTTATCTTTTATGCGAGCATCATTGAAATCATCATGCCTAGCTAAAAGGCATTAAAGAAAAGCGCTTGTTGGGAGACAACCCAACACTTTTACCTACTGTTTTTGTGAGTTCACATGGTTAGGCTACTGCAATGATCTTGTTTTATAGCTTTTGTTACAATAAAGTGCCAAGTAAAGCCTTTGGGATAGTGTGGATCATAGTTGACTTGATTCTGTGCAAAAACAGAAACTTTTGCGTCCAGTGCATAAATTTCTGTCTTTTACTGGAACGTGGAAAAGTTCTGAATTTTTTTCAGTTGATGTGTATACAAATTTCCTACGTTTTCCTAATTTTTCATAATTTCTGGGGTTACATAAGTATGACCTTAATTCAAATCTTTACGTACTATTCTGTTTTTGACAGATTCTGTTTGCAATGCATAGTTTGATTGTTTTATCGTTTCTATGGCTTATATTGCTCAATATAAATTGTGGAAATTGTATAGTACAGTAGTAATTGTGTGAGAACAATTATGAATCTTGTCTTTGACAGTACCCAAGTGAATGATTTGTTTTATCATACTAATCCATCTCACGAAGTTCCGTTAAGTTTTGTGTGATTGAAGTTTTCAAGTTTTGGGTGAGATATCGATATGAGGAGAACAAGGAGTGACAAGAACCTAAGCTTGGGGATGTCCAAGGCACCCCAAGGTAATATTCAAGGAAGATCCAAGCAACTAAGCTTGGGGATGCCCCGGAAGGCATCCCCTCTTTCGTCTTCAACATTATCGGTAACCTCACTTGGAGCTATGTTTTCATTCGTCACATGATATGTGTTTTGCTTGGAGCATCATTTTATTTTATTAGTATTTGCTTTCTGTTATCTATAATAATATTTTGCATCTTTTACTTCAATAAAAATGTCCAGTATAGCCTTTTCCTTGCTTATTTTGCAAGTATATGAGTTGCTGTTTCAAAACAGAAAGTTTATCGCTGTTGTAAATATTCTCTAAAAAAGTAAGAATGTGATAAAAGGTTGAAATTTCTTGCATAGTAAGCTATAATAAATTTTATACAGTGTGGTATTTTTTTAGAATTTTTGGAGTTAGGGAAGTATAATGAATATTGCACTCTTTACAGACTGTCCTGTTTAGACAGATTGCTGTTATGTTTGCATATGTTTGCTTGTTTAATGATTCTATTTGAGGATAGGAGTATTAAATATGCAGAGGCATTTAGTATGCAATGTTGAATAATAATTTTAGTGATTTGCTACAGTAGAGAATGATAAGGATATTGCATTGATTTATACTAACTTATCTCACGAGTTCTTGTTGAGTTTTGTGTGGATGAAGTTTTTAAGATTTAGGGAAACCGTGATATAAAAGGAATTAAGGAGACACAAAAGCTCAAGCTTGGGGATGCCCAAGGCATACCATGTTAATAATCCAAGAAGTCTCAAGCATCTAAGCTTGGGGATGCCCCGGTAGGCATCCCACCTTTCTTCATGAACAACTATCGGTTAGTATCGGTTGAGCCTAAGTTTTTGCTTCTTCACATGAGTTGTGCTTTTCTTAGAATGTCATTTTGTTTTGTTTTGCTTGCTGTTTTAATAAAATACTTAGATCTGGAAGTTTTAAATAAGAGAGAGTCCTCAAATAGCTACCCATTTATTTAACTACTCGCTTGTTCTACACTTATATCTTTTTGGAATAGTGTGTCTCTTATTCTTGTGCTTCACTTATATCCGATGAGTAAATTGTTGAATAAATTGAATATCAGAAGTTGAAATTATATGTTCATATCATGCCTAGTGGTAGCTTCACATTGGGTTTAGAAAGTGAAATATTTTGAAGCTTGACAATCACAATATTGGTCATCCAAGCAATTCATGAATGATTAGTATAAGGAAGAGAACTTTCACATGCAAATATATTATCTTGGACATCTTCTATGATTGTGAATACCCATTAATTATTTTCAAACTTGAGCAAATTAGTTGAAGTTGGACAAGGAAGACAACGTAATGAGTCATGGTTGTGTATATTTGCATAGAAGTTATATTGTTATGGATCCTCCAACATGTGGTGTTTGCCTAGGAACTTTTGCTAGCCAAAAATTCGTACTAAGTAGAGATACTACTTGTGCATCCAAAAACCCTTAAACCCAGTTTCTTGCCATGAGTGTCCACCATACCTACCTATGGATTGAATAAGATCCTTCAAGTAAGTTGTCATCGGTGCATAAAGCAATAAAAATTGCTCCTAAATATGTTTGATCTTTTATTGTAAGGGAAAATTGAGCGTTGTACGAACTTGTGATGGCAAAGTAATAAAAGCAACGGACTGCATAATAAAGGTTGCTATCATAAGGGGCAATATAGCGTGACGTTCCTTTGCATTAAGAGCTTGGGCATCCAAAAATAAAAAAGCGCATGACAACCTCTGCCTCCCTCTGCGAAGGGCCTATCTTTTAATTTTCAGCATTTACTTTTATGCAAGAGTCAATAGCATGCATTCTCATTTCAACCTCAACTATTCTCTAGTTGGCAAGCATCATGTGGTGGGGAAAAATCTAGACACATATGACCAGTCAAATATATTTGATCATGATTTATTATTGTTGACAATTATCTCTATGATAAATGAGTTGGGAGGCGAAACATTAAGCCCCTATCTTTCTCTGTGTTCGATGGATGCCATTTGTTCTAAGAATATGCTTTGAGTACTAGCAATCATGGAAGACTATATGATGATTGAGTATGTGGAGATCTTACTTAGACTCTGTTGAATAAGTTGAATTGCAATTGTTTGGTGACTAAGAATATAGGTTATTGAATTTCAAGAGAATTCATTGTTTGAACTTTAACATGTGAATTGGTTGCTACTTTATCATGATAAGTTTTATGAGAAAGAGTTGCTGTTATGATGCTAGAAAGAGTGATTGAAATTATCATTGATCAAACTTATGCACTTTGCTAGCATTCACACTTCATAAATTATTTCCTTTATCATTTAACTACTCGAGGACGAGTAGGAATTAAGCTTGGGGATGCTGATACGTCTCCAAACGTTTCTATAATTTATGAAGTATTCATGCTGTTATATTATCATTCTTGGATGTTTTACAATCATTTTATAGCAACTTTATATCATTTTTTGGGACTATCCTATTGACATAGTGCCCAGTGCCAGTTGCTGTTTTTTGCTTGTTTTTTACATCGCAGAAAATCAATACCAAACGGAGTCCAAATGCAGTGAAACTTTTTGAAGATTTTTTCTGGACCAGAAGACACCCGGTGGGCCAAAGAAGTATCAGAGGGGAGCTCCGAGGAGAGCACAACCCACCAGGGCGTGCTTGGGGCCCCAAGCGCGCCCAGTTGGGTTGTGCCCACTTCGGTGGCCTCCCGCACCGCCTCTTCTCCCTATAAATTGCCAAATAATCCAAAACCCCTCGGGGTAACCCTAGATCAGAAGTTCCGCTGCGGAAAGCCTCTGTAGCCACGAAAAACCAATCTAGACCCTGTTCCGGCACTCCGCCGGAGGGGGGAATCATCACCGGTGGCCATCTTCATCATCCCGGCGGCCACCATGATGAGGAGGGAGTAGTCCACCCTCGGGGCTGAGGGTTTGTACCAGTAGCTATGTGTTTAATCTCTCTCTCTCTCTCGTGCTCTTGAGATTTCACGATCTTGATGTATCGCGGGCTTTGTTAATATAGTAGGATCATATGGTGTTTCCCCTCTCTATCTTGTTGTGATGAATTGAGTTTTCCCTTTGAGATTTCGTTTTATCGGATTGAATACTTTTATGGATTTGAGAACACTTGATGTATGTCTTGCTATGAATACCCATGGTAACAATGGGGTATCATATTGATTCACTTGATATGTGTTTTGGCGCTCAACTCGCGGATTCCTGAGGTGACATTGGGGTAATCTATGCATAGGGGTTGATGCACGTTCTCGTCTTTGTTTCTCCGGTAGAAATCTTGGGGCACTCTTTGAGGTTCTTTCTGTTGGATTGAGTATTATGATTCTGAATTTGCTTTGGTGTTATTTTAGTACGAACTCTTGATAGATCGATCGGAAAGAATAACTTGGTGTTATTTCAGTACGAACTCTTGGATAGATCGATCGGAAAGAATAGCTACAAACAATTTCTTCTTATGTTCTCCGCTAGATAGGAACTTTGGAGTGATTCTTCATCGCACGTTGAGGGACTGTTATGTGATCCAATTATATTAGCATTGTTGAGAGATTGCACTATCAAAAGTACGTACCCTAGGCCTCATTTTCAAGCATTGCAATACCGTTTGTGCTCCGTTTTACCAATTGCTACCTTGCTACTTTTTATTGTTCCTATTACAAAAATCAATATCTACTATCATTACTACACTTATATCACCATCTTTTCGCCGAACTAGTGCACCTATACAATTTACCATTGTATTTGGTGTGTTGGGGACACAAGAGACTTTTTGTTATTTGGTTGCAGGGTTTTTTGAGAGAGACCATCTTCATCCTACGCCTCCCACGGATTGATAAACCTTAGGTCATCCACTTGTGGGAAAATTGCTACTGTCCTACAAAACTCTGCGCTTGGAGGCCCAACACGAGTCTACAAGAATAAAGTTGCGTAGTAGACATCAGTCACCCTAGGTTATAACTGCTACATGATGAATATCATCCGACACAATTATCATTGCCGATCCATTGCCTACGAGCTTTTCACATATTGATCTTTGCTAACATACTTTTGTTGCTACTGCTATTACTATCACTACAAAACTGCTACTGTTACTTTTGCCACCGTTACCGTTACTTCCATACTACTTTGCTACTAAATACTTTGCTGTAGATATTAAGTCTTTCAGGTGTGGTTGAATTGACAACTCAACTGCTAATACTCGTGAATATTCTTTGGCTCCCCTTGTGTCGAATCAATAAATTTGGGTTGAATACTCTACCCTCGAAAACTGTTGCGATCCCCTATACTTGTGGGTTATCAAGACCTTTTTCTGGCGCCATTGCCGGGGAGTATAACTCTATTCTCTGAGTCACTTGGGATTTATATCTACTGATCACTATGAGGAATCTGAAAGATACCAGAACCAAGATTTTTCCCTCTATTATGAGGGAAGGTAAGAAACTGCCATCTAGCTCTGCACTTGATTCACCTTGTGTTTTGAGTAAGCTTGTGACAGATACACTTGCTATTAATTCTGATATGTCACAAGTAATTGATGATGCTACTTCTGCTATGCATGATGCTTATGATGATACTACTGCTTTGCTTGATAATACTGTGCCACTGGGTGAATTTCTTGATGAACAACTTGCTAGAGCTAAAGATATTAAGAATGCTGAAACTGATGATATTTCTGAAACTGATGAAATTATTGAAACTGAACACTTTGAAACACCTACTAGACCTAGATCTAGATATGAATTGCCTGTTATACCTGAGGGTTATGTTATGGATGGAGAGGTAGCTAGGGACTTTCTTGCTTGTAAGGATAGAGATGATCTTAAGAAATTACTATGCAAGTGGAAAGAAAAATCTTTGAATGCTAGAATGCAATATGATCCTAAGTTTGCTACTTCACCTATCTTTGTTACTGATAAGGATTATGAATTCTTTGTCGATCCTGAGTTAATTACTTTGGTTGAATCTGATCCTTTCCATGGTTATGAATCTGAAACTGTTGTGGCACATCTTACTAAATTGAATGATATAGCCACCCTATTTGCTCATGAGGAAAAAATTCGCTATTACTATATTCTTAAGTTGTTTCCTTTCTCGCTAAAGGGTGATGCTAAGTTATGGTTTAATTCTCTTGCTCCTGGTTGTGTGCGTAGTCCCCAGGATATGATCTATTACTTCTCTGAAAAATATTTTCCTGCTCATAAGAAACAAGCTGCTTTACAGGAAATATTTAAGTTTGTGCAAATTGAAGAAGAGAGTCTCCCACAAGCTTGGGGGAGGCTTCTCCAATTACTTAATACTTTGCCTGATCATCCTCTCAAGAAAAATGAAATACTTGATATCTTTTATAATGGACTAACCGATGCTTCTAGGGACCACCTAGATAGTTGTGCTGGTTGTGTTTTTAGGGAATGAACTGTTGAACAAGCTGAAGTATTATTGAATAATATATTGAGCAATGATAATGATTGGACTCTTCCCGAACCACCTCCTAAGCCAACTCCAAAGAAGAGAGGTATTCTATTTCTCAGTCCTGAAGATATGCAAGAGGCAAAGAAATCTATGAAAGAAAAAGGTATTAAAGCTGAAGATGTTAAGAATTTACCACCTACTGAAGAAATACATGGCCTTAATACTCTGACACAGGTAGTAGAGGTAAATTCTCTCTATAGATTTGATGAAGGTGATATTCCTTATAATAAGTCTGCTAGTCAATGCTTGGATGAATTTTATAACTTTATTGTTAAACAAGAAAACTTCAATGCATATGTTAGTAGGCAATTGAAACGTAATGCTTATATGCTTGACTGCTTGGGTGACTATATGTGTAGAACTATTAATGATCTCAAGATTATTAGTAAACATGCTTCCATGGTAAAAACTCAAGTAGAACAAGTGCTCAAGGACAAAATGATTTGCTTAATGAAGTGAATAGTAAGAACAATGATAATGCTGTTAGAGTTATGACTAGAGGTGGTAAAATGACTCAGGAACCCTCGTATTCTGAGGGCCATCCTAAGAGAGTAGAACAAGACTCTCAGAGAATTAATACTGATGCACCTAGTCCTTCTAAAAGGAAAAAGAAAGATGATAGGACTTTGCATGCTTCTAGTGAACCTGTTGTAGACACACCTGAGAATCCAAATGATATTTCTATTTCTGATGCTGAGACACAATCTGGTGGTGAACATAAACCTAGTAATAATGATAATGATGATGTTCATGTTGAATCTCAACCTAGTAATGATAATGATGTGGAGATAGAACCTGGTGTTGATCTTGATAACCCACAACCTAAGAATAAAAGATATGATAAGAGAGACTTCATTGCTAGGAAGCATGGTAAAGAAAGAGAGTCGTGGGTTCAAAAACCCATGCCCTTTCCTCCTAAACCATCCAAGAAAAAGGATGATGAGGATTTTGAGTGCTTCGTTGAAATGCTTAGACCTGTCTTTTTGCGTATGCGTTTGACTGATATTCTGAAAATGTCTCCTTATGCTAAGTATATGAAAGATATTGTTACAAATAAAAGAAAGATAACGGAAGCTGAAATTTCCACCATGCTTGCTAATTATACATTTAAAGGTGGAATACCAAAGAAACTAGGAGATCCAGGAATACCAACTATACCATGCTCCATTAAAAGAAATTATGTTAAAACTGCTTTATGTGATCTTGGAGCCAGTGTTAGTGTTATGCCTTTCTCTTTATATCGTAGACTTGATTTGAATAAGTTGACACCAACTGAAATCTCTTTGTAAATGGCTGATAAATCAACTGCTATACCCATTGGTATTTGTGAGGATGTGCCTATCGTGGTTGCAAATGTTACTATTTTAACGGACTTTGTTATTCTTGATATACCCGAGGACAACAGTATGTCAATCATCCTTGCTAGACCCTTTTTGAATATTGTAGGGGCTGTTATTGATTGCAACAAGGGCAATGTCACTTTTCATGTTAACGGTAATGAGCATACGGTACACTTTCCGAAGAAACAACCTCAAGTGAATAGTATCAACTCTATTGGAAAAATCTCAACAATTACTATTGGAGGTTTTGAGTTCCCTCTCCCTACTGTCAAAAAGAAATATGATATTCTTATTGTTGGGGACATGCATATCCCCGTTGAGGTAAACTAGTGTTATACAAAGATTCTCCGGTTTCATGTCATTCGAAAGAATTTTGTTAACAAGACTTGATCAACCTTGTTAATGGATTCCTTTTGATGAGCACGAGATGGATGAATTTAGTAAACACAACTCTCTGTACCCACTTTTTACTTTCTGTTATTTAGAATAAATAAAGCAAAAATGCTATTATTTTTCTATTTTCTGAATTATCCGTGCAATAAAAAATGACCAAAAAATAAAAAATTCTCCAAATGCCCTAAAAATTTAGTATGATTTTTTCTAGAATATTTAAGAATTTTTGGCACTGAAAATACCTCAGGGAGGTGCACTAGTGGGCCACAAGCCCACACGGCGCGCCCACCCCCTGGGCACGCCTACAGGGCTTGTGGGTCCCATGTGGGTCCCCCTCACTTATGCCAGCACCCATCCACTTTGTCTTCCTCTAGAAAAAATCCCACCATTGCTCAAACCCGTGTTCTTGCTCATTTTGCTGCCATTTTCGATCTCCTTGCTCGGAACTCCATTTTTGAAACTGTTTCAGGGGATTGTTCTTCGGTATGTGACTCCTCCAATGGTCCAATTAGTTTTTGTTCTAGTGCTTTATATATTGCAAAATTTTGCTGATGTGGTGACCTTGTTCTTGAGCTTGCATGTCAAATTTATATGGTCCAATGTAGTTTTGTTGCATGATATAGCCTCTAGACACTTGTGGGAGTAGTTGCTATCAATCTTATTGAGTTTTATTCACTTTTATTTTGAGTCACTAAAAATTTCAGAAAATTTTCAGAGGAGAGAAAACCATGAAGAGATGGTTAAGGGGTTCTTCAAGCCGGAATTCAAATGAAAATGAAAATGAGGAGAAGAAGAAGCCCAAGTACAACCTTCTGCGTGCGGCAGAGGTTCGGCCATGTGAGTGGCCAAGTGATACATTCTTGAGGGAGGCAGGAATTTATGATGACTTCTACTATTTGGCGGAGAATGCCGGCATCACCGCCTTCCTCCAAGATAAGTGTGATCAATACCTCCTACTCACTAATACCTTTGTGCAAAAATTTTACTTTCATTCTAGGAAGGATCCTTCCATGGTAGAATTCCACTTGTATGATGTGCCCAAGCGAATGACACTTTATGATTTTTGCGATGTTTGCAAAATACCTTATGAGGGCAGCATCAGTGAGCCACGTCCAAGGGATGTGGAGGGTTTCATTGATGAAACCACTGTGGGGGAAGAGAGAGGGGTGTCGAAAGCGAGAGTGGCTAGCTTACATTTTCCTATTTTACGCTATTATTCATTATTTCCTGGGAGATGTTTGATTGGTCGTGGGGAGAGTGGAGGCCTCAGTGCCCCTGACCTTGCCATTTTGCGCCATGCTTTATATACTGATAGAACTTTCAGTTTGGGCGCTATGGTTGCTCGATGGTTAAACACAAACCGCTCGAAGGGTCCTATTTTTGGAGGTATCTATGCCTCCCGCCTTGCTAGACATTTTGAGATACCCATTAGGCATGATGATGATGAGGAGGAGATGCTGCTACCCACTAAATATTTGAGCTATGCTAGCATGGTAGCACACGATTTTATTAAGAAAGACGATGACAAACGACTCCTCTACAACTTAGTATTTAGTTAGGGTACTTGTGAGACTATTGCTCTGCCTGCACCTTCTTTGTTCGATATTTATTCAGGCAGGTACACTATTATGCCCGAGGACATCTACAGATTTTGGGGTCTTTCACAACCCCAGCACCTGAGCCAGCACCAATTCCTGATCTGTATCAGGAGCCAGTTTATCAGTGGGAGCCACAGAAGCTCGCCAGCCAGTGGAACCCCCAGGACCCTCTGGAGTATCGAGGAGAGGATTATTTCGAGTCGTGGCCCTAGACCAACTTAGGCCAAAAGCCTAAGCTTGGGGGAGTACGTATTTCTCACCGACATTACATTCATGTTCACACACTCATTTCAGTTGTCAGTGTTCATACTTTTTCATTGTATTATCCATGTTAGTTTATTTTTCTTGCTTTCTTCTTGTGTGTTTGAAAAACTTTGAGAAAATTCAAAAAAATTAGTTCTCTCTTCTTTTTAGTCTTTCTTTCTAGTTTATTTAGTAGTAGTATTAAAATAAAATCCAAAAAGATTTCTCGTTCTTATTTTATTTGTTGGGAGCTTTCCCGTGTAAATAGTTTTTCTCGTTTTCGTTTTACTTTCTTCAGAAAAACAAAAACTCAAAAAATATTTCAGTATGTTTCTTTGAAATCCTTTTTCTTTTTCTTTGGGTCGTAAGGAGAAGACCACGATCAAAATGTTGAGTGGCTCTCATATGCATTACTGTTGATCTAACAAAGAGCCCATATTACCTTGTCTTCTCCTTTGAATAAATGTTTGCAGATTCCAACTTAGTCCAATGCACGTGCACTCTTATTATTATTCACATGGTTTGGTCATGCAAGTGAAAGGCAATAATGACGGTATATGATGAAATGATTGAGATGGAGAAAAGCTGGTACGAACTCGACCTATTTTGTTTTTGTAAATATGTTTAGCTCATCATTCTTGATTCAGCCCATTATGAATGAAACATGTTTGCAATGACAATTAGAGATTATAGTTACTCATGCCATGTTTAATTAGCTAGGAGTGGATAATGGTTTGTCTTGTGTGTCAACATGCATTTTAAAATGGTTATGATGTAGTATGATAGGATGGTATCCTCCTTTGAATGATTTAAGTGGCTTGACTTGGCACATGCTCACGCATGTAGTTGAATCAAAAACAACATAGCCTCCACGATATTTATGTTCATGGTGATTTATATCCTACTCATACCTGCACTCAATGTTGATTAATCTCAATGCATGTTTATGACCGTTGTCGCTCTCTAATTGGTCGCACCTCAATCTTTTGCTAGCCTTCACTTGTACTAAGCGGGAATACTGCTTGTGCATCCACTTCCTTAAACCCAAAGTTGTTCCATATGAGTCCACCCAAAGTTGTTCCATATGAGTCCACCATGCCTACCTATATGCGGTATCTACCTGCCGTTCCAAGTAAATTTGCATGTGCCAAACTCTAAATCTTCAAATAATAATCTGTTTTGTATTCCTGAATCGCTCCTGTAGTGACTGGGGGCTGTCAGTATCTTCCATGCTAGGTGGGTTATTCTCACGATGAGTGTTTATTCACTTGTCATTCACGAGAAAGTGGCTGGTAATCGGGATGCCCAGTTCCATGCTCAAAATCAAATCAAAATATAATCATAAAACAAAACTCCCCCAGGACTGTTGTTGGTATGGACGGTACCCGTGGATGCGGCTAGCCGTGGAATGTGATTGTAGGTGGAGGGGGGAGTAAAAACTTTACCATTATGTTTGGGAACCGCCTATAATGAATCTAGCATGGAAGATAGTGAGATCTCTTGGTTGTTATGTTGACAATGAATGCATACCGCTCAAAATTATATTTATCTCTGTTTTAAAAGCTCAAGCTCTGACACCTCTGCAAATCCCAGCTTCCCTCTGCGAAGGGCCTATCTATTTACTTTTATTGTTGAGTCATCATCCTCTTATAAAAAGCACCAGCTAGAGAGCACCACTGTCATTTGTATGCTTTGTTATTAATTGATATTGAGTATGAGTGTGACTGGATCTCTTTTGCCATGAATTACAATGTCTAGTTAGTCCTTGATCTTCAGGGGTGCTCTGCATTTATGTTTTGCGGTCTCAGAAAGGGCTAGTGAGATACCATTTTGTCATATTGTACCATGATTGTTTTAAAAAAAGTATTGTCATCCGAGATTTATTATTATTGCTCGCTAGTTGATTATGCCATTGATATGAGTAAATGTGAGACCTAAATGTTATTGTGAATATGGTTAGTTCTAATCTTTGCCGAAAACCTGAAAACTGGCTAGACATATTTGCAACAACAAGATCAAACAGAGTTTGTAAAAGTTTTTCTTTGTCACTTTCAGTTTGTCAACTGAATTGCTTGAGGACAAGCAATGAGTTAAGCTTGGGGGAGTTGATACGTCTCCATCGTATCTACTTTTCCAAACTCTTTTGCCCTTGTTTTGGACTCTAATTTGCATGATTTGAATGGAACTAACCCGGACTGACGCTGTTTTCAGCAGAATTGACATGGTGTTATTTTTGTGCAGAAATCAAAGTTCTCGGATTGACCTGAAAATTTACGGAGAATTTTTGTGGAATATATAAAAGATACTGGCTTAAGAATTAACCAGAGGGGGGCCACCAAGAGGCCACAAGCCCTGGGGGCACGCCTTGCAGTCTTGTGGGCCCCCTGGACCTGCTCCGACCTCAACTCCAACTCTATATAACCCTATTCAGGGAGAAAAAATCAAAGAGAAGGATTCATCGCGTTTTACGGTACGGAGCCGCCGCCACCTCCTGTTCTTCATTGGGAGGGCAGATCTGGAGTCCGTTCGGTGCTCCGGAGAGGGGGATTCGTCGTAATCATCATCACCAACCTTCCTACATCACCAATTTCATGATGCTCACCACCGGAAGTGAGTAATTCCATTGTAGGCTTGCTGGATGGTGATGGGTTGGATGAGATTTATCATGTAATCGAGTTAGTTTTGTTAGGGTTTGATCCCTAGTATCCACTATGTTCTGAGATTGATGTTGCTATGACTTTGCTATGCTTAATGCTTGTCACTAGGGCCCGAGTGCCATGATTTCAGATCTGAACCTATTATGTTTTCTTGATCCTATCTTGCAAGTTGTAGACACCTATTACGAGTTATGATCCGCATACCCCAAGGTGACAATAATTGGGATTCTTTCAGGTGATTACCGTAGTTTGAGGAGTTCATGTATTCACTAAGTGCTAATGCTTTGGTCTGGTTCTCTATTAAAAGGAGGCCTTAATATCCCTTAGTTTCCATTAGGACCCCGCTGCCACGGGAGGGTAGGACAAAAGATGTCATGCAAGTTCTTTTCCATAAGCACATATGACTATATATGGAATACATGCCTACATTATATTAATGAATTGGAGCTAGTTTTGTGTCACCCTAGGTTATAACTGCTACATGATGAATATCATCTGACACAATTATCAATGCCGATCCATTGCCTACGAGCTTTTCACATATTGATCTTTGCTAAGTTACTTTCGTTGCTACTGCTGTTACAATCACTACAAAACTGCTACTGTTACTTTTGCCACTGTTACCTTACTTCCATACTACTTTGCTACTAAATACTTTGCTGCAGATATTAAGTCTTTCAGGTGTGGTTGAATTTACAACTCAGCTGCTAATACTCGTGAATATTCTTTGGCTCCCCTTGTGTCGAATCAATAAATTTGGGTTGAATACTCTACCCTCAAAAACTGTAGCGATCCCCTATACTTATGGGTTATCAGCCTCCACGATATTTATGTTCATGGTGTTTGATATCCTACTCATGCTCGTATCCAATGTTAATTATTCTCAATGCATGTTTATGACCGTTTTCGCTCTCTAGTTGGTCGCTTCTCAATCTATTTGCTAGCCTTCGCCTGTACTAAGAGGGAATACTACTTGTGCATCCAAATCCTTAAACCCAAAAGTTGTTCCAGATGAGTCCACTATATCTACCTATATGTGGTATTACCCTGCCGCTCCAAGTAAATTTGCATGTGCCACCTCTAAACATTCAAATAAACATCTATTTTGTGTGCCCGTACCGCTCATGAAGCGACAGGGGGCGGTCAGTATCTTCCATGCTAAGCAGTTTATTCTCATGACGAGTGTGTATTCACTTGTCCTTACACGACAGGGGCCGGTAATCGGGATGCCCAGTCCGATGATCAAATCGCAAAATAATGAAACAAACTCCCCCAGAAAGTTGTTGGTATGGAGGGCACCCGAGGAATCGGCTGGCCATGGCTTGTTATTCTTGGTGGAGGGGGAGTAAACTTTACCTTTTCCGCTTGGGAACAGCCGCTAATTTGTTTAGCATGGAAGATATTGAAAACTCTTGGTCGTGACCTTGACTGGAAAGGCAAACCTTCCAAAATTATATTCATCTCTGCTTTAAGCTTCAAGCTCTGGCACCTCTACAAATCCCTGCTTCCCTCTGCGAAGGGCCTATCCATTTACTTTTATGTTATTTTAGTTTTATTGTTGAGTCATCACCCTCTCATTTAAGCACCAGTTGGGGAGCACTATTGTCATTCTTATGCATTGAGTATAGTTAATGTTGAGTGTGACATGACTGGATCTTTTGTACCATGAATTACAATGTTTAGTCGCTGCTTGAACTTCAAAGGTCCTCTGCATTTATGTTTTGCGGTCCCAGAAAGGGCTAGTGAGATACCATGTTATCATATTATATCATGATTGTTTTGACAAATTGTTTGCATCTGAGATATCTTATTATTGCTCGTTAGTTGGTTATGTCATTGGTACGAGTAAATGTGAGACCTAAATGTTATCATGAATATGGTTAATTCATAATCCTTGCTGAAAACTTGACCATTAGTTAAGCATATATACAATAACAAGAACAAAAAGATTTTGTAAAAGTTTATGTTTATCACTTTCAGTTTATCAACTAAGTTGCTTGAGGACAAGCAATGAGTTAAGCTTGGGGGAGTTGATACGTCCCAAACGTATCTACTTTTCCAAACACTTTTGCTCTTGTTTTGGACTTTAATTTTCATGATTTGAATGGAACTAACCCGGACTAACGATGCTTTCAGCAAAACTGCCATGGTGTTGTTTTTGTGCAGAAATAAAAGTTCTCACATTGAGCGGAAAATTTACGGAGAATTATTTCAGATTATATAAAAATATTGGCGGAAGAAATTACCAGAGGGGGGCCACCAAGGAGCCACAAGCCCAGGGGGCGCGCCCCTTGGGGCACGCCTAGTAGGCTTGTGGGCCCTCGGCAGCTCCCGCAACACTAACTCTAACTCCATAAGTACCTATTCGCCAAGAAGAAAAATAGAGAGAAGGAATCATCACGTTTTACGATACGGAGCCGCTGCCACCTCCTGTTCTTCATCAGAAGGGCTGATCTGTAGTCCGTTCTGGGCTCCAGAGAGGGGGGTTCGACGTCGTCGTCATCATCAACCTTCCTCCATCACCAATTTCATGATGCTCACTGCTGGGAGTGAGTAATTCCTTTGTAGGCTTGCTGGACGGTGAAGGGTTGGATGAGATTTATCATGTAATTGAGTTAGTTTTTTTAGGGCTTGATCCCTAGTATCCACTATGTTCTGAGATTGATGTTGCTATGTCTTTGCTATGCTCAATGCTTGTCACTAGGGGCCGAGTGCCATGATTTCAGATCCAAACCCTTTACGTTTTTATGAATATATTTGTGTTCTTGATCCTATCTTGCAAGTTATACGCACCTATTACGTGTTATGATCCACATACCCCAAGGTGACAATAATTGGGATTCTTTCCGGTGATTACCATAGTTTGAGGAGTTCATGTATTCACTATGTGTTAGTGCTTTGTTCCGGTTCTCTATTGAAAGGAGGCCTTAATATCCCTTAGTTTACTTATGGACCCCGCTTCCACGGGAGGGTAGGACAAAAGATGCCATGCAAGTTCTTATCGCCAGCACATATGACTATATACGGAATACATGTGTACATTACATTGATGAATTGGAGCTAGTTCTGTGTTGGCCTAGGTTATAACTGTTACATGATCAATGTTATCCAACATAATTATCCATCACCGATCCAATGCCAACGAGCTTTTCACATATTGATCTTTGGTGAAGTTACTACTGTTGCTGCTGCCATCAATATTGTTACGAAACTACTGCTACTACTATTACCATTACTGTTGCTATTGTTACTACCGCTATCAAACTATCATACTACTGTGCTACTAATCACTCTGCTGCAGATATTTAGTCTCCAGGTGCGGTTGAATTGACAACTCTACTACTAATACTTGTAAATATTCTTTGGCTCCCCTTGTGTCGAATCAATAAATTTGGGTTGAGTACTCTACCCTCGAAAACTGTTGCGATCCCCTATACTTGAGGGTTATCAAGAGGCCACGTAACCAGCACCACCTGCATGTGGCCCAAAATGATGTACGTTGGAAGGGGTGATGTGTTTTAAATACCAAATAATGTACAATTTTGATGTGGAGTGTGACGCCCCCGGCTCGATCATGCACTATTCATACACGCAAATGCACACGATCAAGCCTAAGGACTCACGGGAAGATATCACAACACAACTCTAAAACATAAATAAAGTCATACAAGCTTTATATTACAAGCCAGGGGCCTTGAGGGCTCGAATACATAAGCTCGCATACAAGCGTCAGCGGAAGCATCAGATATCTGAGTACATATATGAAACAGAAACAGATAAGCCCTTAGAAAGGCGGGGCAAAAGAAAACACTACGATCGAAAGGCGTAGGACTCCTGCCTGGGACCCTCCGAACCTACTCCTGGTCGTCGGCCAGCTCGTAGTAGTATGCACCCTCGAGGTAGTAGAAGCGATCGACGGCGGGGGCAGCTGTCTCAGGGGCTCCGTCATCTGGTTGCATCAAATGGATATGGGGGAAAAAGAAAGCAAAGCAACCGTGAGTACTCATCCGAAGTAGTCAGCAAGCAAGGATCTATACTACAGATGCAACATTATCAAAGGGAGGCTGTATATGTGGACTGGGCTGCAGAAATGCCAGAATAGAGAGAAGGCCTAGTCCTATCGAAGACTAGCATCTTCAACGGTCTTGCAGCATTAGAAGAGTGTAGATTAGTACAGCATAAAGTAGTAGTATCATTAAGTCTCAACCTCACCCAGAGATCCTTTCTCGACTCCCTGCGAGAAAGCAATCCCAGAGCCATAATATCCAAGTAGCAACCTCGGCCAGAGATCCTTTCTCGACTCCCTGCGAGAAAGTAATCCCAGAGCCATACTCATCACAAGTATCCAGTTCTATTTGTATCGATCGAGATACAACTCCGAGCGTCCCTTACCGTAGGACAGGCTATCGATAGATGTTTTCTTCCCTGCAGGGGTGCACCAACTTACCCACCACCCTCGCTTAACTCCGGCCGGACACACTTTTTTGGGTCATGCCCGGCCTCGGCCAAACGACACAACGCAACCCTACCTAGAGCTTAGCAGAGAGGTCCCCGCCGGTTTACATCCTAAGCGCTCATGGGTCTTGGGCCATCGCCCTGTGCACTCCGGGTCGTTGCGAGCAGGGTGGATACCAGTGCCGCCTCGGATGGCCGACATGATCCGACCGTGCCGCAATGCTGAACTAGACGTCTGACAGAGCTTTCGGCTGATGCTACGATGCAGAGTGCCCATAACTTTTCCCGCGTGATGGTTAGTGCTATCGGGCCAGAGGCCCACTCGGATCAAATATCCAAATCGTTAGTGTTTTGATAGTGCGGTAACGAGCAGAGACTCACGATCGATGTGACCCCGTCGCCCCGTCTCGAGGACTTGCGGCAAGGGCCAAGAATGCCCGGCCACGCCTCGTATCCGTCTCATGGGTAACCTCCAGGTCAACCGGACATGCCATCATTCGCGGGTACCCCTCAGGGTCGACCCGCCTTTCCAAGTATCAGTTGTAAAGTCATAGTAACCATAGTAACCGTGTGTCTAACACCAAGGGAACCCTGAGGAATCACCCTCGATGGAATTCCACCTGATGTTATCGTCAAGGTGAATGAAGGAGGAATCACCCTCGAGGTCCACTCTTGAGGAGTAGCATGACAGTGTCGTTATCGGGAGTGGAGAAGGAGGAATCACCCTCGATGACCATAACCGATGAACTAACCTATAAGGTTAACATCAGAAGTGCTGACGAGGTATCACCCTCGGCACTCGATAGTAACCCAGTAGTGTCGTACAACTAAGGGCGTGAAGTGCGGTACCGGGGCCTGGTCTTCGATCCCGTTGATCGGGTCTTCTGATAATCCAGCGGGGCAGTAGGGACAAGTGGGGGGTCACTGGTGGGTCTCTAGCCAGCCTATACTAAATAGTTTGGATATCAGGCAGGTATCAACAGTAGATACAAAAATAGGCTATGCAACAGAATAGGAGCAATCATTTACAGTAGCAAAATCTAATGCAAGCATGAGAGAATAGAATGGGCGATATCGGGATGATCAAAGGGGGGGCTTGCCTGGAAGCTCTGTTGCACAGGAAGAAGGGTCGTCGATGACGTAGTCGTACTCAGTGGCATAAGCGCCGGTCTCGGGGTCTACCGGAGAAGAAGAGGGGGAAAAACAGTAAATACAGAGCAAACAAAGCATCACAAAATATAACAAGGCAATACGTGGTGCCAGGGGTGATCTAACGCAGGGATAGGTGATACCGGCGATGGGGGGAAACATCCGGGAAAGTATCCCGGTGTTTGGCATTTTCGGACAGACGAACCGGAGGGGGATTGTTGCATGTTCGCTATGCTAGGGACATGTGGCAGACGAACGGACTGCGTATTCGGGTTCGTCTTGTCGTTCTGAGCAATTTTCATGTACACAGTTTTTCGATCTGAGCTACGGATTATTTTATATGAATTTCTAAAGATTTTAGCATTTTCTGGAATTTATTTATTTATTTAAATTTGGATTATCCAGAATAGTACATGATGATGTCAGCATGACCTAGGTGTGATGTCAGCAGGTCAACAGGGGCTGACCGGAGTCAAACCTGACAGGTGGGTCCAGTGGGACCCACATGTCAGCCTCTGATTAGTATAAGCGGAGTTAATTTAAACTAAACATGATTAATTAGTGGGTGGGGCCTACTGTCAGTGTCTGTTAATTTAACTAATTGGGTTAATTAGCATTTTAATTAGTGTTTTTATTTATTTTAAAAATCATTTTATTAACGGGACCCACATGTCAGTGGGCCACTGTGCCCAGTCAGCACGCTGACCGGTCAACAGGGCCCAGTGGGGCCTGTGGTCAGTGGCACAGGGCGGGGCCCGTGGTGCCAGGTGGCAGCCACGTCGGCACCGGCCACTGGAGTGCGCCGACGAGCGCCGGACGCGGCAGAGAACTCCGGCGAGACCGGGTTTTCGCTACGCTGCATCAAATCGTGCGGGGTTTGGCTCGTTCGAAAGCTGGAGATGGGCCACATCCAATGGAGGTGGTGGCGTGACCGAAGACGGCGCGTAGCGACGGTGGCGAGCACATCGTCGGCGACCGGTCTCGGGTGGCGATGGCAAACGGCGATGCGGTCGCGCTCGAGCCGAACGAATGGGCTAGGAGGCACCTACGCGCGCGTGTGAGTTCAACGGGCACAGGAACGAGGTTCACTGGTCGTCGGAAGCTCGCCGGCAACGAGCTCAGCGGCGTTCAGTGCGGCCAAGGCTGGAGCGGCGGCTACGGCGCAGAGCAGGGCACGGGGAGAGAGGGAGAAGGAGGCAGAGCTCACAGTGAGCCCGTAGAGGTGCAAGGCATGCTCGGGGAGGGCTTGACGGCGGCGAATCGAAGCGGCGAACGACGGCGGCCACAGGTTGAAGACGACGATGTGCAGCTCGACGTAGGGGCTCCCGGCTTCGGTTGAACGGTGGAGGGGAAGGAGGCGACGTCGAGGAAGCCGATGGACACGCCGGAGCGGCGGGTAGGCACGGTGGCCGCGAGCTTTACGGCGGCACGGCCATGGCGCCGCTCGGGTGAGTTGGGAGAGAGCGAGGGAGAGGGAGTAGTGCGGCTAGGGTTCGCCCACGGGGTCGGGGACGGGCACTTGTAGCCCATCGCGGTGCGTGGGTGGCCGCTGTCGAGCGGGGAGCGAGGGGGGCCAGTGCGCACGCGCGAGCAGAGGGCGACAGCGAGCGCGCGTGAACAGCGCGAGGTGGGAGGCGAGGCTAGATGGGCTGTGCCGGTGCTGTAGAAAGTAGGCCTAAGTGCATAGTAGTTTTAGCCCTTTTGCTATTTTCCCTTTTTCTGTTTTCTTTTCTTTAGTTCCTATTTTGCAAATTGTTTAGCCCCAAATAGACTTTTGTAAAATAGGTGAACTAGTCACATATTTATAGTGCTATTTCTAGCTCAGTTATAAAAAGGTTTGGAGGCAAATGAATTTTATTTGGATTTTAAATAAATGAATATGGATTAATTATCTCTGTTTTGTTGCTGTTAGAGTCAATGAATTAATTTAGTGAATGTTGGTTATAATTTTAGAATTGTCTCTAGAATATTTACAATATTATGAACATTTTAGTTTCTGGATTTGAACAACTTTTATTTGCACTTTCAGTTTGAATTTGAATTTGAAAAGAGATATGATCCAAATGATGTTTAAGCACTGTTGATCATCATGACATGGCATTTTCAAAAGGGGGATTACTGTGGCTAACCAGTGGGGGTGTTACAAATCTCCTCCACTAATAAGAATTCTCGTCCCGAGAATTAAGAGGAAGACTGAAAGAGAGCGGGGTATCCTTGGAAGTTGTTTCGAAGAAACGTCCGGAGAATCTCGAACGACTGGAATGTTTCCGATCCCCTCAAGCGGAGAAGCGTTCAACGCTTTCAAGGTGTTTATTTTAGCCTCAGCATTTGGAGTTATCTGGGCACGGTAATTCACTAGCCCGGATGACTAATGGAGTATGCATTTCCTCATAATGAAGGTCATGCATGAATGCAAATTTTTCAGAGATGAATGAATGTGATGCTGCTGAATTAAATAAAACAGAAGCAGGTATTGAGTTAACGAGAAGGGTACCCATTTCGGTGGCAGGTTGATCCTGGACTAGTTCAATATCAATGTTGTAAGCGTGTCCACAACCATGAGCAGCAGACCCAGTATTATAGTTGCGGGCCTGATTGTTGCCACGATCATTGCCACGGCCAGTACAAGGGAAAGCCAACTGATTCTGAGTCTGGCGGCAGTCCTTAGCAAGGTGGCCTGGTTTGCGACACTTGAAGCATAGTCCATCTTCAGGATGAAGAGGAGCATTGGGTGGAACACGTGGTGTAGTATAGTTGTTACTTGGGGCAGGGGCAGCTTGACGGAACACGTTGTTGGGAATCCAGACTCTACGCTTCTGTGTTGAGCCCGAAGATGAGCCAACATCACGATAGCACTTTTGTGACTCCTTATGCTTCATTTGAGCAGTCTCAAGCAGAATAGCCTTGTTCACAAGATTAGTAAAGTCGGTGAAGTCTTGAGCAGCAAGTGCAAGCTCGATGTCTGGGTGGAGTCCATTACGGAACTTCTCTTGTCTACGGGCATCCGTGGCGATGTCTTCTTCAGCATAGCGGGACAGATCAAGGAATTCCCGCTGATAAGCTTCGACAGTCTTATTGCCCTAAGTGAGGTTGCGGAACTGGGTTTTCATCCAGTCCATGATTCCTTGAGGAATATATCAGGCACGGAAAGTAGTCTGGAACTCAGGCCAAGTAACGGCTGTTCCAGCAAGCAGTGTACGTTTGTGGGTGTCCCACCATTGAGCAGCGGGACCCTTTAAGAAAAAGGATGCGAAGGCGATAAAGTTGGCAGGGGAGACATTTGCAGACTCCATCTCGTGAGTGATATCACGAATCCAGTCATCAGCATCCAGTGGTTTCTCAGAGTTGCAGAACTGAGTTGGGTTAAGACGCATAAATTCTGGCAGAGTTATTGAAGGAGGGTTCTGGTTCTAGTTGCTTAGATGCGGGAACTGAGCCATAATCCTAGTCATGAACTGGCGGTTGAGCTCCAATTGTTGCATCAAAGCTGCCATATAATCTGGCGGTGGTGGGCATTCAGGGGCATGACCATGACCACGACCACCTGGTCTAACCATCCTGCTAAGTTTCAACAGGGGTAGTTCAGTAAAAGCAGTTGCGGGTGTTTAGCGACAGGCATGATGTAACACGACAATAATTAAGCAGTGTACTAGATACTTAGCAGTAGTCAATTAAGACATACAGATCCATACACAGAGTCGGGTACATGCGAAGAGCATAACGGCGCAAATTCAAAAGCTAGATATGGTAGGCGGCGCGCAGGCACGTGGTTAGGAAGTACACCACGAGACATAGCAAAAGCTACATCAACGTCGGGAAGATCCACTGAAACGGGGTAGCTGCATGTGCGGACGACGAATGTTCATCGCGGAAGGATCCTGCTTTCCATGTGCACTCTGATGCAGAACCCGGTCTCGAGCTGAAAGAAGAAGTCCACATGGAGGTGCGTGACCTCCAACAACAGGCCAATAAATACCAGCATACATCTGAGTCCTGCTCGGGTAAAGGATGTACTCTGGATGTATCCCTGCATGAACAGCTGGTAGCAACTGCGTCATAGCATCGTAGAGGCGTGCTCAAGTGGCAACCAACTCGACGGCAAGAGCCCGAACAGTGCGATCCAGAGCCTGAGTGCACTGAATCAGAACGTGCGGGTCGTATCGACGATGCTCGTACGGGGCACAGATAGTTGTGTAGTATCCAGTAGTATCTCCAGTAGGGGCATACGGAATGTATCGGAACTCAGAGACATCCAAGCTATCGTTGAACTCTCCTCGGAGACGTGCGACAGCTGAGTAGGCGGCATCATGTATTGCCATCTCAATTGTCACGCCGATACCGTGAAAAAGGTGCAGCTCAGTGTCTGAGTCATCGCGCTGATCATAGATACGAACATCAGCATGGTACTGCTCCTGGTTGAACTCGCGGTAATCCTCGTAGACCATGTACTCGGGGTACCAGCGGTAGACCAGCCTGGTCAGGAGGGCGATCAGGATAGCTGGAAAACCAGGGGCACCACGAGCCCAAGTGCGAAGCACAAGCTGCGTTGTAGGGCGTGGTGGAAACAAACGATCCATCTGAAACAGAGGAAATTCAGGGTTGTCAAAAGACAATGAGAAGTATAATACAACTCGGAGAGAAAGGTTAAACAAAACAATGGAAAGGAAATTGATTATCAGGCTAATCAGATCAAGGGTAAGGAATTAAGCACAGATATCCAGCTCTTCGGGTAGACGAGATTTATGAGATCCTAAGTGTCGGCGTTAGTAAAATTCATTTAACCCGAGTAGAAGAGAGATCAGAGTCCCAGAGTATAGACGAGGAATAAAAGATCCTAATACCACCCAATTGGCGACGTGGGCCCGTAAGCCGCACCGCCAAGTTAGTAAAATAGTTTTGGACCACTAGACACAACTTCGGCCAAGGAGTTGGAAACGGGGATTCCTACAGGCAGTCGGCTCTAATACCAACTTGTGATGCCCCTGGCTCGATCATGCACTATTCATACACGCAAATGCACACGATCAAGCCTAAGGACTCACGGGAAGATATCACAACACAACTCTAAAACATAAATAAAGTCATACAAGCTTTATATTACAAGCCAGGGGCCTCGAGGGCTCGAATACATAAGCTCACATACAAGCGTCAGCGGAAGCATAAGATATCTGAATACAGATATGAAACAGAAACAGATAAGCCCTTAGAAAGGCGGGGCAAAAGAAAACACTACGATCGAAAGGCGCAGGCCTCCTGCCTGGGACCCTCCGAACCTACTCCTGGTCGTCGGCCAGCTCATAGTAGTATCCACCCTCGGGGTAGTAGAAGCGATCGACAGCGGGGGCAGCTGTCTCAGGGGCTCCGTCATCTGGTTGCATCAAATGGATATGGGGGAAAAAGAAAGCAAAGCAACCGTGAGTACTCATCGGAAGTAGTCAGCAAGCAAGGATCTATACTACATATGCAACATTATCAAAGGGAGGCTGTATATGTGGACTGGGCTGCAGAAATGCTAGAATAGAGAGAAGGCCTAGTCCTATCGAAGACTAGCATCTTCAATGGTCTTGCAGCATTAGAAGAGTGTAGATTAGTACAGCATAAAGTAGTAGTATCATTAAGTCTCAACCTCACCCAGAGATCCTTTCTTGACTCCCTGCGAGAAAGCAATCCCAGAGCCATAATATCCAAATAGCAACCTCGGCCAGAGATCCTTTCTCGACTCCCTGGGAGAAAGTAATCCCAGAGCCATACTCATCACAAGTATCCAGTTCTATTTGTATCGATTGGGATACAACTCTGAGCGTCCGCTACCGTAGGACAGGCTATCGATAGATGTTTTCTTCCCTGCAGGGGTGCATCAACTTACCCACCACGCTCGCTTAACTCCGGCCGGACACACTTTTCTGGGTCATGCCCGGCCTCGGCCAAACGACACACCGCAACCCTACCTAGAGCTCAGCAGAGAGGTCCCCGCCGGTCTACATCCTAAGCGCTCAGGGGTCTTGGGCCATCGCCCTGTGCACTCCGAGTCGTTGCGAGCAGGGTGGATACCAGCGCCGCCTCGGATGGCCGACACGATCCGACCGTGCCGCAATGCTGAACTGGATGTCTGACAAAGCTTTCGGCTGATGCTACGATGCAGAGTGCCCATAACTTTTCCCGCGTGATGGTTAGTGCTATCGGGCCAGAGGCCCACTCGGATCAAATATCCAAATCATTAGTGTTTTGGTAGTGCGGTAACAAGCAGAGACTCACGATCGATGTGACCCCGTCGCCCCGTCTCGAGGACTTGCGGCAAGGGCCAAGAATGCCCAGCCACGCCTCGTATCCATCTCACGGGTAACCTCCAGGTCAACCCGACATCCCATCATTCGCGGGTACCCCTCAGGGTCGACCCGCCTTTCCAAGTATCATTTGTAAAGTCATAGTAACCATAGTAACCGTGTGTCTAACACCAAGGGAACCCTGAGGAATCACCCTCGATGGAATTCCACCTGATGTTATCGTCAAGGTGAACGAAGGAGGAATCACCCTCGAGGTCCACTCTTGAGGAGTAGCACGACAGTGTCGTTATCGGGAGTGGAGAAGGAGGAATCACCCTCGATGGCCATAACCGATGAACTAACCTACAAGGATAACATCAGAAGTGCTGACGAGGTATCACCCTCGGCACTCGATAGTAACCCAGTAGTGTCATACAACTAAGGGGGTGAAGTGCGGTGCCGGGGCCTGGTCTTCGATCCCGTTGATCGGGTCTTCTGATAATCCAGCGGGGCAGTAGGGACAAGTGGGGGTCACTGGTGGGTCTCTAGCCAGCCTATACTAAACAGTTTGGATATCAGGCAGGTATCAACAGTAGATACAAAAGTAGGCTATGCAACAGAATAGGAGCAATCATTTACAGTAGCAAAATCTAATGCAAGCATGAGAGAATAGAATGGGCGATATCGGAATGACCAAAGGGGGGCTTGCTTGGAAGCTCTGTTGCACAGGAAAAAGGGTCGTCGGTGACATAGTCGTACTCAGTGGCATCAGCGCCGGTCTCGGGGTCTACCGGAGAAGAAGAGGGGGGAAGAAACAGTAAATACGAAGCAAACAAAGCATCACAAAATATAACAAGGCAATACATGGTGCCAGGGGTGATCTAACGCAGGGATAGGTGATACCGGCGAAGGGGGAAAACATCCGGGAAAGTATCCCCGGTGTTTGGCATTTTCGGACAGACGAACCGGAGGGGGATTGTTGCATGTTCGCTATGCTAGGGACGTGTGGTGGACGAACGGACTGCGTATTCGGATTCGTCTCATTGTTCTGAGAAATTTTCATGCACAAAGTTTTTTGATCTGAGCTATGGATTATTTTATATGAATTTCTAAAGATTTTAGCATTTTCTAGAATTTATTTATTTATTTAAATTCGGATTATCTAGAATAGTAAATGATGATGTCAGCATAACCTAGGTGTGATGTCAGCAGGTCAACAGGGGCTGACCGGAGTCAAACCTGACAGGTGGGTCCAATGGGACCCACATGTCAGCCTCTGATTATTATAAGCGGAGTTAATTTAAACTAAACAGGATTAATTAGTGGGTGGGGCCTACTGTCAGTGTCTGTGAATTTAACTAATTAACTAATTAGGTTAATTAGTGTTTTTATTTATTTAAAAAATTGTTTTATTAATGGGACCCACATGTCAGTGGGCCACTGTGCCCAGTCAGCACGCTGACCGGTCAACAGGGCCCAGTGGGGCCCATGGTCAGTGGCACGGGGCGGGGCCCGCAGTGCCAGGTGGCAGCCACGTCGGCACCGGCCACTGGAGTGCGCCGACGAGCGCCGGACGCGGCAGAGAACTCCGGTGAGCCCGGGTTTTCGCTAAGCCGATGGACACGTCGGAGCGGCAGGGAGGCACGGTGGCCGCGAGCTTTACGGCGGCACGGCCATAGTGCCGCTCGGGTGAGTTGGGAGAGAGCGAGGGAGAGGGAGTGGTGCGGCTAGGGTTCGCCCACGGGGTCGGGGACGGGCACTTGTAGCCCATCGCGGTGCGCGGGTGGCCGCTGTCGAGCGGGGAGCGAGGGTGGCCAGTGCGCGCGCGCGAGCAGAGGGCGACAGCGAGCGCGCGTGAACAACGCGAGGTGGGAGGCGAGGCTAGATGGGCTGGGCCGGTCCTGTAGAAAGTAGGCCTAAGTGCACAGTAGTTTTAGGCCTTTTGCTATTTTCCCTTTTTCTGTTTACTTTTCTTTAGTTCCTGTTTTGCAAATTGTTTAGCCCCAAATAGACTTTGGTAAAATAGGTGAACTAGTCACATATTTATAGTGCTATTTCTAGCTCTATTATAAAAAGGTTTGGAGGCAAATGAATTTTATTTGGATTTTAAATAAATGAATATGGATTAATTATCTCTGTTTTGTTGCTGTTAGAGTCAATGAATTAATTTAGTGAATGTTGGTTATAATTTTAGAATTGTCTCTGGAATATTTACAATATTATGAACATTTTAGTTTCTGGATTTGAACAACTTTTATTTGCACTTTCAGTTTGAATTTCCATTTGAATTTGAATTTGAAAAGAGATATGATCCAAATGATGTTTAAGCACTGTTGATCATGATGACATGGCATTATCAAAAGGGGGATTACTATGGCTAACCACTGGGGGTGTTACATGGAGCCTACCTCTCGATACAGACAACCCCCATGAAAGCTAGGTAATTAAGGACGACATATGTAGGGTGTCGATCCAACTCACCAATTCGAGCGTGTGGGAAGGAATCCTGAGAACGCATGAGCTCGAACTTTGTTCGAACATGTCACTGTGACCCACCCTAACACGAACTAGTAGGAATCCATTCATGGCCAAACCCCCGCATTGTCGGTCAAAGGGATGATATATAGACCCCAGGAGCCCACAGGTATGCGTGTCTTCTAAAACCGCACAAGGGAGGCGGGGTCGATCAGAAGACCCCTATACCCTACATGCGGCCCAAAAATATGTATGGGTGGTGTGTGATGTGTTCAAATCCCCAATGCACAACTTCGATGGGGCACCAACTACATTACAAACTGAGCACCGTACCCCCAGGAAGCCAGGTTCAAGACGTACGATGCCGGTTCCCCAACTTCAAGGCGGTGCAGGGGGGGAGGGGGTATACAACGCATGTGCTCAAACTTAATTTGGTCTAATATGCCACACAGAGCAAGAGCAACCCGTCATGGTCAAACCCTTCTCGTACGTTGGGTCAAAGGTTTAGATGAGGAACCCGTCAGGGTCAAACCCTTCTCATACGTTGGGTCAATGGGATAGATTGTGTGGGCCCCTAGATCTTGATCATTCTTTGATTTTTCAAAACAAAAAATAACAAAAAATATTAGTGTACAAATTACCAAAACAAGGATCACAAGGTTTATATAATCGACATGAGAGGTCACTACAGACACATTTAGATGCTAAATGTTTGTAATGATCGTATCATGGCGCTTAAATGAAGCTTGAGATATGCAACTTCCCACCCGGTCACCCATCCTTAGACTGCTCCAGCCCTAGCATGCTTAACTTGTGTGTTCTATTCGACTTGGCTAGCGAATGGGAAGCCACCCCTTGCTGATAAGAGTTGCCTCCTCGCCTTTAAGGCGTTTCCTGCTGGTCACTGTGTGGGACCTACTCCCTACTATCACACACGTTTGTGCTTTTAGAAACTGTGTGCAATCTTTACATACCGGACCACTTCCATTCAAACTTACATTATTTTTTACATAAAACTAGCCGGAAGAAGAAAAAGCTTTGCCTTTTCATTAATTAAGAACAAGATAATTGCCCAGTTAATTGCGGAAAACCGCAGCTGATGCATGGTGGCGTTCTCCTGCTCTTGCGCGGAAGCGCTTTGACACTCTTGCTTTGCTCTGCTCCATGGGGGGCGACGAACACATGTGTAGACATTAGCCCTCTCAAGCACTAGGGCGCGATGATACCATCACGCTCAGCGGCACGCTGTCGCTCTTGCTCGGGGGTGCACAGCCATTCTAGCTCTCCGGCTTGCTCATGCTCGTTCTCTTCGTCGAGGAGGTTGATGACGAGGGTGGCACTTTGCCGGATTAGCATGCTTGGAATGGTATACTATGGTATGGCCGCAGTGTCGCCACCTAGCATTCTATGCCCACTGACACTGGCAGGGGAAACCGATGGGACGAGTGCGGGAAATCGATGGGAGGAGTGGCGGGAAACCGATTGGGGGAGTGGCGGGAAACGGTAGCGTGTTCGGATATATAACACCATTAATATGGAAAACTTAGGAAAGAAGGAAGCGTGAGCTGGCATGACGCGTGCGCACAGTGCTTACCCACGGGTGCCAGACGGTTGACCAGAACGGGTTTACATATTTAGGGTTAATTTGGCCTTTTTTATACATTATAATTGAGTTTTCTAGGCATTAATTTAACTAGATGACCCGTTACGCCCATGGCACAAAGGGCGAGAGCAACCAAGCTTTCAAACCATGCAAATTGAAATATTTAGAGACTGGTTTTAAAATCCTTGAAGCATAAGGAAATAGATATTTAGGTATGATGTTCATAGATAGCATTATATATTACATTGGTGGTAGATCAGTTCTTGGTAAGCAAAGCTACATAAACATAGATGCGACATATAAATAGCTTTGGTCACCTAGTTTATGGTAACTAATATATGTAGCCATTTAGATCAGGTGGTCATTCCTTCTTGTTTCATTGGCATAAAAAATGACCTCATCATCTAAGCAACTCTTTATGGTGACTATGTTTGGTGGTTGTCATTGGGCAAAGCAGAAATGTCTTCCATATCATCATCAAATCCCCAATAATAATTGTTTGTTTTCTGTAGAATGTCCTTTGATTGTAAATTTGTATCATTAAGTGATGTCTACTACACAACTTGTTCTTGTAGACTTGTGTTGGGCCTCCAAGCGCAGAGTTTTATAGGACAGTAGCAATTTTCCCTCAAGAGGATGACCTAAGGTTTATCAATCCGTGGGAGGTGTAGGATGTAGATGGTCTCTCTCAAACAACTCTGTAACCAAATAATAAAAAGTCTCTTGTGTCCCCAACACACCAAATACAATGGTAAATTATATAGGTGCGCTAGTTCGGCGAAGAGATGGTGATACAAGCGTAGTAATGATAGTAGATACTGATTTTTGTAATAAGAACAATAAAAAACAGCAAGGTAGCAATTGATAAAACGGAGCACAAACGGTATTGCAATACTTGAAAATGAGGCATAGGGTTCGTACTTTCGCTAGTGCAATCTCTCAACAATGCTAATATAATTGGATCATATAACCATCCCTCAATGTGCGATGAAGAATCACTCCAAAGTTCTTATCTAGCGGAGAACATAAGAATAAATTGTTTGTAGGGTACGAAACCACCTCAAAGTTATTCTTTCCGATCGATCTATCCAAGAGTTCGTACTAAAGCAACACCAAGTTATCCTTTCCGATCGATCTATTCAAGAGTTCGTACTAAAATAACACCATATGATACACATCAACCAACTCTAATGTCACCTAGATACTCCAATGTCACCACGAGTATCCGTGAATTGATTATACGATATGCATCAAACAATTTCAGATTCATAATACTCAATCCAACACAAAGAACTTCAAAGAGTGCCCCAAGATTTCAACCGGAGAAACAAGGAAGAAAACATGCATCAACCCCTATGCATAGATTACCCCAATGTCACCTCGGGAATCCGCGAGTTTAGTGCCAAGACATACATCAAGTGCTCTCAAATCCATAAAAGTATTCAATCCGATAAAACGAAATCTCAAAGGGAAAACTCAATTCATCACAACAAGATAGAGAGGTAGAAACACCATATGATCCAACTATATTAACAAAGCCCGCGATACATCAAGATCGTGCCAAATCAAGAACACGAGAGAGAAAGAGATTAAACACATAGCTACTAGTACAAACCCTCAGCCTCGAGGGTGGACTACTCCCTCCTCATCATGGTGGCCACCAAGATGATGAAGATGGCCACCAATGATGATTTCCCCCTCTGGCAGGGTGCCGGAACAGGGTCTAGATTGATTTTTTGTGGCTACAGAGGCTTGCGGCGGCATAACTTCCGATCTAGGGTTATTTCTAGTGGTTTGTGTATTTATAGGATTTTTTGGCATTGGTTTCACGCGAAGATGGGCTTCGAGGGGCCCACAACCCACCAGGGCGCGCCAGGGGGGCTGGCACACCCCGGTGTCTTGTGCTCACCTCCTTCACCTTCTGGTCCTCCCACGAAGCTTCTAGTGCCTCTTTTGTTCCAAAAAGAATCGTCAAAAAGTTTCGTTGCATTTGGAGAACTTTTATTTCTGCACAAAAAACAACACCATAGTAGTTCTGCTGAAAACAGCGTCAGTCCGGGTTAATTCCATTCAAATCATAACAAAACCATATAAAATTGTTGTAAACATGGCATGAATACTTCATAAATTTTAGATACGTTGGAGACGTATTAGCATCCCCAAGCTTAATTCCTACTCGTCCTTGAGTAGGTGAATGATAAAAGAAATAATTTATGAAGTGTGAATGCTAGCATAGTGCATAAGTTTGATCAATGATAATTTCAATCACTTTTCCTAGCATCATAAGAACTACTCTTTCTCATAAAACCCATCATGATAAAGTAGCGATCAATTCACATGTTATGGTTCAAACAATGCACTCTCTTGAAACTTAACAACATATATTCTTAGTCACCAAACAATTGCAATTCAACTTATTCAACAAAGTCTAAGTAAGAGCTCCACATACTCAATCATCATATAGTCTTCTATGATTGCTAGTACTCAAAGCATATTTTTAGAACAAATGGCATCCATCGAACACAGATAAACATAGGGGCTTAATGTTTCGCCTCCCAACTCATTTATCATAGAGATAATTGTCAACAATAATAAATCATGATCAAATATATTTTACTGGCCATATGTGCCCAGATCTTTCCCCACCACATGATGCTTGCCAACTATAGAATAATTGAGGTTGAAATGAGAATGTATACTATTGACTCTTGCATAAAAGTAAATACTGAAAAGTAAAAGATAGGCCCTTCGCAGAGGGAAGCAAAGGTTGTCATGCGCTTTTTATTTTTGGATGCCCAAGCTCTTAGTGCAAAGGAACATCATGTTATATTTCCCCTTATGATAGCAACCTTTATTATGCAGTCTGTCGCTTTTATTACTTTGCCAGCACAAGTTTGTACAACGCTTATTTTCCCTTACAATAAAAGATCAAACATATTTAGGAGCAATTTTTATTGCTTTATGCACCGATGACAACTTACTTGAAGGATCTTATTCAGTCCATAGGTAGATATGGTGGACACTCATTGAAAGAAACTGGATTTAAGGGTTTTTGGATGCACAAGTAGTATCTCTACTTAGTACGAGTTTTTGGCTAGCAAAAGATCCTAAGCAAACACCACATGTTGGAGGATCCATAACAATATAACTTCTATTCAAATATACACAACCATAACTCATTACGTTGTCTTCCTTGTCCAATTTCAACTAATTTTCTCAAGTTTGAAAATAATTAATGGGTATTCACAATCATAGAAGATGTCCAAGATAATATATTTGTATGTGAAAGTTCTCTTCCTTATACTAATCATTCATGAATTGCTTGTATGACCAATATTGTGATTGTCAAGCTTCAAAAGATTTCACTTTCTAAACGCAATGTGAGGCTACTACGGGGCATTATATGAACATATAATTTCAACTTCATGATATTCAATTCATTCAACAATTTACTCATAGGATATAAGTGAAGCACAAGAGTAAATGACAAACTACTCCAAAAAGATATAAGTGAAGATCAAGCGAGTAGTCAAGTAAATGGGTAGCTAATTGAGGACTCTCTCTTATTTAAAAACTTTTAGATTTAAGTATTTTATTAAAACAGCAAGCAAAACAAAATAAAATTACATTCCAAGAATAGCACAACTCATGTGAAGAAGCAAAAACTTAGGTTCAACCGATACTAACCGATAATCGTTGATGAAGAAAAGGTGGGATGCCTAGGGGCATCCCCAAGCTTAGATGCTTGAGACTTCTTGAAATATTATCTTGGAATGCCTTGGGCATCCCCAAGCTTGAGCTTTTGTGTCTCCTTAATTCCTTTTATATCACGGTATCCCTAAATCTTAAAAACTTCATCCACACAAAACTCAACAAGAACTCGTGGGATACGTTAGTATAAATCAATGCAACACCTTATCATTCTCTACTGTAAAAAATCACTAAAATTATTATTAACATTGCATACTAAATGCCTCTGCATATTTAATACTCCTATCCTCAAATAGAATCATTAAACAAGCAAACATATGCAAACATAACAACAATCTGTCTAAACAGGACAGTCTGTAAAGAGTGCAATTTTACTCACACTTCCATAACTCCAAAAATTCTTAAAATTTACCACACTGTATAAAATTTATCATAGCTTATTTTGCAAAAATTTCAAAATTTTCTCACATTCTTACTTTTCTTGAGAATTCACACACTAGCGTGCAACTTTCTGTTTTCAAACAGACACATATAGACTTGCAAAATAAGCATAACAAAGGCTATACTTGACATTTTTATAGAAGTAAAAGATAAAAAACATTATTCTAAATAACAGCAAGAAAATACTAATAAAATAAAATGATGCTCAAAGCAAAACACATATCATGTGACGAAGAAAAATGTAGCCCCAAGTAAGGTTACCGATAATGTTGGAGACGAAAGAGGGGATGCCTTCCGGGGCATCCCCAGGGGATGCCTTCCGGGGCATCCCCAGGGGATGCCTTCCGGGGCATCCCCAAGCTTAGTTGCTTGGATCTTCCTTTAATATTACCTTGGGGTACCTTGGGCATCCCCAAGCTTAGGGTATTTTCACTCCTTATTCTCCTCATATCGATATCTCACACAAAACATGAAAACTTCAATCACACAAAACTTAACGGAACTTCGTGATATAGGTTAGTATGATAAAGACAAATCATTCACTTTGGTACTGTCAAGATAAGATTCATAATTGTTTCCAAATAATGTCTACTATAATCTTCAATTTCCACAATTTATATTCAGCAATATAAGCCATAGAAACCATAAAACAAGCAAACTACGCATTGCAAACAGAATCTGTCAAAAACAGAACAGTCTGTAAAGATCTGAATTATGGTCATACTTATGTAACTCCAAAAATTCTGAAACATTACTAAAACGTAGAAAATTTGTACACCCATAAACTGCAAAAAATTCAGAATTTTCTGACTCCGCAGTGATATTTAACAATTCTATTACTGGGCACAAAAGTTTCTGTTTTTTCCCAGAATCAAGTCAACTATCATCCACACTATCCCAAAGGCTTTACTCGGTATTTTATTGAAACAAAAGCTATAAAACATGATTACTACAGTATCTTAATCATGTGAACACACAAAAACATTAGGTAAAAGTGTTGGGTTGTCTCCCAACAAACGCTTTTCTTTGATGCCTTTTTAGCTAGGCATGATGATTTCAATGATGCTCACGTAAAAGATAAGAATTAAAACTCAAAGAGAGCATCATGAAGCGTATGACTAGCACATTTAAGTCTAACCCAATTCCTATGCATAGGGACTTTGTGATAAAACAACTTATGAGAACAAGAATCAACTAGCATAGGAAGGCAAAACAAGCAAAACTTCAAGATTTTCAACACATAGAGAGGAAACTTGATATTATTGCAATATGTAAAAGCATATGTTCCCCTCTCATAATAATTTTCAGTAGCATCATGAATGAATTCAACAATATAGCTATTATATAAATCATTATTTTTATGATCCACAAGCATACAAATTTTATTACTTTCCACATAAGAGAATTTATTCTCATCAATAGTAGTGGGAGCAAATTCAACAAAATAACTATCATGTGATTGAAAATTAAAATCATGATGACAAGTTTCATGGTCATCATTATTCAATATAGCATACATGTCATAACCATAATCATCAGAGATAGCAACTTTGTTATCATAGTCAATTGAAACCTCTTCCAAAATAGTTGATTCATCACTAAATAAAGTCATGACCTCTCCAAATCCACTTTCATAATTGTTACAATAAGATTCAACACCCTAAAAAATAGTGGGATCATTATTACATAAAGTTGACACTCTTCCAAACCCACTTTCATCAATATAATCATCATAAATAGTAGGAATGCTATCATCATAATAATTTTTCTCATCAAAACTTGGGGGGACTAAAAATATCATCTTCATCAAATGTAGCATCCCCAAACTTATGGCTTTGCAGATCATTAGCGTCATGGACATTCAAAGAATTCATACTAGCAACATTGCAATCATGCTCATCATTCAAAGATTTTATGCCAAACATTTTATTGAATTCTTCTTCTATCAATTGAGCACAATTTTCCTTTCCATCATTTTCAAGAAAGACATGATAAAGAAGAATAATATGAGGCCAAACTAGTGATAAAACAAGAAACTAAAACATTCAATTGCAAGATCTAAAGATATACCTTCAAGCACTCACCTCCCCGGCAACGGCGCCAGAAAAGAGCTTGATGTCTACTACACAACTTGTCCTTGTAGAGTTGTTTTGGGCCTCCAAGCGCAGAGTTTTGTAGGATAGTAGCAATTTTCCCTCAAGTGGATGACCTAAGGTTTATCAATCCGTGGGAGGCGTAGGATGAAGATGGTCTCTCTCAAACAACCCTGCAACCAAATAACAAAAAGTCTCTTGTGTGCCCAACACACCAAATACAATGGTAAATTGTATAGGTGCACTAGTTCGGCGAAGAGATGGTGATACAAGCGTAGTAATGATAGTAGATATTGATTTTTGTAATAAGAACAATAAAAAACAGCAAGGTAGCAATTGATAAAATGGAGCACAAACGGTATTGCAATGCTTGAAAATGAGGCCTAGGGTTCGTACTTTCGCTAGTGAAATCTCTCAACAATGCTAATATAATTGGATCATATAACCATCCCTCAACGTGCGATGAAGAATCACTCAAAAGTTCTTATCTAGCGGAGAACATAAGAAGAAATTGTTTGTAGGGTACGAAACCACCTCAAAGTTATTCTTTCCGATCAATCTATCCAAGAGTTCGTACTAAAGCAACACCAAGTGTCGGTGCAACAAACCCCAGGTGTGTGTTGCCCGGACAGTGCACAGGCTTAAGAGCAAAGTTGCAGCATCCAAGACTAGACCAAGCAGAAGAGATGGCTCTTTGAGAAATCAAAGGGTGGATCAAGAAGACCAAGACCAACCAAGCAAGCAAGATATCACTAAGGAAAAACCTCCCTTGCCAGGCAGGCGAGCCTGGCGGGGTCGAGGTTACTCCAAGACGAGCCTCAAGACTCCCCCGGCAGGCTTGTCAGGGACGCCAAGGGCGGATTACCCCGCCAAAGCTCCACCGCTCCACCTCACAGCAACGCAAGTCACCCATTGGTGCGGTGTCGAGCCCCCAAGTGACTAAGTGTCCGTCTTTGGTACGTGGCAGGCCATTTCTGAGGAAGATCTTCCCTAAATGACACCCGTCTAGGCGACATGTCGCGCGGACAGGCAAAAAGGTGGCTGAATGGCACGACAAGGCTTGCCGGGCTACGCCCTGATGTGACACTAAGCGGTGCATTTAATGCGCCCTGACTTGTTCGCAGAGTTAGGTATGATAGCACTGTGGCTATCTAATCATTGGATAAATGACTGTTTTGCCATTGTGGTAACCCCTTTACCTATAAAAGGAGGGTCGTGGCTAACTTAGAAAGGATTCGGACCCTTGTACGCACGTAGCTGCTCCCGCCTCGAGGCTACCTTGCCGGGCTAGAGCGCTGCGTCTCCACCACGGTCCCTTCATCAATCCACCAAAGCAGGAGTAGGGTTTTATGCCTCGCGGTGGCCCGAACCTGGGTAAAACTGCCCGTGTCACCGTTGCCATGCTGCTCTGTGCTTTCCGCTCTTTATGCAATGCGCTTTTCCCCCTTGCCGAACCACAAGGGGCCGATGGCCCCATAGGTGGCCATGTGATACCACGACATCTTTGGCGCACCAGGTAGGGGGAGGCGTTTGCGCGAACCCGAGAGTGTAAGTAGCGCGTCATCTTCGTCATCATTTTCTTCATCAACGACTTCATCATCCATGGCGCCCAAGAAGAAACCTGGTGCTTCAGCTCACCCATCCACCTCGAAGGCCCCCTCGCATGCGGCCACTAATGCTGTGCGGGCTGCAGGGGAACATGGGAGCGCCGACGCCGCGGGGAACGTGACCGGCACAGGCGGCGCCATCACCGTTCCTCCTGCGGCCGAAGCAGGAGCAGAAGGCACCAGAGAAGGGTGACACCAACAACCCGGCGGCCATGCTCCACAAGGTGCGGGTGGGGAGAATGCTCCATCTCCGCCTCCCCACCTCGCCGAGGGACATAGCCGCAGCGGTGGCACTCGCTCCGATACGGATCGTAATCACCTAGCTGCCCCCACCGCGGGTGCGGCTACGGGGCCTGCACCACCACCAGGACAAGCTAGCCGAAACGATGCACCGAATGGGGTCGTCAACCCCCAAGCGCATCCACCTCGTCGTCACGTTGCCCTGGCGACTGGCTCGTGGCGGCGAGAACATGGCGCCACCACTACTGGCACCATCAGAAGTCGGGCGACATCGCGATCCGCGTCGTCATCCATGCCAAGCACCGCTGCGGAGGCCATGGCGCGGGCCCAGCTCTTGTTGAGATTTCCGCCAGCGGTCGATCAAATGGATGAGTGGAGAGCCACTATCCAGAGCTTGATTGGTTTCGCTGAGGCGGGAGGATCACAGCAGGCAGGCCCGCCACGGCCTCCACCAATGGCGGCAACGGCCTAAGCCACTGGCCGCACCGAGAGAGCCGTTCCGATGGTGTAGTCCCCTCCACGACAGCCAGTGCAGGGGCTGCAGCCAAGGCCACGCGACCAAGAACCCGATGATGTATCAATGGCTTCGTCTGATCCTCAGGCACGTCGAGACCAGCGACGGGTCCGGGAAGACGGGCGGAGGGAAGACGCGGGCGTCACCATCGAGCGACGCCGCGACACCCGCCGCGAGTCTGACAGGTGCAATGGCCCCGACGATGACGAACCCATGCCTGGTGGGGGCGGGTACCTGCCTTTCAAGGTTGGGTGCCCCGCCTTCACTCATGAGCTGCGGCAAGTCCGTTGGCCATCAGCCCGTACGTTCAAGCCAGAGATACCAGAAAAGTACGATGGAAGATTGAACCCGGCAGAGTTCTTGAGCATCTACACCATCGCTATTCAAGCTGCCGGAGGAAGAGACAAGAGGGTGTTCGCCTACTACTTCCCTTTGGCACTCAAGCCAAATGTGAGGTCGTGGCTGATACACTTACCAGAGAACTCCATCTCGACCTGGGCTGATCTGTTCCATGAGTTTATTGGCGCCTTCATGGGCGGCCATCAAGAACTAGGGCGGCCCAGCGATTTGCAGCTCCTCCCACAGAAGGAAGGAGAGAGTTTGCGGAAGTATATGCAGAGGTTCAACCGGGTGCACAGGAACATTCCAGACATCCACCCAGCAGCTGTGATAGCTGCGTTCCAGTCCAACATGCGTAACCGCAGGATACGTTCCAAAATGAACGTTCGGCTTCCCAGGACTGTGAATGAGCTATACACCCTGGCAGACAAGTGTACCCGAACAGAGGAGGGGAGGCGACTCCCCGGTGAAGAAGATGGCGTCGACGTTGACTCAGAGGATGACGATGACGCCACCAATTAGAAGAACAAGAAATGCAACAAGAAGCGCAAGGATAAAGCAGTGATGGCCATTGAAGGAGCAAGCACTCCTAGTACCGGCAAGAAGGCCAAGACTGAGGCTCCCGGCAAGGAAGTTGCCATGTGTGCTGACTGCCGGGAAGCCGCGGCTGCCGAGAAAGCTGGGAAGGCTGACGGGCCGTACTGCAAGATCCATCGGACCAAGGGACACGATCTTCAAGAGTGTCATCAAGTTGAGCAGCTCATCAAGAAGCAGAAAGCTGAGTACGAGAAGCGTGACAAAGAGAGAGACGAAGATGGTGCTGGCGGGAAGGGCCGAGGTGGCGGAGGAGGTCGCCCTGGCAAGGCCCCCCAGTATCAAGGGAAACCGGCCAGAGGCCATGAGAAGAAGGGATGCGATGATGGGAGTGATGAAGGAGATGAAGAGGAAACCAGCGAGCAGGAGTTCCAAAAGGCCACTGACGCCCTGTGCATTGACGGAGGTGCATTCTTGCACTCCTCTCACCGCCAGCTCAAACAGTGGGCACGTGAGGTTAATGCCATGGAGCCAGCGGCAGATTCTCGGAAGCCGCTCAAGTGGTCTCGCACGCCCATCTTCTTTGATGAAGAGGATCACCCTGACCGCACCACTGCGGTAGGATGTTTGCCATTGTTGGTTTCACCAATGATTAACAACCTCAAAGTCACAAAGATGTTGGTTGACGGCGGGGCTGGGTTGAATCTGATATCTCCCAGGGTCATCAGCAAACTCCAGATAACAGATGAAGAACTCAGGGTTACCGGTACTTTCCAAGGCATCAACCCCGACAGGAGTCGTCCCAAGGGGAAGGTCACACTACCGGTAATGTTCGGAGGGGAGCTGAACTACCGGACCGAGAAGATCGTGTTTGATGTGGTCGACCTCCTCCTGCCGTACAATGGAATCCTTGGCCGCCCTGCCCTGGCAAAATTCATGGCGGCATCCCACTATGCCTACAACACTTTGAAGATACCAGGACTGATGGGCATCATTTCCATTCCATCAGACAAGAAGGACGCAGTCATATGCGTGGATAAGATGTACTGGGAAGCAGTCGCTGCAGAGGCCGTGGAAGCTACTGCTCCCACCAAGGAAAGCAAGAAAGGGAAGAAAGCTAGCAAGGACGCCAGCAAAGAATCCGGGAAGCGCACCTCTTCAGATTGGGCTACACCTGTTGATGATTTGCCGGAGAGTTCCAATAGCAAGAGATCAAAGGTTGCTGTGCCTGTTGTGAAGAAGGTCCCGGAAGGGTTGGTTGGCGCTGATGGTACATGCACTATCAGCTCCACCCTTGATGACAAATAGGAAAGCGCGCTCGTTGCCTTCCTGCGGGCGAATGTCGATGTGTTTGCTTGGCAACCATCTGACACCCCCGGTGTTCCCAGGGAGGTAATCGAGCACCACCTTGCTGTCTGCCCACATGCCCGACCCGTCAAACAGAAGGTCCGAAAACAAGCTTTGGAGCGCAACAGTTTATTGCTGAGGAGATCAAGAAACTCGAAGCTGCTGGTTTGGTCAGAGGGGTATTGCATCCAACTTGGTTGGCGAATCCAGTGGTGGTGCGCAAGGCGAATGGGAAATGGAGGCTTTGCATAGATTTTACTGATCTGAATAAAGCATGCCCGAAGGACCCATTCCCCTTGTTGCGCATCGATCAGATTGTGGACTCCACCTCTGGATGTGACCTACTTTCCTTCTTGGATGCCTACTCCGGGTACCACCAGATTTTCATGTCCGAGGAAGACGAAGAGAAGACCGCGTTTATAACCCCATGCGGCACGTACTGCTTTGTACGTATGCCCTTTGGGTTAAAAAGTGCTGGATCCACTTTCACGAGAGCAGTACAGATTGGCTTTGAGTCCCAGTTGCACAGGAATATTGAAGCCTACATGGATGATATAGTGGTCAAAACCAAGGACAAATCAACTCTCATTCAGGACTTGGAAGAGACCTTTGCAAATCTGCGCAAGATCAACTTGAAGCTGAACCCAGAGAAGTGTGTGTTTGGCGTTCCTTCCGGTAAGCTGCTTGGCTTCTTTGTGTCTCACCAGGGGATAGAGGCCAACCCCGACAAGATCAAGGCAATTGAGTAGATTCAAGCACCTAAGACAGTTAAAGACGTGAGGCGTTTGACTGGATGTGTTGCCGCACTAAGCAGGTTCATTTCCATGTCCGCTGAACGCGCCCTGCCGTTCTTCAAAATCTTGAAGAGGGCTGGGCCCATGGCGTGGACCCCAGAGGCAGACACTGCGCTGCAGGACCTGAAGACCTATCTTTCCTCTGTCCCCACGTTAGTTGCTCCAAAACCACAAGAACCATTGCTGCTATACTTAGCGGCAACCAATCAAGTGGTTAGCGCAGCACTGGTGGCACAGCGGGAAGTAGATGAAGAAGCAGCTGCAATTATCGTCCCCTCTGGAGAAGGAAGTGAACTCGCCCTGGCAAGGTCAGAGGCAGATCAGAACAAGGAGGAGCGGGGTAACGAAGACAGCTCCAAGGTCGCGGTAAGGAAGAAAGTGGTGCAGCGGCCAGTGTACTTCGTCAGCTCCCTGTTCCAGTGGGCTAGGTCAAGGTACTCTGGTGTGCAAAAGTTGATTTTTGGCCTCATCATGGCCTCAAGGAAACTGCGCCACTACTTCCAAGCCCACGAGATCACAGTTGTCACCCGCTTCCCCTTGCAACTCATACTAAGGAACCCTGAAGCCACTGGTAGGATAGTGGAATGGGCTTTGGAGTTATCCAGCTTTGGTTTGAAGTTCGAGAGCACGTCGACCATTCAGAGCAGAGCACTGGTGGAGTTTATTGCAGAATGGACGCCTACCCCTAACGAAGAGGTGTTGGAGACAGTTATCCCCGGCAAGGAAGCGCCCCAAGAATGGATCATGTACTTTGATGGTGCCTTCTCCCTACAAGGTGCAGGAGTTGGTGTGCTTCTTGTTGCTCCCTCTGGGGAGCACCTCAAGTACGTGGTTCAAATGTATTTCCCCCGGGAGAAGGCTACCAACAATACATCCGAGTATGAAGGACTCCTTGCCAGGCTCAGGATCGCAACAGAACTGGGAATCAAGAAGTTGATCATTCATGGAGATTCGCAGCTTGTGGTGAGGCAAGTGAACAAGGATTATCAAAGCCCATTGATGGAGGCATACGTTGAGGAAGTGAGAAAGTTGGAGGAGCACTTTTACGGATTGCAAACAGAGCACATACCGCGTGCGGAAAACAGCATTGCTGATCATCTGTCAAAGTGCGCTGCGCAAAAACTCCCTGTGGAACCAGGGACTTTTGTTCTCCATCTATCTCAACCCTTCGTATCCCCGGCAGCAATGGCCAGGAAGAGGAGGAAACTGGACTCCGGCAGACCTCTCCTGGCAGAGCCCTCTGAGGTCCCCGGCAGAGAGCTTGGCGGGAACGACTCCCCTTCGATCGGTGAGCTGCATCCTTTCGCCAAACTACCAATCTCTGCGGTCGAGGAGTGCGCTCCCACGAATGAGGAGGTGCCGCTGGTCCTCGTTGCCGAGCCTTAGGCTCCAACTTGGGCGCGGCACATAGTCCATTTCCTCCAAACAGGAGAACTTCCCGAAGAGCAAGAAGAAGCTGAAAGAGTAGCCCGGAGGGCCAGTATGTATCAGTTTGTTGACCACACGCTATACAGAAGAAGGCCCAACAGAGTGAAATTGAAGTGCATTTGCCAAGAAGAAGGAAAGGAACTGTTGGCAGAGATACACAAGGGTATATGCGGCTCCCAGATTGGATCGAGGGCCCTGGTTGGAAAAGCCTTCCGGCAAGGTTTTTACTGGCCCACGGCCCTCCAAGACATAATTGAGCTAGTCACCAAATGTGAAGCCTGCCAGTTCCACTCCAAGAATATTCATCAACCTGCTCAAGCTCTCCAGACGATCCCTTTGTCATGGCCCTTCTCGGTCTAGGGGCTCGACATCTTGGGCCCCTTCCCCCGTGCTACTAGGGGCTTTGAGTTTTTGTTCGTCGCTATCGACAAGTTCACAAAGTGGCCAGAGGTGGAGCCCGTGAGGAAGGTGACCGCCCAGTCAGCTATCAAGTTCTTGAAAGGATTGGTGTGCCGTTTTGGAGTAGCCGCCAGGATCATCACTGACAATGGCACCCAATTCACAAGCCACGCCTTCATGCAATACGTTCATGCCCTCGGAAGCAAAGTCTCATTTGCCTCTATTGCCCATCCCAGAAGCAACGGACAAGCTGAGAGGGCAAACGCTAAAGTGCTGCGAGGACTCAAGAAAAGAACATTTGATAGGATGCAGAAGTGCGGCAGGCGATGGATCGATGAGCTGCCAGTGGTTCTTTGGTTCCTCCGTACGACACCAAGTCGAGCTACCGGGCAGACTCCCTTCTCCCTAGTCTATGGGGCAGAAGCAGTTACCCCCACGGAACACATATACGAATCACCTTGAGTGCTTGCCTACGATGAAGTATCGCAGGCGCAGCACCGGCATGACGACGCTGTGCTACTTGAGGAGAACCATCTCCGAGCTGCTACGCGTGCTGCACGCTACCAGCAAGCCCTGCGTCGCTATCACAGCCATAGGGTTCATGCCCGGAGCCTTGAGGAAGGCGACCTTGTCCTTAGGCATGTTTAGTCCGCCAAGGGTGCAAACAAGTTGACACCAAAGTGGGAAGGACCTTACCGGGTAGTACGAGTCACTAGACCCGGCGCAGTCCGTCTGGAGACCGGAGATGGCATTCAATTGCAAAACTCATGGAACATTGAGCATCTCCGTAAGTTCTACCCGTAAGGCACGGCTGTCGGGCCCTGCCCGGCAGCCACCCTTTTGTACAAGCCTTGCCGATGTTGCATGTAACCCTTTGTACAAAGCCAGGCGCAGACCCTGAGCAACAGATGAATAAACGAAGCGCTGGGGGGCCCCCGACAAGATTGCATGCATGCATAAGCATATCATGAGCATAGCATGATCATGTAGATGAGGTCGCATGTAGCACTATTTTCATCTGCACTAAGTTGCAGGGTTCTTGCTGTGGACTTGGTCCCAAAGAGAAGAAATGGAGACAAGCCTACACAGCGATCCCCGGCAAGCCAAACAGATAAGTTTCTTCTTACCCATACCTGTTCTATAAGGCAAAAAAAAAACATGTGCATATGAAAACCTCGCTACCTTTGAAACATAGGTGCTCCCATCCTTTGTCCCGAACTTTGCTTCGGGCAAGGTGGTCGCAGTTGCCTTTGTTGGAGAGGGTTCGACGAGGGGCCGGTCCCTTTTTATAGTTTTATGCCCGGCAGGCCTTGCCCCATGGCAGCAAACTAAGGGTACCGGCAGGATAGTTTGCCGGGGGAAACTTGTTTACTTGAACGTATAGAGGCACCTCACGTCTGCATGAACATGATACATGCACAAGTACCTGGCAAGGCTTGTCTTTTTCATTAATATGCTGATGAGCAAGTACAGATCTTACAGAACGCAAACATGGATAAAGAAGATTACATAATTTAGACTAAAGTTTGGCAAGTGCCTACATGTTTTAGACTGAAAAAAGATAAGTGCCCCGTAATCCCTTTCTTGTCCCTCTCCTCCTAGGCACTACGGTGGGAGGTGAAGAAGGCAAAAGGAGCGCCTGGGCAGAAGCCCAGCCTGACCCCGTCAGGCCCCATGGCGAGGAGCCTGACAAAATCGAGAGGGCGCGGGCAAAGGTGATGGTGAAGAGAGCGGCGGAAGGGTCCCCCTGACCACCGCCACCAGGGCCAGCAGGACGCGGCAGGGCGAACGAAGCTGCAGCCCGAGAGGAAGCCTGCCGGGGCCTAGCTGGAGGACTGCTAGTGGAGCCGAGGGCGCCACCCCCACCTCTGCATCCAACTCCTCGGCAAATCGCCTTGCCGGGAAGGAGATGCAGGTGCAGATGATGGTGCCGCCGCCTGACGGTGATGGTGCGGCTGGTGTTCAGCCGGAGTCGGAGCCGTCGTCATCGCCGTCACTGTCCTCCTCGTCGCTATTGCTCGAGGAGGAGCTTTCGTCGTCAGTCGAGCTCTTCGCGCAGCACCCTAAGCGAGCACCTGAGCACCCGAAGACCTTGACGGAGAGCAGATCGGCCTCCATTAACATAAAATGGAGGACGTGCCCCTCTGACAAGCTGTGGGCGCGAGCAAAGGTTTTCCAGCCGCGTCGGAAGAGCATAACATGAGGGGCGGGGAAGTCCACATCCACCCGCATGCTGCCATTGCAGCAACCCCTCATGTGCAGCTTCAACGCGCGTGGCTGTTCAAGCTCCATCACCCTCGCGAACGGAGTAGGGAGGCGGAGGCGGCCGCGCGGGGGCTTGTACGGCCTGAGGATGAATTCCAGCGGTTGGTCTCTGACGTGGCCCTCCCTTGAGGGTTGAGCGGCCGGCGGAGGGGCGGCCCGAGCGCCTCCTCGCCCTCCTCGACCCCGAGCACCACGACGGCCGCGACCTTGCCCCCTCCTACCTCCTCTTGCAGCGGGCTCCGCCCCTACATCTTCGGCGGGAGGCGCTATCGAGCGGAAGCCCTCGTCGCCACTACTGGGGTGCCACTGCGTCCTCTTCCCCTCACCATGATGAAGAAACGGCACCAGAAGAAAGAAGAAGGGAATGGATATGATCCTGCACCCCCGCCCGCGTCCCCTTTTATAAGGAAAATGAGGCCGGGGGCTGGCTCCCTACCCAGGGGGAGCGACTGCCCCGCTCCGCCAATTTGGCTCCCTCCCGCGCCACCAACGGCTCGTGGAATCAAGGCCGACCCCGTGCGCCAATCCGTGGCGTCTGGGTTTCTGCCATGGCACGCGTTTCCGCACTCTCCGTGTCCACCACCAACCCATCACAATACATGCTGCACACGTGGCAGGAAACGACAGAAGCAGGGAAAATAGCGGAATGGCAGCTACCGCCCCGTGAACATGGGGCGTGGGTAGCCCACGGATCGTGTCTTACTAACCTCCCCACTACGTCTCGCACGACGCGCAGGAAAACCAAAAACTGACCTAGACACAGGTTAATGAAGAAGCAAAGAAGATCTCAGAGGATGAGCTACCGCAACCCGCTCGCCTGTGTACTAGACAGGGCCTACCCCGACGACGCTCGGCAGCGCGTTCAGGCCAGGCCCGGGGGCTCCTGTCGGTGCAACAAACCCCAGGTGTGTGTTGCCCGGACGGTACACAGGCTTAAGAGCAAAGTTGCAGCATCCAAGACTAGACCAAGCAGAAGAGATGGCTCTTTGAGAAATCAAAGGGCAGATCAAGAAGACCAAGACCAACCAAGCAAGCAAGATATCACTAAGGAAAAACCTCCCTTGCCGGGCAGGCGAGCCTGGCGGGGTCGAGGTTACCCCAAGACAAGCCTCAAGACTCCCTCGGCAGGCTTGCCGGGGACGCCAAGGGCGGATTACACCGCCAAAGCTCCACCTCACAGCAACGCAAGTCACCCATCGGTGCGGTGTCGAGCCCCCAAGTGACTAAGTGGCCGTCTTTGGTACGTGGCAGGCCATTTCTGAGGAAGATCTTCCCTAAATGACACCCGTCCAGGCGACGTGTCGCGTGGACAGGGAAAAAGGTGGCTGAATGGCACAGCAAGGCTTGCCGGGCTACGCCCCAATGTGACACTAAGTGGTGCATTTAATGCGCCCTGACCTGTCCGCAGAGTTAGGTATGATATCACTATGGCTATCTAATCATTGGATAAATGACTGTTTTGCCATTGTGGTAACCCCTTGACCGATAAAAGGAGGGCCGTGGCTAACTTAGAAAGGATTCGGAACCCTATACGCTCGTACGCGCGTAGCTGCTCTCGCCCCGAGGCTACCTTGCCGGGCTAGAGCGCTGTGTCTCCACCACGGTCCCTTCATCAATCCACCAAAGCAGGAGTAGGGTTTTACGCCTCGCGGTGGCCCGAACCTGGGTAAAACTGCCCGTGTCACCGTTGCCGTGCTGCTCTGTGCTTTACGCTCTTTGTGCAATGCGCTCTTCCCCCTTGCCGAACCACAAGGGGCCGATGGCCCCATAGGTGCCCGTGTGATACCACAACACCAAGTTATCCTTTTTGATCGATCTATTCAAGAGTTCGTACTAAAATAACACCATATGATACACATCAACCAACTCTAATGTCACCTAGATACTCCAATGTCACCACGAGTATCCGTGAGTTGATTATACGATATGCATCAAACAATTTCAGATTCATAATACTCAATCCAACACAAAGAACTTCAAAGAGTGCCCAAAGATTTCTACCAGAGAAACAAGGACGAAAACGTGCATCAACCCCTATGCATAGATTACCCCAATGTCACCTCGGGAATTCGCAAGTTGAGTGCCAAGACATACATCAAGTGCTCTCAAATCCATAAAAATATTCAATCCGATAAAACGAAATCTCAAAGGGAAAACTCAATTCATCACAACAAGATAGAGAGGGAGAAACACCATATTATCCAACTATATTAACAAAGCCCACGATACATCAAGATCGTGCCAAATCAAGAACACGAGAGAGAGAGAGAGAGAGAGAGAGAGAGATTAAATACATAGCTACTGGTACAAACCCTCAGCCCCGAGGGTGGACTACTCCCTCCTCATCATGGTGGCCGCCGGGATGATGAAGATGGCCACCGGTGATGATTTCCCCCTCCAGCAGGGTGCCGGAATAGGGTCTAGACTGGTTTTTCATGGCTACAGAGACTTGCGATGGCGAAACTTTCGATCTAGGGTTATTTCTGGGGGTTTCTGTATTTATAGGATTTTTTTGGCGTTGGTTTCACGTGAAGATGGGCTTCAAGGGGCCCACAACCCACCAGGGCGCGCCGGGGGGGCTGGCGCGCCCTGGTGTCTTGTGCTCACCTCCTTCACGTTCTGGTCCTCCCACAAAGCTTCTAGTTCCTCTTTTGTTCCAAAAAAATCATCAAAAAGTTTCGTTGCATTTGGAGAACTTTTATTTCTGCACAAAAAACAACACCACTGTAGTTCTGCTGAAAACAATGTCAGTCCGGATTAGTTCCATTCAAATCATACCAAAACCATATAAAATTATTGTAAACATGGCATGACTACTTCATAAATTATAGATACGTTGGAGACGTATCATTAAGGCGATCCAGAACATACATTATCTGTGAGAGATTATGGTTGAGATCGTTGTCTTCAAGCATTGATCCTGTTGTGGAGTTGGTATTTATGATGCAATAAAGTTCCTTTACTTCCGTGTGATTTGTACTTAGACCATTGCACCTATTATTGCTCAGATAGTCTATTATTCCTTCTTTTTCTTTCAGCTCGTGTTCCAGAACTTTTTTTTGAACCAATTGTAGCTTATCATAGTTGAAGTCTTGTATCACTTTGTTGTAAGAGGCTTCCATGTATTTAAGAGGTTTGTTTGTCAGGCGATCTTCAACCTCTTCCAGTTTTCCGTAGACATAAATGAATATTGATTTCTTTGCAAGTCCATTGTATACCTAGTACTCATATGGATAAAACTAAACAGTTGCCTCAAGACCAACGGTCCTTGCCTTGTGTGTTGAGTAAACTGCGTTTGGAAGGCCAAGCTATAGTATCATAGCATCCAGAAGCACTTTTGTTGGAATCTAATTTTTTTCCCATCACAACGGACTAATGACAGAGAGGAAGATATTATAAGCAAGTATTGGAAGCTTTACAGCGCATGATTGTATATGTGTCTATATATCTATTATTTTTTTGTGACAAGAACATTGTTGATAAACAATTGTAATGGTAACTGAATGTGGTGTTCACATGTACAATCTCGAACTATTATGGTTTACTATTGAGTCCCATGTAAAACCATGTGCGCGTTGAAAATATTTACATTTTTTTAGTAACTTTGTGTCCAAGCAACCATCTCAAACATGAAGCGTTATGAGAATATTTGACTTTGTTAGTAGAAAAGTAGGTTTTATCAACCACTTAGGGTACTAATTCAAACCCTTCAAGATGAAAAATGATATATAATTCAAACTTGTTGCGCTAAATGGCGCAGAGTCCCATTTAAAACTATTAATGCTTTGAAATTATTTGCATTTGCTAGTAAATTTAGATTTTTAGCAAACACTTAGTGTATCAATTGAAACCCTTGTAGATGAAAAGTTAAGAGGATTTCTCTTTAAAAATGTATACTTGAGTGTGCACAATTTGGTATCGATCACATTTGCAAACATGGGATTGAAACAACGGTTAACTAATACCTTGCATTTAGGATAACATATAATAAGATAGAATCAAAGATATCATTCTTCCATAGGGATTCAATAACCTTCATTACATGAAAACATAGAGCCTATTATTGAGCAAGTTGATGATTTAGTTAATAAATGAATGCAAATCACAAAAGTTATTAAGCTTTAGCGACTGCATAACCTTATCGATGATGTGATAAGGATATGACGCTAATAAAAGTATTCCTAGATCAAGTATTGTAATAACCCGTTTTATCATGTCAAACAAATGCAAATGCCTCTCATGGTATCACTTAATCACATAGTTGCCTGGTCATAATTGAATGAGCGCATGCCTAGTCATCAAAGTTTTGTTCTATGCTCAAATCTGATCCTAATTGAATGAGCGCATGCCTAGTCGTCAAAATCCTTATCCTGACTATACGTTTAGCTCATGCATTTCATACCTCCACCACAGCTTCGATCCCAAAATTTCTGAAAGTAGTTTTGCTATCTTGAATCAAGTGCTTTTCTTTAAATTTGAGAAAATGACAGAATTGTGATATATGTGTTTGGTGATGATTCAACGAATGGAATTTCATAAAATTTATATATAGGAGTTACATGTTATCTACAAACTCCAGTAAAAATTTCATGCATTTCAGAATTTATCACTTACCTACAATTCAACCCAAAGTTCGGGCAGATTTTATTTCGAATTTGAACAAAAGGGTACTTCCGAAAAACTCTTGGAAATTTTCAGAGTTATATTATATAAGCAGTACCATCTGTGAAATTTTCCAAGATATTTTTTAAAGTTTTGAGCACTGAAACATTTAGATCATGCTAATCTTGAGAAGCTTATGAAGGAATAGAGGAGGAAGAGATGTTCCAGTCAATCTCATTTGCATTTATTTTCTTTCAACCTTTGCCTTTGACACTGACCAGTGGGTGAGTCCAGCAGCGCCATCTCGCAGGGACACTGGACACGCGCCCGCAAACCCACTGCCCCTTCCCTCCTCACTTCATGTCCTCTTCTCTTGGATCCCCTCTCTCGTCTAGCTCGCCGGGGGCGCCGCCGCTCGCCGTTGCAACACCGGTCATAGGAATCGGCGGGATCCGCTAGCCCTCAGTCCAGATCGACGTCCACGCCTTCGGCTCTGACATGCACGCTAGCTGGACGGCACCGTGAATTGCCTCGTTTTCTGGTGCGTTCTTGCTCCTAGGTAGTTCCCCTAGCTCCATTGTTGCTCCTGCTATCCCTTTAATGGTCATTCTGTGCCCCGGCGTGCAGGAACCTCTTGGACCAAGGCCGCCTTCCTCGGTTCCGTCGGCTGCCATGGTCGTCGTCCTCACCGAACAGCTCCAGGGACTGTGACGGGCTCCGCTTTGTCCACATCTCCTCTGGACCACGGATTTGAAGCCGCGGGTCCCTCCTACTTCTTCCTCGACGTTGACCGCCATTGCCGCTGTCCGGAGCTAGATGCTCCGCTCTGTCCGACCTTGCCACTAACAACAGGGTGAGAAATCGCCTCTACTGTTGGTGTTGTTTGCTACTTGCCACTGTCGTTGCTCTGCTGCTGTCGCTGCATGATGCTGGCTACTTGTTGCTTGCTGTTGATGCTTGATGATGTTAGCCGTGACCTTCCTGTAGATGAGAGAAAGAGAGATTGATTTGCTAGTGCAAGGATCTAGTGAGCTAGATGCCAGCTAGTTTGATATTTTCAGCAAACGCTATTGGGAAGGTAAAATGTTCTCTGATTATTTTTCCTATACCCGATCAAGCCAATGACGTGGTACAAATGAATTATTGAGAAAGTTTTGTGTGTTATCTTATCTTATAGATGCAAGTAGTTTGGGCAAAGCAACTTCCGCCTATCATCTATGACAAAGAAAAAATGCATAGGAATAATAAAAAGAATTACTATGGCTTTTATGCTCTCACATTTGCTTGATCGAAACTATCATCTCAGGGTTAGCCTAGAACTTCTCCTTGCAAACTGCTGCTACCAAGCCATGTTCTTTACATTCCGCAATGCTACGACTTATAATTTACTCAGGCGACATAATTCGGGTAGCAATTTCTAAGTATTCTTTTCATACTCATTTGTGTCTGTGTCATAGTTGATGATTATGATGAAATTTCTCATATACTGCAGTTGTGAGTGTGGGAGCGACACTATTTTTGTTTCAGCAACTTGCTGGCATAAATGTTGTCGTCCATGTTCCTTAGTACAGGCATTGCATCTGATGTTGCAGCAAGTGCTCTTGTTGGTGATGCCAATGTTTTGGTTAGTTCAGTGTTTGTAAAGCGTATTTTGGCAGTAATTTCCAATGCCTTTTCTGAGATGTATATATACTTCTCATAGGCACCATGATTGCATCTTCACTGATGGACAAGCAAGGAAGGAAGAGCCTTCTCATAACAAGATTTTCTGGAATGGTACGGCCTTTTCTACAATAAACTGTGTGTTTGTGTTTCTTGATGTGGTATGATTTAGGAATTACTTTTTTTCTCTTTTGAAGACGGCGCGTCGATGTTACTCTTGTCATTGTCCTTCACCTGGAAGGCTTTGGCACCTTATTCTGGCACTGTCCTGTAAGTGGTTTACATTCACCTAATATGATGCTCTCCTGGTTTTTCTTTATTACTAATTTTAGCTCTTAACTAACTTCAAATCTTGATTGTAATTTTATGAGTGCGGTGTGAGCACACAACACCCATAAACCAATTTCAGTAATATCCGTAAGCCACCTAAGTGCGGTGTGAGCACCCCACTTTAATATCTGACCCGCCTAAAATATACAACCAATGTTTACTCCATCACACAGTCCTTGTGTTCCAGCTTCTAATATTCAAATCATACATCAGATGTAGCATCATCCACGACTTTGGTGTTCCTTTAGTAGCTGTAAACATCTACAAAGGTTAGATGCCAATACCTACAGGAAGTTAAGCCAGGGATTAGAAATCTAAGTTCAGTCGCAGCCCACAAGGCCTGGGGGACTAGGAAAGTTTTCGACTGTACCTGATGTGTTGGCGATATTTAAAGGCTCACACAGTCATCATTCTGTTTAAATGGGTTCCCTGGTCCTTATCAAGGGCAGGTCCTAGCGCGGTAATCACCTGCGGCATGGTCATTCCTCCAGAAACAATTATTTCTATAGAGAGCTAATAGCAGAAACTTAAGATTAGAAATTCAGGTGATATAGTAAGAATGCTATTAAAAAGACCATCAAACTTAACAACCGCAAAAAGAGGCATTACCAAAAATAAGCTTATGTTGGATTGAGATGTTAAAAAAACAGCGAACAAGAGGATAACATGATATCTGAGTGATTTCTGGTAGAGAACCTAATAACAACATATAGTATTCACAAGTGTTCATAGGATTTAGCAGTTAAAGGAACCACTATAAAAGACATGAAATTACTAGACAAATGTGTAAAGGCCCCATAACCTTGAAGTATCTCTAGCTGGCCTTTTCAGGGCTTGCACAACAAATTTATGTACGAGAGACTGATTTAAACCACCTTATATATAAACTATAGGTTAATCCTAATAAGCTAACTATTAAGATAAGCCCAGCCATGCTACATTAGGCTTAATATTTTTTTTTTGGTGAACCTTTAAACTCTTGAGATTTAAAGTGTTTAGTTGTCACAAATCTTATATCTTATATCTTATATTTACTAATTGGAGGCACCAAACAAAGCGCCACGTTAATCCTTGAGGTTAAGAAAGTTCATCCATTAGATTGAATAATAATGAGTAGACAACTGTCGGATGATGCCTACTCAAAAGTTTCCCCCGCGTGGCTTGCATGAAAGGTTTCCTCTCTTTTCCCATGTCCTTCCATAATAATATGTAAAAAGAGAACATCTAATTGTCTCTCGACTCCTATCCTTCCTCCAATTGATTATTTGGTGCAAGCTTGAGAAGTCACGATCGTCGTATCAGCTACGAAGTAATACCATCTCTTCCTGTTTCTTTGACAGTTGTGCGTGGTTGCGGAGTCATATCATCAGACAACACTGCCGCCGGCAACGTCGTCGTTTTGGTGTACTACGCCCGAAGAGCCAGACTAAAGCTTTCCGCCTATACAAACTCCGTGGATCAATTAGGTAAGATGCAGATTCATAACTCATGTTCCTTTTCTTTCTTCTTAGTTCATTAAGACGTCAGATGAACCCTGCGTTGCTCTCATCCGATCCCTCCCGTTCCCTCTTCAGACTACACTCAGCAATCAATCTAAAAAAGGTCCTCCCTCTCTGCCCCTTCCTGTGAATCTGTCTCAATCAACGATGCATTGGTTGCAGACCATCCGCCTCATACTCGACCTTGCCGCCTCACCCGTCCACAACGTTCTGCAATTCATGTAAAAATAACTCACAAATCCCGACTTTCCAGCCTCTGATTCTTCTGAATTGCAACCAAGTTGCAGTCCAACATCTTGGTTTGTCTTATTCAAGCCAAGATTCAGCGCAGGAGGAGGCATATTGGTCGCCGTTCGAAGCAGATCATGCTGCGGCAGTAATCGGTGAGCCGCTCACTGTAGGCATTGCAGCAGATTGCCGCAGAGGTCACTATTGGAATTCAAATTCGTCACCTGTCACTCATGAGTCCCTGACTCAACAAAGTAATCCCTGTTCCTGAACTTACGTGCTCTGTCCTCTAACCTAGAAAATTCATTATTGTAAAATTCATTATTGTACACCGGTAGATCGGCTTGATTTCTATTGTCGAACAACACTAGAAGTATGTTCTGGATGTATCTTTCTTTGTTCTTGACTTGATTGTGCGCTCTAGGAAGTGTAAAAGATCCAGCTTTGATTGCCTCTAGCCTCTGGCTGAACAAACACAAGGGCTCTATATAATTATGTTTCACATATAAAAGAAAACGTTCATATGGGATCTTCTTGCAATCGTTTGTTGTACGTAAGTAATCTGTATGCTCTCGAATTTATTTTAAATATCCTAAAATATTTGGAATTTTGAGCGGTGGCCTAAGGAATACTGATGTACGTACTTCTCTGAATATGAGTTTTTTTGTATAGTGAGAATCAACATATTCTATGTAAATCACCTTACATCAGATGAGTACATCTATGACCTGACCTCCATTGTGCATACTGAGACTACAGAGTAGAATTCTGACTTCCATTCTGTTGTTCGGCATACTGAGAGTAGTACATGCATGTACTTTAAAAACACACTTTGAACCAGAAACCTTAGAAAGGTTCTCCTCACTAATTTCCAGTTATATATGGATACCTACATTTTTCATATAGTACTTATAATATGTATGCATCTTTCTGTAATTTAGTAATTGCAAAGTGACAGTACAGTCTTAAGTATCTATAAAAATGGAAATGCATCTGTTGTTGCAGGTTCAACCCAAGTCTACTGACATATAGGTATGCCACTGATTTATCTGTACAGACAGTTGCTCTTCCTATTTTCCACACAAATATATCAAAATTTGGGAAATCTAAGAAAAGATCCGAAGAACAGGGGAAAAATCAAGTAGTGTTGCTCTATAGTTTTCTCTCTGAAAATGCACATGTTATGACCGGGCAGACTTATGCCCGTAGGAGGCCCACCGGGCAGGCTTAGTTAGGGGCTTAGCCCACAAGTTATCTTAGTTTTATTTCACGTCGTGGTTATATAAACAAGTTGTAAGACTCTTTTGGGAATTAAGCAATAAGACAATTCCATTGCCCGGCTCCCCGAGGAGCCGAAAACCCTAAGCCCTAGCCACCTCCTGTGACAGCCGCCGCCGCACCAGCCGCAAGGACGGCGCCCAGCCGCCGGCCGCCGCGCACTCGCCCTCGCCCTCCTCCCTCTTTCCCCTACAGGCTGCGCCCTAGACCGGGTAGAACCCTAGCTCCTACCACCTTGGTATCAGGTAGCTCAGTTTCGACCATGTCCGCACCACCACCGATCCCCCCGCTGCCCACCACCACCGCGCCGCCGCCGATCCTCTCCACCGCGCCGCTGGCCCTCCCCACCGCGCCGCTAGGCTCCACCGCCGGCGCCTCCACCGGCCAGTCGCCGCCCCCCTCCACGGGTCCGCCGCCACCACCCTCCATCGCGCCGCTGGTCTACTCCCCGGCGGAGATGACCGGCGTCCTCAACAACCTCGTCACCGCCGTCCAGGGCATCCGGATGTTCCTGGCCAGTCCGTACGGGCCGCCGCCACCTCTGCCGCCGGCCGCCTCCTCCGGACCGCCCGCCCTGCCCTGGTACTCGGTACCCGCGGCGCTCGCCGAGGCCCAGCCGCCGCTCCAGCAGCCGCCCGCCACCGCGCAACAGTGGCCGCAGTGGCCGGCGCCGGCCCTCGCCGCGCCACCCGCCCCCCCGCACCGGTCCAGCAGCAGCCTCCACTGCCGGCGGCTCCACCGCCCACCTCCGGTCCCGGGCAGTCTGCGCCGGGAGGCCTCCCGATACAGCACGTTCGCTTTCCACCGTCGCCGTCCCCGATTCCAGCCTGGCTGACCGGGACGTCACCACCGCCAGTCTACACGGAGGCCGGGGCACCGCCGGTACCCACGCTGCAGTACGGAGACCCGTCCGGCTTCGCGGGCCCCTACGCCGGCCGCCCCACCATCGACCGGGCGCCGCCGTCATCGCCGCTCCGCTTCGCCAAGTCAGTCGGTCATGGCGCTCCGACCCAGACGCCGCCACGGTTCGCCAAGATTGACTTCGCCACTTATGACGGCACGGAGGACCCCCTCAACTGGCTCAACCAGTGCGAGCAGTTCTTCCGCGGGCAGCGTACACTCGCATCTGATCGCACCTGGCTCGCCTCTTATCACCTCCGCGGAGCGGCACAGACATGGTACTACGCCCTCGAGCAGGATGAGGGCGGCATGCCCCCGTGGGAGCGCTTTCGCGAGCTGTGCCTCCTTCGTTTTGGGCCACCGATCTGCGGGAGCCGCCTGGCGGAGTTAGGCCGCCTACCCTTCACCTCCACGGTGCAGGATTTCACCGATCGCTTCCAGGCCCTGGCGTGTCATGCGCCGGGTGTGACGGCACTTCAGCGGGCCGAGCTCTTCGTGGGCGGCCTTCCAGACCACATCCGCGTGGACGTCGAGCTGCGGGGGCCCCAGGACCTCCAGACGGCCATGTACTATGCTCGGGCCTTCGAGCGTCGCTCCCAGGCTTTGCAGCAGGCGACACCGACTCGAGGGGGCCGGCAGCCCCCCCGATCGCCCCCGGCAGCACCTGCACCTCCGGCCGCTCCACCAGCAGCCGCCTCGGCTGCGACGCGGCCTTTTCGTCGGCTCTCTCAGGCGGAGCAGCTCGAGCGCCGACGCCTGGGGCTTTGCTTTAACTGCGATGCGCCCTACGCGCCGGGCCATGTCTGCCCGCGCCTCTTCTACTTGTAGACGGCCGACTATGTCGAGGAGGACACACCCGTCGACGGGCTCGGCGACCCCGCCGCGGCGGAGCCCGCGCCCGCTCCGGCGACGGCACTCGTCGTCTCGCAACATGCGCTGGCTGGCATCCGCGACGAGCGGACTATGCTCTTACCGGGGACGATCCACGGCGAGCGCCTGGTGGCCCTCCTGGATACGGGCTCCACGCATAACTTCCTGCCTGAGGCCACCATGCGGCGCTTAGCGCTTCAGCCGACAGGCGGGGAGCAACTTCGGGTCACCGTGGCTAACGGCGACCGCCTCCGGTGCCATGGGCTCGCACGGGACATGCCCATCACTATCGGCGACGAGCACTTCACCATCACGTGCGCCGGCATCGACTTGGGCTGCTTCGACTTCATCCTCGGCGTCGACTTTTTGCGGACTCTCGGCCCCATCCTCTGGGACTTCGACGCCCTGACGATGACCTTCTGGCGTCTCGGCCGCCGCGTCCGGTGGGAGGGTGTTGGGGGCGCCTCGCCAGTGATGCCCCAGCTCCAGCTGGCCGCGGCCACCTCCGAGGCCGAGCATCCTCTGTTGGATCACCTTCTGCAGCAGCACAGTGACCTCTTCGACGAGCCGCAGGGCCTTCCGCCGGCGCGGGTCTACGACCACCGTATTCATCTTCTGTCGGGCTCGGCACCGGTGGCAGTACGGCCCTACCGGTATCCTCAGCTGCAGAAGGACGAGCTGGAGCGGCAGTGCGCGCTCATGCTCGCCTTGGGCATCATCCGGATCTCCACATCACCGTTCTCTGCGCCGGTCCTCCTCATCCGCAAGTCGGACGGCACGTGGCATTTCTGCATCGACTACCGCTCCCTTAATGCCCTGACTCTTAAGGACAAGTTTCCTATTCCGGTGGTCGACGAGCTCCTGGACGAGCTACATGGGGTGCGCTTCTTCACCAAGCTCGATCTCCGGTCGGGCTACCACCAGGTGCGCATGCACCCAGATGATATCGCCAAGATGGCGTTTCGGACTCACCACGGCCACTTCGAGTTCTTGGTCATGCCGTTCGGTCTCTCCAACGCCCCCGCAACGTTTCAGGCTCTGATGAACGACGTCCTCCGCCCCTACTTGCGTCGGTTTGTGCTCGTTTTCTTGGATGATATTCTTATCTACAGCGCCTCGTGGGCAGAGCATCTTCAGCACGTCGCCATCGTCTTCAACGAGCTTCTAGCGCACCATCTTCATCTTAAGCGCTCGAAGTGCTCGTTCGGGACGCCTTCAGTCGCCTACCTCGGTCACGTCATCTCGGCCGAGGGGGTGGCCATGGACGCCGACAAGGTGGCGGCTGTCGCCGCCTGGCCGATCCCGCATTCACCGCGGGCTCTTCGCGGGTTTCTTGGCTTCACGGGGTACTACCGGAAATTTATCCGGGAGTTCGGCCTCATCGCGTCCCCGCTCACGCGCCTGCTCCGTCGCGACGCCTTTGCCTGGGATGAGGAGGCGACCACGGCATTTGAGGCCCTCAAGGGGGCCCTCACGACGGGCCCCGTCCTTCAGATGCCTGACTTCGATCGCCCGTTCATCGTCGACTGCGACGCCTCCGGTGCGGGGTTCGGCGCGGTCCTTCATCAGGGCGATGGACCCCTCGCCTTCTTCAGCAGGCCCTTTGCCACGCGCCATCTTAAGCTCGTGGCCTATGAGCGCGAGCTCATTGGCTTGGTGCAGGCGGTGCGTCACTGGCGGCCCTATCTGTGGGGTTGGTCTTTCCGGATCCGTACGGACCATTACAGCCTCAAGTTCTTGCTGGACCAGAGGCTGTCTACCGTACCGCAGCACCAGTGGATCAGTAAGCTCTTCGGCTTCGACTTCACCATCGAGTATCGTTCGGGCCGCCTTAACACCGTCGCCGATGCCCTGTCTCGGCGTGACGCCGACACCGCCCTCGGTGACTCTGAGGGGGCGGTACTCTGCATCCGCTCGGGGCCCTCCTTCGCCCTCTTCGCCGACATCCGCCGGGCAACCGCGGCCGCGCCGGACGCGCTCCTCCTTCAGCAGCAGCTGGCGGCGGGTGAGCTGGAGGAGCCGTGGCGCCTCGCCGACGGGTTGCTCCTACATGGGCGCCGGGTCTTCGTTCCCGCGCACGACGATCTCCGTCACCAGGTACTGCTGCTGGCCCACTCGGCGGGCCATGAGGGTGTGCAGAAAACCCTCCATCGTCTCCACGCCGACTTCTACATTCCAGGTGATCGGGCCCTGGTCCGTGACTGGGTGCGGTCTTGTGTGACGTGCCAGCGTAACAAGACGGAGACACTGAGGCCGGCTGGTCTGCTCTAGCCATTGGAGGTGCCGTCTCAGGTCTGGGCGGACAATTCCATGGACTTCATCGAGGGCCTCCCCAAGGTGGGCGGCAAGTCGGTCATTCTCACGGTGGTCGACCGCTTCTCCAAGTACGCTCACTTCATCGCGCTCGGTCATCCCTACACGGCGGCGTCCGTGGCCCGGGCCTTCTACGACGGTATCGTCCGCCTCCACGGGTTTCCCTCTCCGATCGTCAGTGATCGGGACCCGTGTTCACGGGGCATGTGTGGCGCGATCCCTTCCGGATGGCGGGCGTGAAGCTCCGCCTGAGCACGGCCTTCCACCCTCAGACGGACGGCCAATCCGAGGTCGTCAACAAGGTGATTGCCATGTATTTGTGTTGTGTCACAGGTGATCGTCCTCGGGCATGGGTGGACTGGCTCTCGTGGGCGAAGTACTACTACAACACCTCCTTTCACTCCGCCCTACGCGCCACGCCATTTGAGGTGGTTTACGGCCGGCCGCCCCCGGCGATCCTACCTGTCAATCCGGCCACGGCTCGGACCGAGGCGGCCGGGGATCTTCTGCGGAGCCGTGACGAGATGCTGGCGGAGGTCCGGCAACGCCTCCTTCAGGCCCAGCAGCTGGCCAAGCACTACTACGACGGCCACCATCGCGAGGCGGAGTTCGCGGTGGGCGATTGGGTGTGGCTGCGTCTTCTTCACCGCTCTACGCAGTCACTGGACCCACGCGCGAAGCGGAAGCTGGGTCCTCGCTATGCCGGGCCCTTTGCTGTCCTGGAGCGCATCGGGAAGGTGGCTTATCGCCTTCAGCTTCCGGTGGGTGCTCGCATCCACGACGTCTTCCATGTGGGGCTGCTCAAGCCTTTTCGTGGGGAGCCACCTGCGGCTCCTCCCGCGCTTCCTCCGACCGCCGTTGGGCGTCTTCTTCCAGGACCGGAGAAGGTGTTGCAGTCCCAGCTACGTCGCGGAGTGTGCTACATGTTGATTCAGTGGGCTGGACTTCCGGCGGAGGAAGCCACTTGGGAGCAGCGTGAGGAGTTCCGCCAACACTACCCAGAGTTCCAGCTCGAGGACGAGCTGTTTGCGCAGGCGGGGAGAGATGTTATGACCGGGCAGACTTATGCCCGTAGGAGGCCCACCGGGCAGGCTTAGTTAGGGGCTTAGCCCACAAGTTATCTTAGTTTTATTTCACGTCGTGGTTATATAAACAAGTTGTAAGACTCTTTTGAGAATTAAGCAATAAGACAATTCTATTGCCCGGCTCCCCGAGGAGCCGGAAACCCTAAGCCCTAGCCGCCTCCTGTGACCGCCGCCGCCGCACCAGCCGCAAGGACGGCGCCCAGCCGCCGGCCGCCACGCACTCGCCCTCGCCCTCCTCCCTCTTTCCCCTACAGGCTGCGCCCTAGACCGGGTAGAACCCTAGCTCCTACTAGCACATGACCTGTGTGATTTTTGAATGATAATTATGTTATTTTCGTACTGGATAGTTCTCCCAAATAAAAAGTTTTGATCGAATAGTACACCAAGAACTAAGTACAGCTGATATGGTGACTCAGTTTTACTACCAAATTGTGTAAATTTTTTTCTCTTGATGACTTAGTTGTTACTAGATCAATTGTTTGCAGAACTGTACCAATATGACCATGCTGTCTCTTATTTATGAAAATAATTTTCACTTCCTAGCATAGCTGAAAAAAATCTATGGTTACTCTTTTAATTGTCCATCTAGAGCATATGGTGACATTATCTTTTATCTGAAACTTCACATGCATGTTTCCTCTTGGAACAGTTATAAATGTAATTAGTTCCAACAACATATATAGTTGACCTCATATTATACGTCGGTGATGAAACCTTGAACTTGACACAATATTTTTTTTAATATAATCTTCAACTTTGCTACTATTTAGTGCATTTTATATAAATATTTGTCTATGTGTATTTAAATAATGCTAGCAAAGTGACCCATCATAAGGTTCATCATTTTCCAAAACATCTAGGAGCTCTAATTCTGTATTGTTGGATTTAGATGCCCCAAGTTCATACGTAACCAAATTGTTGACCCATGATTATACACTGTTCACGTAAACTGGAGCTTTTATGCAACAGAGTTAGTACCAGTGACTCTTTTCTCTACTCCTTTCAGTAGTTATATGAGTCCAAATTGTTAACATCACAAACCTACCCCTTGGTAATTTTTCTGACCTGTACTTTCTGTAGTATTTTGTTTAGAGAGTAGTTACTTCATGCTATCATAGAAACTAAGGAAGTTATATACGTCCTAGATAACTAATCTTCAAGTGTACATCTTTATACCATCTTTTTTGGTACTTCTTACTGATGTTTAATTTTTTGTAGATGACACATGTTAACCTATTAGCAGAGTGTGTTCATGGACCCGATCTTACAGAATATGACGTACAACTTCTCTTCTTTTGCAACAAATGAATTCTCCTTAATCTTTACCTCACACCTTCCTAGGGTGTAATATTTTCACCTATTCCACATATGAAACAGGAAGCACTTTCTAATTTTTTTTACACTGAACCATGCTGCTAAATCAGGTAAATCCTGTGTTTTCTTATGTTAACTGGTCTTAGTTCTCATAATCGACTTTGTAAGAACCTCATACTGATTATTCACATAAGCTAAGTTTGGCTCAAACTATTTCATGATCTTAATATGTGTGCCATTTTTGCCAAGTCTTCACCGCATATATGTGAACTGCAGTTTGTCTGCACTCTAAGCACCGTTCAAACTTCTTAGGTTCTACATCACAGCCGATCCTTAGTATGTTCTTATATACCATATAAAGAACTGGGGCTCTACAAGATACTTACAGACATATAATATGACTTAAAATTGCCACACAAATTCTTCCATGGACAAACAATTTCTGTTGTAAACTTTTTTTGGGGGGTAATTTCTGTTGTAACCTTGAAGGTAGAGATGGCATAAAACCCTGGTGGGCACTCAGAGGTAGTGGAAGGCGACAGTGACGGCATTTAGGGTAGAAGGCAGCAAAATGGATGTACAAAGAGAACAGCAAAAAATAGTGAGAATGTTCACCAAAGAAATGAAGAACAGTGAGAGCAAACAGTTAAGACATATGAACATCAACCATCGTATCTTGCTTGATATTTAGTTCAACTATTATATCAGGTACATGTTTGACTTCTATTATACACTATCCTATATAGAAATCAGTGTACTCATACATGCCTGAATGCTTAATAAGTTCTAATTTTCTTGATAAAATAAGATGTCTGCTGCAAAATGGATGATACATAAACCAGTTTGGTCCTTTCCTCGAAATGACAGTTTGTAGTGTAGTCTGCATCAAACTACCTTATTTCTTATACTATTATGTTGATTCTCTTGCTGTTTTTGTACTCCTTTTCTTCCAAGGTATGATTTAATGAGGTGAGATCAACAAAGAATTTATGTTTATTTGCTTCATGGTTGGTTGTCAATGAAAGATCACAAATGTATCTATAATTTTGGTTGCCTATGTTAGTGAAATATATATTGCTCTATTTTCCAACTCTCCATGCATAGGAATCATATAAGGTAGAGACTTCAGAACTTTGATTAGATTTGCTACCTTTGTTGAACAAGCTCTGGAAATGCTTAAAAAGCTTATGAACGAGATAAATGATGTTGCTGAAATTTGAAAAATTCTTTCTATGGAAAAATAATTAAGGGGGTAGCCATCATGAAGATCTCAATGATAAATCAAATAGATAGAACTACTTGATTTATAGCGACAACAATTACTGCTTTAGAAAAATATCATCCCATTAGACAACTGTAACTTTATTTACTATTAGTTAGCATATCATTTTTTGCATTACAGCAAAAAATTACATATTTGAAATTTAACTTTCATGTTGCCTCCTTGAGAAAGTGCATGTAATTTGGAGACTTAAACAACTTTAAATAAAATTTATAAAGCATGCAACATGTTTATATTTATCATTTAATGTCTCAAAAGTGTATCTACAAGAATGTATAATGGTATTTTCATTTATATTATATCAGTAATAAGTAGATAAACATCTAGCCCGTGCAGGTGCACGGGTTGATGGCTAGTTACAACTAATGGATAACACTTTCCTGAACTATTTCAAGAATGGGGTAACATAGAAAAAGAGCACACACAAGTATGGTATGAATCTTTGTGTAGCTAATAATGAAAATTATCAAATCAAAATTCTTGAAAGCATATAAATGAGTAAATTATCCAGAATGAAGCATTCAGATGCTGTTGATGCCATGGATCCATCTGTAGAAAGTGTTGTGCATAAACAAGGACCTGAAGAATCATGCTCGATGTTATAAATCCAAATGCGTATTCACCAGCACGAGGATGGCTAATTATTGCCACTTCTTTATGCTGATGTATTTTGATATGTCAAATGAATAAAATACATTATAAGAATTTTTTCTGGTTGGACAGAAGAATATTCCATCATTTTCTTCTCTCTAGTTAAGCGGTCGTGCATGATACATTATGTGTCATAATGAATCGGTCCTGACTGAAATTATTCTCTTATGAGCAGAAGAAGGGTAAATTTTAGGTATGTACCCGAGGATATTAGTGCAGGGCTAAGTATCTTTTAGTCAACCTAGCAGAGGAAAAGACATGCACCTGGAGGATATAGTATCAGTGGTAAGTTTACCATGACGTTAGCTAGATCGACATTGTTCTCCTCCAAGAAACTGATGAACTCCCTGAAGTTCTCTGTTGGGAGGTTGTGGCCGTTGTAAGGCCATATTGCCTTGAGAATACCATCTTTAGAAACCAACCTACCGGCGGCTAAGTATATTTTAGTAAACCTACTGTCCAGTTCTATGTGCCATGGATCATATGGCTTCCAAAAGTCACAAAGCTAGAATAGAAGGTGTGTTTGGGACCTTTGGGCTATTACTCCTTGTCTAATTAGACAACTAAAATATGCATTGTAGGCTATAACCAATGGCAAGTTCAAACCATATGACCAGCTCCGTAGAACATGTTCTTCTTGAGTAGAAATGGGGCTAGCTAAGGAAACATAAATCAATAGGCAGAAGTGTATTTTTCAAGACGGTCTAATTTCTAAATAAATATTAGGGCAGTGGGAAACAAGTATATACCTTTGTATTTCTCCAGTAGCTCAATGTGATTATTCGCCGACGTCCTGATGATGATCGATATGTGCCAATAGTTTTGGTCACTAAAAGTTTTGTCCACCCTTTCTAATCAATAAACGTTCAAATCTGTTCGATGAAGATCACCCTTTCTCATCAATTAAAATGGAATTGTAACTCCATTGCTTATAGCAGAATACTTGCTAAGATAAAATGTTTTTCATGAAATCTGTAAAGTAAGACACAAACTAAAATTACAGAAGGGGTCAAGAGAAACATGTGTGTTAGTATTTAAGAGAGTCCTTGCATACGACATGATTAAAAAAAGTCAGTGTGGGATGCCATTATAATTTTAAGGTTGGGGTTGTTTTCCTGAGATAAAATCAAGAAATTGAGATATCATCAGCATAAGCAGGGAGATAAAAAATTGAGGAGCCTACGATGACTACTTGAACTCATACCTGCTGATAGTCGACAACCTCCATTGTCCATCCACCTGCGGCAGTTGTGCCCTTGCCCAAGCCGGTCTAGGGCCTGCCACCGTCGTGCCTTATATACATCCGACTACATTGACACCATCACACCGCTGCGTAAGTAGACACAAAAGAACATCTAACTTATAACTATTTCGTGGAAAGTAGTCGAGACATTGTAGCCTAATGAATAGACACAGACCTATTATGTATAACATTTGCTTTCTAAAAAGGAAAACATGGACAAATGGCAAAAATATATAGTTTGTATGAATACTAAATCATGATCTTATTACTAAGCATCATAATTTTTCACCTAATCATTTCTATCTCCAAGAGCAGCATATCAAATCTATGTTTGCATGGGAAAACAATATAGCGACACAAGCAACAACGACGACTTTAAAAACATACTTTTTTGGTAAATCATTGGCATTCTCAAAGAGTATCGATGGCAGAAATCGCAGCCCACCTAGTAGTGTTTTACATTTGAGAGCAGGAACTTCTACTTCTATCCGGCGACCATTGTATGACCGCCTGCAAGAATTAGAATAAAATTGTTTGTTAACCCAAACGCAGACCTCTACATATGAGAAACAACAGCGTCAACCTGATTATTTTGTTTTAAAAATCTCTCAGCATATGAACAAAAATATTTCCACATGCAAATAAATACAATTTAATTATTATTACACTGCCCACTAAAATGAAGGAAATAAGAACTGATTAGATTGGAGATTCTTTATCAACCGGGAGGGCAGAAGAGAATGAAGTGGCAGCTCACCTTAGTGCGTAAAGATGAAACGCAGCCAAGAACCCCAAAACCAGCAGCAACCTCATAGATCCTGTAGGGAGGGGGTGAAAAATAAGAGTCGGGCAGGAGGGAACCCGGGCACACCAAAAGGATAAAAAAGGACACGGCTCCATGGAGAAGCTGAGACATACGGAGCAACCGAAGGACCGAAGGCAATGACAACAATCGAAGGAAACAACAAGCAGAACAAGCAGTCATGGCGGGCACACTGAATGGGTTCTTGAACCAAGTCGTGAAACAAAGCTATACATCCTGTGAATAAGAAATTTAGTTAGTACTCAGTGTTGCATATACAACCTTCAAAGGTAAAGTGTCGTGGGTGTTTGTGACCACCAATTCACCCCGAAAATATATTTTATAGGGAAATTGTTGCACAATGTTACTTCACAAACATGGATAAAAGATGAAATACATACCTTAAATATTCTTGCATAAATGAAAAAATCTGCACTAATTGATGCTACTTCTCTTACCACAAGAACATACCAGATCAACTAAATACAAGGGCACAAATCTGGTCAACATCAGGGCTTGACTTTCCTCTTGTTGATGCTGGTGGCCATGGAACAATCGAAGGGGAAAAAGAACATCATGACACTTGACGGAAATGGCCGGTGGGAGGCGCCATCAGCGAGGAAGAAAGCACAGAGACAACAACCACGCAGCAGCAGGAACAGGGGACTGCAGGGGAGCAGGGATTGGCAAGAATTTACCTACTTACCATGTCCTGGGTCGTGGATCAACTTTGGGCGTCGGTCGTGGGAGAAACGCCTGGTTGGGAGGCACGAGCGCCCGCGGACCGCCTTCCCTCCAGCAGTAGTGTGGCCAAGCCAAACTTCACCGGGGCTGAACCATCCGACCCTTCTCTTCGAGGAGAAGCCGGCACGTGGGAGGATCTGGCAGGATCTGGTCGAAGAGGAGGAGGAGAGGCGGCGCTGGGTAGAGGAGAAGGAGGAGAAGGGGCGCGGCGGCGGTCGAGAGCAGGAGAGGAGGAGAGTGGGGATCGAGGACGGGAGGGGATTGGCAGCTAGGTTTTCACAGGTTTCGACCGCACACAGAATATACGCGACCCTGAGATTTCCTCTTAGTGTAACTGCAAAATGGGCCCACAGGGAAAGGAGGCCCACCTGTCATCCACTGCAGCACCAAAGAATAACATGTAACGAAACGAACTGAGCGATTTTTGACGACGCTTTAGAATCAAGCCAGCGAGGCATTTTGTGCGAGCCAGATCGCTCGCGCGCCGCGAGTGCCTCACATGGGCGGGTTAGCGTGATTTATATGTTCGATGTGCATAATTCAAATTTGAATTACAAATACATGCTCTAGTGCACCAAAATGGCTAGAAAAATCATACATTTGTCCTTGGGTGCATGTTTAGGTCCCATGCAAGGAATGGGAATGAATTACAACCATCTCGGCCTCAAACATTGAGAATCTCGGTTTTTAAATCCCCATAAATGCAAAACTTACCCGAAAATCATGAAACTTGGCATGGTGTCGCGACATGGCACATATATGTCATGGTAAAAAATGTCCAATTTGGGGCAAGCTTTATTACAAGCCTCTTACAAACCGGAGCTTCTCTCAAGAAGTCTCGTGGCTCCGATAGGGAACGTGTCCACCTTGTGGGCGAAACGTAATCGCTACCTCTTCTCGCCTTGTATTTTTTTTTCTATAAGCAACATATAACAACAGGAAATCCGTGCTAAAATTTGAAATTATTAAGGGTTTGTTTGGCCCTTTTTATACATTAATTGAGTTTTCTAGGCATTTAATGTCCATAATCTAAATCTGAACTACAATACATGCTCCAGTGCACCACAATGGCTAGGAAAATCACACATGCACTACAAAAAAAAAACCACTTCCGTGATGATACGTGTTTGTCACAGTAGGTCACATTTTCTGTCATGCATGTACATTCATCGCGATTTTATGACAGAATCAAGATAGTCATACCTGTGCTGTCGTAGAAGTGTTTCATGACAATACCAAAATTATCATCACGGAAGTGTTCACTTCCATGACGATAAATGGTGCGTCATGGAAGTGCTTTCGTCAAGGGTAACCGACACGTGGCATCCACCGTAACGGGTCGCCGTTAAGCTATCGGGTTCCCGTTTGGATCCAAAAACCCATTAACAGCTGGGACCAATGAGGATTTTTCACGTGTAAAATTCACATTGACTATAGCAACCACGTGTCAGCACCGCGGAAGGACAGATGTCAACCGCCCAATGGACAGGAGGCGCCTATGATACATGGACACATGGCAAGGCCCAACAGCGGCCCATTTAGGTTAAAAAGGCTAGCCCAGTCAAAATTAGCGGGCTGGCCCATTAACGGCCTGCTTATAGACGACCCAATCGCAGTTAACGCCCGTACGACTAGTGTCAAATCGGCCCGTTCTAGACTTGTCATCATTGCAGCCCATGGTCACTTCTGGCCCGTTAACAGTCCGCTAAGTATTTCGGCCGAGTTACAGCCCGGTGTGTTTCCGTCCTGTTAAAGGTCCTGCTTCATTTGGGCCCATTTATTGGCCATTGAAACTTTCGGCCCATAAACTACCGTGAAGGAATTGGGTCCTATTTGGCCATGTCTGACATTCGACCTGTTAGAGGCCCACTGTAGATTTGGGTCATTTCCAGCCTGTTGTGGTTTTCGGCCTGTTAACGTCGGACGAAATCCATGGGCCATATGTGGCCCAACGTCACATCGGGCCTATTAACGGCCCATATAAAACTGATACTTATCAAGCCCGATCGCACTTCCGGCCTAGTAAAGGCCCGTGTAGTAGGTCGGCGCATTTTTGGCCCGTCTGAATTTCGGCCTGTGAACGATCCGCATTGTAAATGGGGCACCACGAGCTGAGATACATTTCGGCCTGCTAATGACCAGTGGGTTATTTGGCACAATTAGGGCCCAATCTCACTTTTGGCCTATTAAAGGCCCATGTTTAGGCCTGTTAAAGGCCCACTGTGGGCACAGGCCTACCAAAAATAAGAAAGCTTATGCTGATTTAGGCCCAGATATTTTTAGTGAGCTACATGCAAATTACAGCCCATAATCATTTTTAGCCCAATTGGAATTGTGGGCCCGAAGAATGTTGCCACGTTGGGCTCCTACGAAGCTTTCGGTCGAATACATTACTAAGATAAACCTACACTATACAAAAATAGCGTCGTAATTTCTACAACCTTTGGTAGCACGATAAATGTTGTATCACAACAAAATAAATTCCAGCCATACAACAAAAGGCCTGTTGGCATAAAGTTTACAGTCCTTGCAGATAAAAGCACCATCAGATGTATAGAAGCACAGATCATTTGACCTGAGTGCTAATGTTTCAGGCTGTAGAATCTGATATGATCTTCCCCTTTTTCCGCCATGCATTGCTCTTGAACAACGAAGCAAATGTCTGATAGTTTGGTTTCAAAACCATTCATATCTTGACACATTTGTCAACCACTATTCTTGTTTCTGAAATGACCTCCATTAGGGATTGGACTTGTGTCTGGAGCACAGATATATCACTCTGTCTAGCCGGAAGATTTTGTTCAGTAGGTAATTTGGACGAGGTTACCTTGACAACCAACCCAAAATTACGCAGGAAGGTGCTTTTTGTACTGTTAGTGGAGAGATATTGACGCACTGCAGCAAGATGTGACATTGTGCCTGTGGTAGCCTCATCACCTTCAGGTGGTTGTGGCTGTTCAATCATTTGTTCCATAGCTTGCTGAAAGTTTGAACTTGTAGATTAGTGTACCAGATAAGTTACTAATGAGAAAAAAATAAACAAAGTAGGTTTCATGTTTATACATAACTTATTTTGGTGAACTACCGTAATACATTAGCATGTATTGTAGTGCCAACTACATAATAAAATCACTTTCGGAACATATGTCCATGTAGCATGTCTACAATATTGTCTATTTCCTCATATTCGTTGACATCTAAGGATAAAGAGACATGGTTTAAAGTAGGATGAACATAGTATGACATCATTCATATCATGGGCGAACAGATATCAAACAAACAGGCTATTGTATCGTTGTGTGGGCACGTGAACATCACAACTAGATTATAGATCAAGACCAAAAGAATATCCTTCCTCTCTTTTAAACCGTGTAAGGTGAAATAATACGTTAAGACAACATGCATAAAAGTGAACAGAGTAACCGACGTTGGGTGCAAACCAGGCAGTTAAATGAACACGTCATAGTAACAAGCAGTTCAAAGGCAAGAGGAGTAAGGACTTACAAAAGCGGCTTGAACTGGTGTGCTCATGCCCTTCATCTTGCTGGTGTGGCAATGCTTGAAGATTTCGACTGTATTCGGTTCAGGTTCTTTTTGGTCCGCGTGGGATTTCCTCTATATTTGGAACAAGTCAAATATAGATACAATAATATGGCACAGAAAAAAGAAGGAAGTAGCAGCTATTTACAAGAGCCTCGCAGTGTGCAATATAGCTACGAGATCCTGTTGTCTGTTGGAATTTCACTTTAGAACGGTTGGTCTTATTCTTCAAACAGTTAGCCTAGAAGAAGATACACTTGTAAGGCACATACGTAAATACGAGTTCAATATGTGATCTGATCAAATACATATACCCTACCTGATACTTTGGATCAGACTAGTGTTTAACAAGGGCTGTCCAGTCTTCATCTGTAATATATTCCACTGGATATGTTTGGGCGATTTCATTGTTAGCCTTGCCTTCAAAGTGAGTTTTTCTAAGGTGATACCGATACTGTCGTAGAGCAGACTGAAAAACATGAGTGCATGCTTGTTTAGTTGCATCATCTTTCGGATCCAACTTGAACCTCATCTGTTGAAAAAAGAATGTGAGTCTTATTAGGAGGAAGCTAGAAAGTATGGGACAGAGCAAGACAATATTACAAATTGCGATTAATAACATTACTTACGGATAAATGGTCAAGGAAGGTGTTAAACTGGGTATCGTCTTTCTCATTCCTATACTGGATCCACGTTGGGAGGATACGTGCACGACACCTAACGACAACGGCTGCCTCTGATACTAACTTGGCTGACTCCGTAGCATCACGTGGCCTTTTTAAACCTGCCTCAAAATGGATCTCCATTCTTCCTCCTTTAGATTTTGTTAATCTGTCAAGCATTATCCCTGATGTATGTTTCCGCTTGCGCCGTGGTGCTAGTTTAACAACGAATATGGAAAGTGTTAATGCACATCAAACTGTGAGAGTACATATAAAGGAGCATGCAACTGCAACTTGACTCGGTTAGGTACCGTCTTGGTGTTGATGCTCATGAGGTTCATCTAATCTTGCCAAGTCCTGTTGTGTCAGCAGTGCTTCAGAAGTAGTGTTAGGTGTGAAGGCAGCTTGGGAACAGGCCAGTTGCGGAGCAAACGAACGAGTAACTCATTGAGATGCCGGTACAGTTGCAGGGGATGCTGCAGCTGGTGGAGCAAGTGATACTGTGTTTGTAGATTTAGCCGGTGGACTTGGACCTTCTACTGCACTATAAGTACAAGCAGAATCTCAAGGGAAGATCCTTTTCCGTTGCACCCGACGAGTAACATCATTCCCTACTATATTCTTTTCCTTACTCTTTTTTGACTTTGCCATGTCAAGCCATACCCACAACACAAAAGAATAAAATCTCTCTTCAGAACTCATTGATGCATGATACAGACAAGCAATACTTTAATGTAAGACAACCGTATGAGGAGGATGGAATATGTAAGAAAAACAGGACGGCGTGACATATTCACAGCTACCATGTGTAAACTAAGCAGAAGGATTTTCAAGAAAATAGAAGTAATGCAAGCTAGACACCATATGAAAGATGCAACCAATATCACTCTGCCAAGTTAAAAGTGTCTTGTCATAAGTGGCATTTTGAAAAATTAGAAGCAGTACAACCTAGAAATCAATGCAAGATGCAACCACTATCACACTGCCAAGTTAAAAGCGTCCAATCATGAGTGATTAATGCGGGATACACAACAACAGTACTTTGATGTAAGAACATGGTATGATAGATAGATGCAGTGTATTCTAGACACAGAAAGGCATGTCATATGCACATGTATAACGTATAAACTCAGCAGATGCAATTTAATCAAAATAGAAGAAATACAAGCTACACAACATATGCAACATGAAACCAATTATCACACTGTCAACTTAGAGCAAGCACCTGCGATGGTGGAGTAGGGGAGATGAACTCATCATGTAGACTTGAGACTTCAACTGCATTAGCAGTAGTAGTGGCAAATTTAGAGTCTCCGTTTGTGTTGGTCCGGAGGACCACCAACATCCCCTAACTTACACTTTTCCTTCCTCTTTTTTGATATTGCCTTCTGAAGTCAAAACCACAAGAAGATGAATAAAATTAGCTCTGCATAACTGGTTGATGCATGATACAGACGAACACTACTTTGATGTAAGGCAAGCGCATGATAGGAGGATGGAATATATACAAAAAAAAAGACAGCATTGCATATTCACAAGTACGATAGGAGGATGGAATATGTATGAAAAAAAGTATGCAGAAGGCATTTCAACAAAATTAGAAGAAATGAAAGCTAGGCACCATATGAACATGCAACCAATATCACTACCATGTAAAAAGTGTCTCGTCATAAGTGTCATTTCAACAAATTAGAAGCAGTACAAGCTAGAAGACAATGCAAGATGCAACCTACATCACACTCCCAAGTTAAATGTGTCTTATGGGTAAGTGATTGTTGCAGGTATAAGTTGTAAGCTACGCAGATGCAATTCAACAAAATTAGAAGCACTACAAACTAGACATCATACGGAACACGCAACCACATATAACAGTGCCAAGTTAGAGCAAGCACCTGTGATGGTGGAGTAGGGGAGATGTGCTCATCATCTACACAACTACGTTGACTGTCCAGCCTTGTGTTGTCTTGCGAATCTTGTTGGGAGGATGGCGGAGTAGAATCTGTAGAGACCCTCTGTTTGAGTTGCTATGAAGGACCACCATCATCCACTGCCTTACTAATTTCTTTCAGCTGTATTGATTTTGCATTGTGAAGTCAAACCGATAAGAAAAAGGAATAAAATTCGCTCTTCGGAACTCATTCATGCATGATACTGACAAACACTACTCGGATGAAAGGCAAGCACATGATACGAGGATGGAATATGTACGAAAAACAGGACGGCGTGACATATTCAGACTTATGATGTGGTAACTAAGCAAAAGGCATTTCAACAAATTAGAAGCACTGCAAGCTAGACACCACATGAAAGATGCAACCAATATCACTCTGCCAAGTTCAAACTGTCTGGAGTTTCAAGAAATTAGAAGCAGTACATGCTAGAAATCATATGCAAGACGCAACCAATATCACAGTGGCGACTTAAAGGTGCCTCATCATAAGTGACTGATGCGGGATACGCAAGAACAGTAGTCTGATGTAAGAACATGGTGTGATTAGATATAGTATGTTCTAGAAACAGGAACACGTGTCATATTCACAGGTATGATGTGTAAAGTAAGGAGATGCAATACAACAAAGTTAGAAGCAATACAAGCTAGACATCATACGCAACATGCAACCACATATAATAGTGCCAAGTTAGAGTAAACACCTGTGATGGTGGTGTAGGGGAGATGTGCTCATCATCTACACAACTACATTGACTGTCTAGCCTTGCATTGTCTTGCGAATCTTGTTGGGAGGATGGCGGAGTAGAATCTGTAGAGACCCTCCGTTTCAGTTGCTTGGAAGGACCACCATCATCCAATGCCTTACCAATTTCCTTCCGCTTTATTGATTTTGCATTGTGAGGTCAAACCGACAAGAAAAAAGAATAAAATTCGCTCTTCAGAACTCATTCATGCATGATACTGACGAACACTACTCTGATGAAAGGCAAAGTCATGATATGAGGATGGAATATGTACGAAAAACTGGACGGCATGGCATATTCACACGTATGATGTGGTAACTAAGCAGAAGGCACTTCAACAAATTAGAAGCACCGCAAGCTAGACACCATATGGAAGGTGCAACCAATATCACTCTGCCAAGTTAAAACTGTCTCGTCATAGGTGGGGTTTGATGGCTCGTGTCCGCGTCAGTATTTTCCCTGAAGAGGAAGGGATGATGCAGCACAGCTACGGTAGGTATTTCCCTCAGTGATGAGACCAAGGTTATCGAACCAGTAGGAGAACCACGCAACACTATGTAAATGGTACCTGCACACAAAGAACAAATACTTGCAACCCGACGCGTAAGAGGGGTTGTCAATCCCTCCCGGGCAAAAGATAGATAAATTTGTAGTAGATTGGATAAATAGATCTCGTGGAAATGTGAAATAAAATAAATAACAAAAAATTGCAGCAAGGTATTTTTGGGTTTTTGGAATAATAGATCTAAAAATAAAAGAGGCAAATAATAGATCGGAAAGCAAATATGATAAAGAATAGACCCGGGGGCCGTAGATTTCACTAGTGGCTTCTCTCGAGAAAAATAGCATACGACGGGTAAACAAATTACTGTTGGGCAATTGATAGAACTTCAAATAATTATGACGATATCCAGGCAATGATCATTATATAGGCATCACGTCCAAGATTAGTAGACCGACTCCTGCCTGCATCTACTACTATTACTCCACACATCGACTGCTATTCAGCATGCATCTAGTGTATTAAGTTCATGGAGAAACAGAGTAATGCAATAAGAACGATGACATGATGTAGACAAGATCTATTCATGTAGGAATAGACCCCATCTTGTTATCCTTAATAGCAACGATACATATGTGTCATGTCCCCTTCTGTCACTGGGATTGAGCACCGTAAGATCGAACCCATCACAAAGCACCTCTTCCCATGGCAAGAAAAATCGATCTAGTCGGCCTAACTAAACCAAAGATTCGAAGAAGAAATACGAGGCTATAAGCAATCATGCATATAAGAGATCAAAACTCAAACAACTTTCATGGATAAAATAGATCTGATCATAAACTCAAAGTTCATCGGATCCCAACAAACACACCGCAAAAAAGAGTTACATCAAATAGATCTCCAAGAGACCATTGTATTGAGAATCAAGAGAGAGAGAGGAAGCCATCTAGCTACTGCCTACGGACCCGTAGGTCTACAATGAACTACTCACGCATCATCGGAGAGGCACCAATGAGGATGATGAACCCCTCCGTGATGGTGTCTAGATTGGATCTGGTGGTTCTGAAACTTGCAGCAACTGGAATTGTGTTTTGTCGACTCCCCTAGGGTTTTTTTAATTTTCGGGATATTTATAGAGCAAAGAGGCAGTGCGGGAGGCCACCGAGGTGGGCATAACCCACCAGGGCGCGCCCAGGTGGATTGTGCCCCCCTCGGGGCACCCCTATGGTACTTCTTCGGCCCAAGTTGTTCCTTCTGGTCCAGAAAAAATCTCCAAAAAGTTTCGCTGCGTTTGGACTCCGTTTGGTATTGATTTTCTGCGAGGTAAAAAACAAGCAAAAAACAGCAGCTGGCACTGGGCACTATGTCAATAGGTTATTCCCAAAAAATAATATAAAGTTGCTATAAAATGATTGTAAAACATCCAAGAATGATAATATAACAGCATGGAACAAGCAAAAATTATAGATACGTTGGAGACATATCAGCATCCTCAAGCTTAATTCCTACTCGTCCTCGAGTAGGTAAATGATAAAAACATAATTTTTGATGTGGAATGCTGCCTAACATGTTCATCACATATTCTTTTCTTTTGTAGCATGGACGTTTAGACTGTTATATGATTCAAAGCAATAGTCTAGTTTTGATATGAAGATTTCAATACTCAAGCATATCAACAAGCAACCATGTCTTTCAAAATATCAACACTAACGCAAGTTATCCCTAGCCCATTATGCTCAATCATTGATCCATTCATGAAACACACTCGCATATTAGCTACACCCAATGCTCAAGTACGATCATAGTGCACCTTAGTTGGTGCTTTATAAGAGAAGATGGAGACTTAAATAAAAATAAAAATTGCATAAAGTAAATAGAAAGGCCCTTCGCAGAGGGAAGTAGGGATTTGTAGAGGTGCCAGAGCTCAAAGCGAAAAAATAGAGATAAAACATTTTGGGTGGCATGCTTTTCCTGTCAACGAAAACGATCGAGTAGTTCCCAATACTTTCCATGCTAGATATATCATAGGCAGTTCCCAAACAGAAAATAAAGTTTATTCCTTTTTCCACCGTACTTTCACATTCCACGGCTAGCCGTATCCACGGGTGCCGTCCATATCAACACTTTTCAAGAAATTTATTATTTGACAACATAAAGTAAATTCTTTTTTTCATTTTGGGACTCGGCATCCCTAATACCTTTGCCGTACTCTCGTGCAATGACAAGTGAATAAACACTCATCTTGAGAATAACACATCTAGCATGGAAAAATATCAGCCACCCCCTACCGTTTCATGAGCGGTACGAGCACACAAAAAGGAAATTATTTTGAAAGTTAGAGATGGCACATACAAATTTTCTTAGAATGGCATGGAAATACCGCATATAGGTAGGTATGGTGGACTCATATGGCAAACTGGGTTTAAGGATTTTGGATGCACAAGTAGTAATCCCACTTAGTGCAAGGGAAGGCTAGCAAAAAGATTGAGAAGCATCCAACCAAGAAACGAAAAATCACATAAGCGAGCATTGAGCATAACTAACACCGAATAATGCACCACAAGTAGGATGTAATTTCATTGCATAACTATTGACTTTTGTGCTTGCATAGGGAATCACAAACCTTAACACCAATATTCTTACTAAAGCACAATTACTCACCAACATGACTCACATATTATATCATCATATCACAAAACTATTACAAAGAATCAAGTTTATTTTGTCCAAGGATCTTCATGAAAGTTTTTATTATATCCCTCTTGAATATCTATCACTTTGGGACTAGTTTCATATGTTGCTTTTGATAGCTCAAACAAATTTGAGTGAAGAACATGAGCATAAAATTTTTCTTCTCTCAAAATAATATAAGTGAAGCATGAGAGAATTTCTTCAAAAATTACTAACTCTCAAATAAGTCTAAGTGAAGCATGTGAGCATTTCTTCAAAAATATTAAATCACACCGTGCTCAAAAAGATATAAGTGAAGCACTAGAGCAATTCCATAGCTCAAGAAAAATTTAAGTGAAGCTCATAGAGCAATTCTAACTAATCATAGCATAATTTTGGCTCTCTCAAATAGGTGTGTTCAGCAAGGATACTGGACACAAAACAAAAAGCAAAACAAGCAAGGAATCATATAATACAAGACGCTCCAAGCAAAACTCATGATATGTGACGAATAAAAATATAGCTCCAAGTAAAATACCGATGGTCGTTAGAAGAAAGAGGGGATGCCACTCGGGGGCATCCCCAAGCTTAGTTGCTTGTTTCTCTTTGGATAATAGCTTGGGGTGCCATGGGGAATCCCCAATCTTAGGCTCTTCTTACTCCTTATTCCTTCGTTCATCGTGATCTCACCCAAAGTTTGAAAACTTCAATCACACAAAACTCAACAAAACCTTCGTGAGATCCGTTAGTATAAGAAAACCAATCTTTACTTTAAGTACTGTAGAAAACCCATTCAAATTTTGTTATTGCATTATATGTACTGTATTCTAACTTTGCCATGGCTTATACCCCCCGATTCAAACCATAGAATCATGAAAATAAGCACACAATGCAAAGAAAATAGAATCTGTCAAAAACAGAACAGTCTGTAAAGATGCGAATTGTTCTCATACTTCTGTAACTCCAAAAATTCTGAAACAATAGGACAACAGATACAATTTGTATATGAATCTTGTGTAAAACATTCAGAATTTTTTGTTGCTTCTACGAATCTAGAAAATTATTTTACTGGACGCAAAAGTTTTTGTTTTTCAACAAGATCAAATCAACTATCACCAAAGCTATCCCAAAGGCTTTACTTGGCCCAAACACTAATTAAAACACAAAAAGCACAATCATAACAGAGGCATAATTGTGCAAACACTCAAGAACAGAAAGAAAAAGGCAAAAATAGATTTTATTCATTGGGTTGCCTCCCAACAAGCGCTATCGTTTTACGCCCCTAGTTAGGCATAAAGCATAGATTCAAGTATTGTCATCTTTATTTCTAGATCCATATGATGCCCTCATGATTGATTCATATGGTGGCTTGATTCTTGTTCTAGGGAAGTGTTCCATACCCTTCCTTAGTGGAAATTGGATTTTAATATTGCCTTCTTTCATACTCCCTCCATTCCATAATGTAGTGCCTATAGATTTTTCTAAAAGTCAAACATTACAAACTTTGACCATATTTATAGAGAAAAATAGATATATCTAGAATACCAAATGCACATCATTAGATACATCATGAGTTATATTTTCATAATATACATGTTTGGTATTGTAGATGTAAAGAGTTTTCTCTATAAACTTGGTCAAAGTTGGCATAGTTTGACTTTCAGAAAAATCTATAGGCACTACATTGTGGAATGGAGGGAGTATCAATCACGGCACCAATAGTACGTAAAAACGGTCTACCAAGTATAATTGGACAACACGGATTGCAATCAATATCAAGAACAATAAAATCTATGGGCACATAATTCCTATTTGCAAGAATAAGAACATCATTAATTCTTCCCAAAGGCTTTTTAATAGTAGAGTCCGCCAAGTGCAAATTTAAAGAACACTCTTCAATATTGGTAAGACCAAGCACATCACATAAGGATTTCAGAATTGTGGAAACACTAGCACCCAAGTCACATAAAGCAAAACACTCATAATTTTTAATCTTGACTTTGATAGTAGGTTCCATTCATCATGTAATTTTCTAGCAATTGAAATCTCTAATTCCAATTTTTCTTCCAAAGCCTTCATCATAGCATCAACGATATGTTTAGTAAAAGCTTTATTTTGTTCATATGCATGGGGTGAATTTATCATGGATTGCAACAAAGAAATACAATCAATCAAAGAGCAATTATCATAATTAAAGTCTTTGTAATCCAAAAGAGTGGGCACATCACTAGTTAAAGTTTTGACCTCTCCAAACCCACTTTTATCAATTTTTTCAACAAGATTTTCACCCTCCAAATTATCGGGACGCCTTCTAACTAAAGTTGACTCTTCTTCAGTCCCTTTACCATCAATTTTAATTTTACTAAACAAAGAATCAATAGAAGAAACACCAATCACTTTAAGATCTTCATCATTTTTATGAAAGCAATCGCTAGAAAACACTTTTTCTAAAAATTCTCTTTTAGCTCTAAGCATAGCGGTTCTTTTCTTACTTTCATCCATAGAAACATATAAAGCTTTAATTGATTCTTCAACCTTAGGCACAAAAAATTTCAACTTGAGATTTTCTACATCATGAGAAATTCTATCAATGCTTCTAGACATATCATCAATCTTATTCAACCTTTTCTTCTATCGTATTGTTGAAAACTTTTGAGCATTGATAAATTCTTTAATATTATTCTCAAGATCAGAGGTGTTCCTAGTATTATTATAACAAGGATTACCATAATTATTAGAGGAATTTCCCGGAAAGGCCTAGGATTAAAATTACCTCTATAATCATTATTATTAAAATTGTTTCGCGAGACAAAATTCACATCTACGGCATCACTATTTTGCTCAATCAAAGTAGAAAAAGGCACATCATTAAGATCAATAGGAGCATTTTTACTAGAAACCAACTTCATAAGAGCGTCAACTTTTTCACTCAAAGAATTTATTTCTTCAACCGAATTGAATTTTTTACTAGTAGGAGCTATTTCGGTATGCCATTGTGAATAATTTGCTATAATATTATCAAGTAATTTAGTAGATTCACCCAAAGTAATTTCCATAAAAGTACCACCCGCGGCGGAATCTAAAAGATTTCTAGAAACAAAATTCAATCCCGCATAAAAAATTTGTATGATCATCCAAAGATTTAAACCATGTGTAGGACAATTTCTTAGCATCAATTTCATTCTTTCCCAAGATTGTGTAACATGTTCATGCTCAAGTTGCTTAAAATTCATGATTTGAGTTCTAAGGGAAATAATTTTTGCGGGCGGAAAATACATAGTAACGAAAGCATCTTTGCATTTATCCCAAGAATCGATACTATTGCGAGGCAAAGAAGAAAACCAAAATTTTGCACGATCTCGCAAAGAAAACGGAAATAATTTCAACTTCACAATGTCATTGTCCACATCTTTTTTCTTTTGAATATCGCATAATTCTACGAATGTGTTAAGATGGGACGCGACATCCTCATTAGGAGTACCGGAAAATTGATCTTTCATAACAAGATTCAACAAAGCGGCATTGATATCACAAGACTCCGCACTAGTGGCGGGAGGAACAATCGGAGTGCTAATAAAATCATTATTATTGGTATTGGAAAAATCACACAACTTGGTATTTTCTTGAGACATCGCAACTACGCAAACAAGAACGCAAACAAAAACAGATCTGACGAGAAAACGGTGAACGAAAAAGAGGGCGAATGAAACGACAAATTATTGTGAAGTGGGGGAGATGAAAACGAGAGGCAAATGGCAAATAATGTAAATTGCAAGGAGATGAGATTTGTGGTTAGGAACCTGATAGATGTTGATGATGTCTCCTCGACAACGGAGCTAGAAATCCTTTCTTGATGGCTCGTGTCCGCGTCAGTATTTTCCCCGAAGAGGAAGGGATGATGCAGCACTGCTACGGTAGGTATTTCCCTCAGTGATGAGACCAAGGTTATCGAACTAGTAGGAGAACCACACAACACTATGTAAACGGTACCTGCACACAAAGAACAAATACTTGCAACCCGACGCGTAAGAGGGGTTGTCAATCCCTCCCGGGCAAAAGATAAATAAATTTGTAGTAGATTGGATAAATAGATATAGCGGAAACGCGAAATAAAATAAATAACAAAAAATTGCAGCAAGGTATTTTTGGGTTTTTGGAATAATAGATCTGAAAATAAAAGAGGCAAATAATAGATCGGAAAGCAAATATGATAAAGAATAGACCCGGGGGCCGTAGATTTCACTAGTGGCTTCTCTCGAGAAAAATAGCATACGACGGGTAAACAAATTACTGTTGGGCAATTGATAGAACTTCAAATAATTATGACGATATCCATGCAATGATCATTATATAGGGATCACATCCAAGATTAGTAGACCGACTCCTGCCTGCATCTACTACTATTACTCCACACATCGACCGCTATCCAGCATGCATCTAGTGTATTAAGTTCATGGAGAAACGGAGTAATGCAATAAGAACGATGACATGATGTAGACAAGATCTATTCGTGCAGGAATAGACCCCATCTTGTTATCTTTAATAGCAACGATACATACGTGTCTTGTCCCCTTCTGTCACTGGGATTGAGCACCGTAAGATTGAACCCATCACAAAGCACCTCTTCCCATGGCAAGAAAAATCGATCTAGTCGGCCTAACTAAACCAAAGATTCGAAGAAGAAATACGTGGCTACTATAAGCAATCATGCATATAAGAGATCAAAACTCAAATAACTTTCATGGATAAAATAGATCTGATCATAAACTCAAAGTTCATCGGATCCCAACATACACACCGCAGAAAAGAGTTACATCAAATAGATCTCCAAGAGACCATTGTATTGAGAATCAAAAGAGAGAGAGGAAGCCATCTAGCTACTACCTACGGACCCGTAGGTCTACAATGAACTACTCACGCATCATCGGAGAGGCACCAATGAGGATGATGAACCCCTCCGTGATGGTGTCTAGATTGGATCTGGTGGTTCTGGAACTTGCGGCGGCTAGAATTGTGTTTCGTCGAATCCCCTAGGGATTTTGGATTTTCGGGGTATTTATAGAGCAAAGAGGCGGTGCGGGAGGCCACCGAGGTGGGCACAACCCACCAGGGTGCGCTTGGGCCCTTGGGCGCGCCCAGGTGGGTTGTGCCCCCTCGGGGCACCCCTCTGGTACTTCTTCGGCCCAAGTTGTTCCTTCTAGTCCAGAAAAAATATCAAATAATTTTCGCTGCGTTTGGATTCTGTTTGGTATTGATTTTCTGCGAAGTAAAAAACAACCAAAAAACAACAATTGGCACTTGGCACTATGTCAATAGGTTAGTCCCAAAAAATGATATAAAGTTGCTATAAAATGATTGTAAAACATCCAAGAATAATAATATAATAGCATGGAACAAGTAAAAATTATAGATACGTTGGAGACGTATTAGGGTTCATCAAATAAGAAGCACTACATGCTAGAAATCATATTCAAGACGCAAACCAATATCATAGTGAGTATCTCATCATAAGTGACTGATGCAGGATACACAAGAAGAGTAGTTTCATGTAAGAACATGGTGTGATAGACAGATATAGTATGTACCAAAAATAGGAAGGCATGTCATATTCACACGTATAATGTGTAAGCTAAGCAGATGAAGTTCACACTAATTAGAAGCAAATACAAGTTAGATACCATATGCAACATGCAACCAAATATCACACTGCCAAGTTAGAGCAAGCACCTGGGATGGTGGAGTAGGGGAGCAGAGAATTGAAACTTGTAATGCACTAGCAGTACGAGGAGAATCCGTACAGATGCTCTATTTACGTTGCTATAGAGGACCACCATCATCGCCTTCCTTACTCTTTTCCTTCCTCTTTTTTTATTTTGCCTTGTCAAGTCAAACCCACAAGAAAAAGGAATAAAATTTGCTCTTCAGAACTCATTTATGCATGATACTGATGAACACTACTTTCATGTAAGGCAGCCACATGATAGGAGGATGGAATATGTATGAAAAACAGGACGGCATGACATATTGACATGTATGATGTGTAAAGTGTAAACTAAGCACAAGGTGTTTGAACTAATTAGAAGCAATGCAAGCTAGACACCATGAAAGATGAAACCAGTATCACTCTGCCAAATTAAAAGGGTGGCCTCATAGACCAAATTAGAAGCAATACATGGCAACAGGCTAGAAATAATATGCAACGAATAAAGGTGTCTCATCATAAGTGATTGATGCAGGATACAGAAGAGCGGTAGTTTCATGTAAGAACATGGTTAACAGATAGATGTAGTATGTACCAAAAATAGGAAGGCATGTCATATTCACAGGTATAATGTGTAAACTAAGTAGATGCAATTTACCCTAATTAGAAGCATTACAAGCTAGACACCGTATGCAACATGCAACCACATATCACACTGCAAAGTTAGAGCAAGCACCTGCGATGGTGGTGTAGGGGAAATGTGGTCTTCAAGTACAGAGCTACATTCAATATCTTCATTTAGACTTGATGTTTCTTGAGAATCATGTGGGAAGGATGAAACTGCACTCTTTATAAGAGTAGCGCGTCTCATACTAACCCACGGGCGTGACTGTCTCATCATAAGTGATAGATGCAGGATACACAAGAACAGTAGTTTGATGTAAGAACATGGTGTGATAGGCAGATGTAGTATGTACCAAAAACAGGAAGGCGTGTCATATTCACATGTATAATGTGTAAGCTAAGGAGATGCAATTTAACAAATTAGGAGCAATACAAGCTAGGCACCATATGCAACATGCAACCAGATATCACACTGCCATGTTAGAGCAAGCACCTGGGGTTGTGGAGTAGGGGAGATGAGATTTTGAAGTTGCACTGCAGTAGGAGTAGCAGGAGAATCTGCAAAGATCATCTGTTTTGGTTGCTCCAGAGGACCACCATCATCCCGTGCGTTCATCCTTTTAGATTTTGCCTTGTCAAGTCAAACACACAAGAAAAAGGAATGAAATTTGCTCTTCCAAATTCATTGATGCATGATACTAACGAACACAACTTTTATGTAAGGCAACTACATTGTAGGAGGATGGAATATGTATGAAAAATGGTAAGCAGAAGGCATTTCAACAAATTGGAAGCAATGCAAGCTAGCCACCATATGAGAGATCTAATCAAAATCACTCTACCAAGTTAGAAGTGTCTCATTATAAGTGGCATTTTGAAAGTGCGTTATATCGACTAGAGAGGGGGTGAATAGGCAATTTTTACAAATTCGTCACTGAGGAATTTCAAGGTGAGGAAATTCCTAAGCGACGAACTACTTAGCAGCGGAATAAGTATTCAGATGCAAACATAACAGAGCAGTAGCACTGTCATCATGATGAAATGAAAACAAGCACAGAGTACAAGTAGCGTAAACACAGGATAAGCAGGCAGAAGACAAACTGACTGAAGAAATTGAACTGAGGAAATTGAGAAAGTCTTCAGTCAAAGTCTTCAAACAGTAATGATCAAATACATAGCCAGTATGCGAGGAATTGAAAGGGTTGAGGAAATAGAACCAGTAGCTCGGTGAAGACAATGATTTGGTAGACCAGTTCCAACTGCTGTGACAGTTGTACGTCTGGTTAGAGCGGCTAGGTATTTAAACCTGAGGACACACAGTCCCGGACACACAGTCCTCACCGTATTCTCCTTGAGCTAAGGTCACACAGACCTCGCCCAATCACTCGTGGTAAGTCTTCAGGTGACTTCCAAACCTTCACATACTCGGTCACTCGGCAATCCACAATTTCCTCTTGGATGCTCTAGACCATGACGCCTAACCGTCTGGAGGATGCACAGTCCTCAAAGGTAACAAGCATCGGTTCCACACAGGAACAATCTCTTCAGTGATGCTCAATCACTTTGGGTTTGTAGGTGTTTGGGTTTTTGGGTTTTTCCTCACTTGATGATTTTCGCTCAAAGTCCTCGGAGGATGGGATGCTCTAAATGACAAGTGTCAATCTATCTCTCGGAGCAGCCAACCAGCTAGTGGTTGTAGGGGGCGGCTATTTATAGCCTAGGGAGCAGCCCGACATGATAAGACATAAATGCCCTTCAATGATATGACCGTTAGGTGGGTAGGATATTTGGACAGCTGGCGCGCAGCACAGCAACGGTCGGATATTTGAGTATCAAATTCCTCAGGGCTATCATGTTCCTCACTTGTAGGCAATCCGCACTGGCGAATTCCTAACTCCTCAGTCAGAACAAATTCCTCAGAGAACAGAAGAACTTCGTCTTTGTCACTGAAGAACTTGACTAAACTGTATGAGATTTCCAATGGCTTCACTCGAAGGGATTGGGTAAGTGTAGGATTTTGAGTTGAGCATCACTTGGAAACTTTTCCTTAGTTTTACCTCGACCCCCTTTAACAGTATGGTGTTTCCTATGACTCAAGAAGAAGAAAATGAAACTACAAAAACAAAAGTCTTCACGCTTCATAATCCTCGCATGAATATCAAGTCTTCAGGGTCACACCAATTTCTTCACTTTCAAAGTCTTCAAGAAAACCAAAGTCTTCAGTTGAAGACATTCATTTTTAGGGGTCGACATTCATCGTAAATAACAAACTCCTCATAGACTTATAGACCTGTGTACACTCACAAACTCATTAGTCCCTTAACCTATAAGTCTTCAATACACCAAAATCACTAAGGGGCACTAGATGCACTTACAATCTCCCCCTTTTTGGTGATTGATGACAATATAGGTTAAGTTTTCAACGGGGATAAACATATGAAGTGTAAATATTGATAATGAGGAATTTGATTGCAAGATATAGAAGAACTCCCCCTGAAGATGTGCATATTGAGGATTTTGCTTTGGATTGCAAATGCACATTGTAGAGTAATATCATGGAGATCTCCCCCTATATCTTGAAATTCATACACGCATTTAACATATGATATGAAGAATTTGAAATGCATGATGAAATATGGTGTTTGACGAAATTCAGCATGCGTGCAGTATGGTATTGAGGAAATAGCATGCAGAAAAACAGAGCAAAAGTATCAGACCACCATAGGACTTAAGTTACAACTCATCAGAGCAAACACCTCAGAAAAGCAAGAGTTGTAACTTAACAGAAATATAGCCCATATATAAGACCCGCTTGAAGACTAACTCAAATTTCTCCCCCTTTGTCATCGAATGACCAAAAGGGACGAAAAATGAGGACTAACGCCCCTGAAGAATATCATCATGATGTCGATGGAGGAGCGCCAACATTGTTGGGGTCGTCCGTTGAGGTAGGGCCTACCGCAGTGTTGTTCAAGTCTTCAGCTTCATCTGTCTCGCGCGATGAAGAATATGAACTGGCAACAAGCTGAGGAACTTTGACTTTCTTGAATTTCTTCGAAGGTGGTTGAGACCAGTCAAAGTCCTGTTGGAAGCCCATCTCCTTGAGTTCTTCAGCACTATGAAGATTAGACAGAATCGCCCAAGTGCGGTCAAAGACTTCATGCAAGTAGTAGTGATTCTTCTTCACAGTATTTTGAGTGATTGTCATGTTCTGAAGAATTGCACCAAACTGACGCTTGACCCACTTGTGATTTCGATCAACTTTCTGATGAAGACTAAGGAGAAGTTCACGATCAGTCATCACACTCGGAGCTGTGGCTTGAGGATGATGTTCTGAAGCTTTGGCGGCAGAATCTTGAGTTGCAGAGTCATCATTGGTGGAATAGGAAGTAGCTTTGCGAAACTGTCCATCCAATGGACGAGTACCTTCATCAATAACAGCAGCCTTGCCCTTCTCGTCAGCTGAGGAAATAGTCCGTTTGAGGACTTCAATAGGGGGCAAATAGCTGAGATGATTTTGAAAATCAGCCTTATAATGAATTGAAGACCTTGATCAGATGAACTTCATGATCCAGGGAGCATAAGGCTTCAACTCAAAAGGTGACAGAGCAGCATTGGCCAAAGTCCTCATGAAGAAATCGTGGTAGTTGATAGGAATACCGTGAATGATATTGAACAACATATTCTTCATAATGCCAACAACTTCTTCATCATCAGAGTTGTGGCCCTTGATTGGACTGAGGGTTTTGGTCAATATGCGATAAACTGTCCTTGGCACATAGAGCAATTCCTTGACAAGGAATTTGGTCCTTGGAGTTTGGCCTGGCTTCAAAGGCTTCATCAGCACTTGCATCAGATGATCAGACAGTTCAGGTTCAACATAGAGAAGCCTTGCACCTTCAGTGGGAGGACTGACTGGGACGGCATGAAGCAATTCAGAGGCCGGTGCTTCGAAATGAGTATTATCGGTCATCCAGTCCAATACCCATGAATTGACATCATCAACATTTCCAGTAATGTGCAGCGTGGCGAAGAATTGAAGAATGAGTTCTTCATTCCAATCACAGATGTCGGTGCAGAAATTGAGTAACCCAGCGTCATGAAGAACACTGAGGACTGGGGTGAAGCAGGGCAGCGATTCCATATCTACATGAGGAATTTGCTCATGTTCAAAGATCTTATCCTTATCAAACAACAATGAGGAATAGAAGTTCATCTGGCTTGCAGTCCAGAAGCGCTTGCGATGAAGTCGAGCAGAGTCATAGGGATTGTAGTCAGTGAAGAATATGTGCTCATTGAAGAAATCCTCAGCATTAAACTTCTGCTTCTTGGAGTGAGGGTTCTGTGGCTTGGGCTGAAGATTAACAGTTGAAGAATTTACAGCCTCTTGAGGTATAGCCACTGGAGCCACAGGCTGAGGAATTTCAGCAGCAGCCTTGGCCTCCATTTCTTCACACATATGTACATCAGCGCTAGTGACTGGAACTTCTTCAGGAATAGAATGAAGTGAAGCTTGACGTTCATCAGAGCCCATATGAATTTCTTCAGTTGGCACAGGGGACTGAGGAACTTGATGTAGAGGGGTTGTCAGAGGTGAATTGGGGTGATGACTTTCCCAAAAGTCATCATTTAGAATAGGTGTTGTAGACCCAATATCCACATCCTCATCTTCTTCAATTTCTTCGACGCCTGCCTCTTCAGCTGTGAACTGAGGCATGGGCGATGATACCAGTGGGGTTGAAGGGAAAGTATCCACTTCAATTTCTTCATCCATCTGCTCTGTCGAAGCAGCAGAAGGATCTTCTTCATCAGATTTACTTGGAATTTCATATTCCTCACCAAAGGGAATGATCTCCTTTGATGGCATGCTTGATATTGGAATAGCATCAATTGGGTTTTCAGATGAACTCGTCAAAGTCTTCACTTTCTTGGGAGCTGAAGACGCTGAAGATGCAGATGCTTTCCTTTTCTTCACAGCTGCTCGCTCCGCAGCCTTGGTTTTCTTCGCTTCTGTTGCAGAAGGAAGGTTGATGCTTGTCATCGGTGCAGGAGGAGCAGAGGAAATTGGTTGAATTTCTTCAGGCACAACTGATGCAGTTGCCCTGGCTTGTTCAGATTCCTCACGCACAGTAGCAGATGCTTCAACTGGCCTGGATTGCTCTTCAGAAGCAATATTGGAGGTTGCCCTGGCATTTTCTTCAGAGACTGGAATTTCTTCATCAGCTCTGGCGCCTTCATTTTCTTCAGCAGACTGAACAGATGTTCCAGTCTGAGGAAATTTGGGTTGCGATGAAGCTGCAACACTTGGAGTAAATCCTTTTGCCATTCTGATGAATCTGACTTTGGCACCTAGCCAATCTACACGGAATGCATGAAATTCATCACTGAGTGCTTTGATCTCAGCCTGCATAGACACAAGTTCTTCAGGAGACATTTTCACAACATTGTTCTTCAGAAAATGCTCCTTCTTGTACTGAGCCTTCTTCACCTGCCTGGCCTTTTCAAATTTCCATTTCTCTTCATTTATGAAGGCCATCAACATGTGACTTTGACCAGGAGTGAGGTTTAATTCAGGCAAAGGTGTATTTGGATCCTTGTGCCATAGATCAATAAAATCAAGGATCTTCTGTGGATCCAGCATGAGGGGCACAGTAGTGCCTTTGGCACTAGAGGCCCTTTGTTGTCGATCTCTGATGATCTCAGCTAATTCTTCATCATCAGCTTCGTCTTCGCTTGACGGAACCTGAAAGGCGACTTGCTTCTTGTGAGGACTTGGCCTTGTGCCTAGTCCAGCGGTGACCTTTTTCTTCAGCAAGGTCGGAGTTGTTGAAGACTGAGGTGGAGCTGAAGAACTTGCAGAGACTCCTGAAGCAATTGAGATTCCAGTAGTCCTTTGGCATGTGGCAAGATGCACAGGTGCTGAGGACTTTGCAAGAGCAGCTGAGGATTTTGCTACCGAGGGAGTTGGAGCTGCTTTTGAGGAATTTGCTTGAGGAACAGGCCGTGAGGGCTTTGAAGAGCTTGGCCGTGAGGACATTGAAGAGCTTGGCCGTGAGGGCATGGCAGCTGAGGAACTTGTCTTGACAGCTGATTTCTTCAGCATAGCCTTCTTAGGCTTGATAGCAGAGGCCTCAGCGGCGGCAACAACAGAATCTTCATTGAATTTCTTCACTGCCTCTTTAGCCACTTTGGCCAGCTTGGCTTGACGCTTAGCCCACTCCTGAGGAAATTCCTCACCTCTTCTGATGCTAGTGGGATCAGCTTCTTGGCCAGGAGCCAATGGAGGTCTTGGACATGGAGGGTTAACAGCGAATTTCTTCATGTACTTGGGAGTGACATAGCGATATTCCCTCCATTCTCTTGCCCATCTCCTCTCAATCTTCTGAATGCGCACTTTGCGTTGATTTTTGTTCTCCTTGCCATGAGTTGCTTCATCAGGAGTACAATATTCATCATAGATGTCATCAGGGATCTCAAAAGCAGTATTTGTTTCTGGCCTCTTTCCTCCCTTCTGAGGTCTTTTACCATCAGCCATTTTCTTCACTTGAGGATTTTGAACAATCGAATTTTCTGATGAGGTATGCAATTTTTCTTCAAGGAACGCTGCAAATGAGTTAAGTTGATGAGAACCTAGAGATTCAGCAGCGGGCATGTGTACCTGTGAACAGAATATAGGTGCGAAGAGTTTTGGAGAGGTCATATGCGTTCTCAGAAGATTTTCAAAAGTATCAAGTTTGAGGAAGATGACCAGGGGTGTCTTGAGGAATTTCACTAAGCATTTTGACTTAGGTTCCAGAGTTGTGTAGATTGAAAATCCACACAATTGAGGAATCTTGAAGAAAAATGTTGCTTAGAGAAACTGATCAAGGACAGAAGCAAGTTGGTGTTTAAGAACATGAAAGTTGAAGAATAAACACCTTTTGAAGATTTTGTGGAAATCATCAGAATCAACAAGGGCAGTAAAAATAAATTTTATTTACCCTTGATGAAGAACACGACGAACTGCGAGTAGCAGTGGAGAAGTTCGTCCGTTCAGATCTTCCACGCCCTAACTTGGCGATGGAAAACAGCTACGGCGGCGGCGGAGTGAAGATTTCCGCGGCCGGCGTAAGTACGACGGCGACGAGGTCGAGGCAGTGAAGCTCTTCCTCACCGGCGATGATGGAATGTAGCGGTGGCGCTAGGTCTGAGAGCTCGAGCGAGGGAGTAAGATCGAGCGGGGTAAATGAGATCTGAGGAGGGCGAGGGGTATTTATAGCCGAGGTGAAAAAACCGCTCGTCCGAAGAAAATGGACGAACGTGCCCCTGACCCTTCTTATCCTAACGACATGTGTCACCCACGTACTGTGAAGTGGAGATCGTGTTAGATCGTGGGTGAATAGATAAATCTTATCGAGGGATATGGAACGGTTTGAGCGGCAAAAGCCGAAAATTCAGATAAGAATATCTTAATGTTTCGTTCGCAAATTCTTCAGCTGTCAAGGACACAGTGAAGACTTTGAACGGGTTTCAAATAGAACGCACATGAAGAATTTGTGAATGGACTGGATTGAGTTTAGCACAGAGGGGGAACGGGTCCGATCACATTCACTTAGAAGAAAAACAACTTGAAGAATTAGCAATAAGTGAATGCTGTAGAGGACAGAAAAACTCAAATATATATATAGTCAATGAAGAACACAGACGGGAAGAGTGAAGATTTTGCAAAGTTGAAGAATTTGAAAATTTGAAGAATTTGCACAATGATGAAAAACTCAAATTTTGAAGATTTTCAACTTTTTGTGGTGGCGTGACCCACCGTGTAGGAGTGATGATTTCAGACACCGCATACAATTGTAGTAGGGCTCTGAGAATCAAATTCTTCATTAATTTCTTCACACTTAGAGGGTTAGTCTTCATTGATTGAAGAAAAACGTTTCTTCGTGTGTTGCACATCTAAGTCATCAATTTGCATAAGTGTTAGGATGTGTGTCCTTTTCAAAGGACATTCGAAGATTCTAAGATATTTAGCTCACACCGCAATTTGCTAAATCTCTTCTCATCCAAGGGCTTTGTGAAGATATCCACTAGTTGTTCTTCAGACTTCACGGGATCAATAGAGATGTCACCCTTCAACACATGATCTCGAAGAAAATGATGACGAATCTCGATGTGCTTTGTCTTCGAGTGCTGAACTGGGTTATGAGCAATTTTGATGGCACTTTCGTTGTCGCAGTAGAGTGGCACATTCTTCACATTGATGCCGTAGTCCTTGAGGGTTTGCTTCATCCATAGCAATTGAGCACAGCAAGAACCAGCAGCAATATACTCAGCTTCAGCAGTAGAGAGTGATACGCAATTCTGCTTCTTTGAGGACCAACATACTAAGGATCGTCCGAGGAAATGGCATGTGCCTGATGTTGACTTGCGGTCCACACGATCACCAGCATAGTCAGAGTCAGAATATCCAATGAGATCAAAAGCCGAGCCCTTGGGATACCATAATCCAAGTGTTGGAGTGTGAGCTAGATATCGAAGAATATGTTTCATAGCCTTATGGTGTGATTCCTTCGGTGTAGCTTGTAAACGGGCACACATGCAAACACTAAGCATAATATCCGGCCTAGATGCACATAGGTACAATAAAGAGCCAATCATGGAGCGGTATACCTTTTGATCGAAGTCTATTCCATTTTCATCAGTGCATAGATGGCCATTTGTGGGCATAGGGATTTTGACGCCTCTGCATTCTTGCATACCGAATTTCCTCAGAACGTCCTTGAGGTATTTCTCTTGAGAAATGAAGATGCCATTGCGTTGTTGACAAATTTGAAGACCTAAGAAGAATTTCAATTCTCCCATCATGGACATTTGATATTCCTCACTCATCATGTAAGCAAATTCGTCACTGTAATGTTGGTTAGTACAGCCAAAGATAATATCATCAACATATATTTGGCACACGAATAATTCATCATCATAGGTTTTGGTGAAAAGAGTTGGGTCGAGTGAACCGGGTTTGAAGCCTTTCGTCATGAGGAATTCCTTCAAAGTATCATACCACGCCCGAGGGGCCTGCTTGAGGCCATAGAGGGCCTTATTGAGTCTGAAGACTTTGTCTGGATGCTTAGGATCTTCAAAACCTGGGGGTTGAGCAACATATACTTCTTCCTCAAGCTTACCATTGAGGAATGCACTTTTCACATCCATTTGATATAAGATGATATTATGATGGTTAGCATAAGCAAGCAATATGCGAATAGCCTCAAGTCTAGCAACAGGTGCAAAAGTTTCATCGAAATCAATTCCTTCAACCTGTGTGTAGCCTTGAGCTACAAGACGAGCCTTGTTCCTCACCACTAGGCCATTTTCATCTTGCTTGTTGCGGTAGATCCATTTGGTACCGATGATATTGTGCTTGCATGGGTCCGGTCGCTTGACAAGCTCCCATACATTGTTCAGCTTGAATTGATGTAATTCCTCTTGCATTGCTTGAATCCATTCAGGCTCCAGAAATGCCTCATCAACTTTGGTGGGCTCTGTGATGGAGACGAAAGCAAAATGCCCACAAAAGTTAGATAAATGTGAAGCTTTTGAGCGAGTCAGAGGACCTAGTGCGTTGATGTCGTTGATGATTCTCTCAATCTGTACTTCATTTGCAACGCGGGGATGAGCAGGTTGACGACTTTGATTTGGCTCAGCATTTTCTTCAGATGCGCCAGCATGCTGTTCTTCATGTTCTGGAATGATTTCTTCAGCAGATTCTTCAGTAGGAATGACATCCTCAGTAGCTTTGAACTTGATGGTTTCCTCAGGCGTCTTTTCATCTAGCACAGGAGGTAGGTGCTCTCTTTGCGAGCCGTTAGTCTCATCGAACCGCACATCTATAGTTTCAACAACCTTGTTGTGATAGGTGTTGAAGACCCTGTAGGTGTGCGAGTCCTTTTCGTATCCAAGCATAAAACCTTCATGTGCTTTCGGTGCAAATTTAGAATTGTGATGAGGATCTCTAATCCAACATTTAGCACCGAAGACTTTGAAATAACTCACATTGGGTTTCTTGTCAGTGAGGAGTTCATATGAGGTCTTCTTGAAGAATTTGTGAAGATATACCCTGTTGATGATGTGGCATGCAGTATCAATTGCCTCAGGCCAGAAGTGACGAGGTGTCTTGTATTCATCAAGCATGGTGAGAGCCATCTCAACAAGAGTCCTGTTCTTGCGCTCCACAACGCCATTCTGCTGAGGAGTGTATGGGGCAGATAGCTCATGAGTAATACCAAGTTCATCGAGATAGTCATCAAGACCAGTATTCTTGAACTCGGTCCCATTGTCACTACGTATATGCTTGATCTTCACACCGAAATTCGTCGAAGCCCTTGAGGAAAATCGTCTGAAGACTTCCTGCACTTTAGTTTTGTAAGTAATGACATGCACCCACGTGTAACGAGAATAGTCATCAACAATGACAAAGCCATATAGAGATGCTGCATTTGTTAGTGTGGCATAATGAGTAGGGCCAAAGAGATCCATATGAAGCAATTCAAAAGGACGAGAAGTAGTCATGATAGTCTTCGAGTGGTGCTTGGCTCTGGTCATCTTTCCAGCCTCACAAGCCCCACAAAGATGATCTTTGAGGAATTTGACACCCTTGATGCCAATGACGTGCTTTTTCTTCACGAGCGTGTGTAAGTTCCTCATGCCAGCATGACCCGGTCGTCGATGCCATAGCCAGCCTTCTGAAGCTTTAGCAAGTAGATAAGTGGCAGGCTGTGGTCCTGCAGAGAAATCAACAATATACAAGTCTCCTCTCCTAAAGCCTTCGAAGACTTTGGAATTTTCAGATTCCATGAGCACTAAGCAACGATATTTGCCAAAGACAACAACCATATCAAGATCACAAAGCATTGAGACAGACATGAGGTTGAATCCGAGGGACTCGACAAGCATGACTTTATCCATGTGTCGATCCTTTGAGATTGCAACCCTACCTAGACCCAATACCTTGCTTTTGCCTTTGTCAGCGTAGGTGATATGCTTCAAGTGTGATGGAGATAAAGGAGTGTTCATCAGTAAGCTCTTGTCACCGGTCATGTGATTTGTACATCCACTATCGAGGACCCACTCAGTAGCTTTGGGTAAATCATCCTGCAGATGAATTAGTGCATCTTACGAACTCATATACTTCAGAGTGAAGAATATGACATCAAATTCATCAGACATAATTCATCAACAAAAGCAACATATGTATATGTATATATAGCAATGTGAGGACGTGAGAAATGAATAAATCATTTCTTCATGATTAGCTTGCGTCCTTTCAAGCATTTCAGGTCTCCAGCAAATTTTTCAGACGATTTAGTTCGTCTGGAGACCTGACCCTGCATAAGAGATTAGTTCTTTTTCTTCACCACCCACATCTGGAGGGGTGGCAAAGAGTTCATCATTCCGCGAGCTCCATAAGAGAAAGGTGGCATTGAAGCCAGAGTGCTTCGTTTCACAGGAGAGGGATTAGCATAGACATATGAGTAAGCAGAGAAATTCTTCGAGGACTTATGAATATAATGATTTGAAGAATAATGCACATAATCAGAACTCTTAGATTTTCCCTGCGAAACAGAAGCGTTAGCATGATGATGATCATGTGAAGACTTGGATCCATGTGAGGAATTTGATCCATAAGAGGACTTGGATCCATATGAAGACTTTGGTCCATATGAAGAATTTGATCTGGGGTTCTTATTCTTCACAGGTGGTGTCATGAGAACATTCACCTGAAGACTTTCAAGGCACCTTTTGGGAACCCAGATTTTCTTCATAGGGGGACCATTCCTGCAGTTAGATCCAACATATCTAGCAAATACTTCACCATTCTGATTTTTGAACAATTTATAGTTGGAGTCAAATGACTCATCAGATGAATATGAGGATTCACAAGTAAAGCCAGATAAAGTGGATGGATCTGCGGGAGATCCCTTCACAGCAACCCATGAGGTTTTGGGATACTGCTCAGGTTTCCAGTAGGTTCCATCAGGATTGAGTTTCCTCTCAAAGGCAATACCCTCTTTCCTAGGGTTCCTGTTCAAGATCTGCTTTTTGAGCACATCACAAAGAGTCTGATGCCCTTTGAGGCTTTTGTACATGCCTGTCACATACAATTCCTTCAACCCTGCATTTTCATCAGTGATACTAGTGGTATCCTCAGATGAGGAATTTGTGACCACAGAGATAGTTGAAGAATTTGCAGCAATAGAAGCATTTGAACATTCAGGTGAAGAATTAGCAGTTTCACGTTTAATGCATTTCAAGCATGGTGGAATAAATTCTTCCTGAGTGGAACTGATCTGTTGAGCAAGCAAAGAATCATTTTCCTTCTGAAGATCTTCATGACTCACCCTTAGCTTCTCAAGATCTTGCTTTCTTTGAAGAAATTCATAAGAAAGCTTCTCATGATCGGCTAAGAGAGTTTCATGACGACCTTGAAGGGTGTCAAACTTAGACTGTAGTTGCTGAAGATTATCAGTCAGTGTTTGGGTTCGATCCATTTCCTCACCTAACAGATCATCGCTTTTGTCTAGCATATTTTGAACCTTTTCCAAAGCCTTTTGTTGTTTAACAGCAATATTAGCAAGTTTGGAATAGCTGGGTTTGAGGTTATCATCAGATTCATCCTCACTTGATTCAGAGGAGGGATATTTGAGTACCTTGGCACCTTTTGCCATGAAGCAATAGGTGGGAGCATAGTCATCGTTGCCGTCATCAGCAGTGTTGGGGAAGCCATTTTCCTCAGTGTTGAAGATGGACTTGCTAACATAAGCAGTAGCGAGGGCTAGGCTCGCCACACCAGAGTCTGACTCCTCACATGCCTCCTCTTCCTCATGTTCCTCAGATTCAGCTTCAGAGTCCATTTCCTTGCCAATGAATGCCCGAGCTTTCTTGGAGCTGCTCTTCTTGTGAGATGAAGACTTTGAAGATTTTGACGATGAGGACTTTGAAGATTTCTTCATCTTCTTAGAGTCATCTGAACTATCATCCTTGTATTTCTTCTTCTTTGATTCCTTCTCCCACTGAGGACAATCAGTAATGTAGTGACCAGGTTTCTTGCATTTATGGCAAGTTCTCTTCTTGTAGTCACGGGATGAGGAATCTGATTTCATGTCATCACCTCTTGAGGATTTTCTAAATCGGCCACGTCTAGAGAACTTCTGGAATTTCCTCACGAGCATTGCTAGCTCCTGACTCAGTTCTTCAGGATCACCAAGGCTGCTACCAGAATCTTCATCTTCAGATTCAGAGACTACCTTGGCTTTCAGTGCACGAGATCTACCATAGCTCGGTCCGTAGAGATCTCTCTTCTCAGCTAGATGGAATTCATGAGTGTTCAGCCTCTCAAGAATATCAGCAGGATCAAGTGACTTGTAGTCTCCATGTTCTTGAATCATCAATGCCAGTGTATCGAATGAAGAATCGAGTGACCTCAGCAATTTCTTCACCACTTCATGGTCGGTGATGTCAGTGGCACCCAGTGCTTGAAGCTCGTTTGAAATGTCAGTGAGGCGATCAAAGGTTTGCTGAACATTTTCATTGTCGAGTCTTTTGAAGCGGTTGAAGAGATTGCGAAGAACGTCAACTCGAGAGTCACGTTGAGTTGAGACTCCTTCGTTGACCTTGGACAACCTATCCCAGATAAGCTTAGCTGTCTCCAAAGCACTCACTCTGCCATACTGCCCTTTGCTCAGATGGCCACATATGATATTCTTCGCTTGAGAGTCAAGTTGCTTGAATCTCTTCACATCAGCAGCGTTTACAGAAGGAGTGACAGAGGGAACACCATTTTCCACAACATACCAGAGATCGTTGTCAATTGCCTCAAGATGCATGCGCATCTTGTTCTTCCAGTAGGGGTAGTCCGTCCCATCGAAGGTAGGACACCCAGCCGAGACCTTGATCATGCCTGCAGTCGACATAACTAAAACTCCAGGTGGTTAAACCAAAATCACACAGAACAAGGGAGTACCTTGCTCTGATACCAATTGAAAGTGCGTTATATCGACTAGAGGGGGGTGAATAGGCGATTTTTACAAATTCGTCACTGAGGAATTTCAAGGTGAGGAAATTCCTAAGCGACGAACTACTTAGCAGCGGAATAAGTACTCAGATGCAAACATAACAGAGCAGTAGCACTGTCATCATGATGAAATGAAAACAAGCACATAGTACAAGTAGCGTAAACACAGGATAAGCAGGCAGAAGACAAACTGACTGAAGAAATTGAACTGAGGAAATTGAGAAAGTCTTCAGTCAAAGTCTTCAAACAGTAATGATCAAATACATAGCCAGTATGCGAGGAATTGAAAGGGTTGAAGAAATAGAACCAGTAGCTCGGTGAAGACAATGATTTGGTAGACCAGTTCCAACTGCTGTGACAGTTGTACGTCTGGTTAGAGCGGTTAGGTATTTAAACCTGAGGACACACAGTCCTCACCGTATTCTCCTTGAGCTAAGGTCACACAGACCTCGCCCAATCACTCGTGGTAAGTCTTCAGGTGACTTCCAAACCTTCACATACTCGGTCACTCGGCAATCCACAATTTCCTCTTGGATGCTCTAGACCATGATGCCTAACCGTCTGGAGGATGCACAGTCCTCAAAGGTAACAAGCGTCGGTTCCACACAGGAACAATCTCTTCAGTGATGCTCAATCACTTTGGGTTTGTAGGTGTTTGGGTTTTTGGGTTTTTCCTCACTTGATGATTTTCGCTCAAAGTCCTCGGAGGATGGGATGCTCTAAATGACAAGTGTCAATCTATCTCTCGGAGCAGCCAACCAGCTAGTGGTTGTAGGGGGCGGCTATTTATAGCCTAGGGAGCAGCCCGACATGATAAGACATAAATGCCCTTCAATGATATGACCGTTAGGTGGGTAGGATATTTGGACAGCTGGCGCGCAGCACAGCAACGGTCGGATATTTGAGTATCAAATTCCTCAGGGCTATCATGTTCCTCACTTGTAGGCAATCCGCACTGGCGAATTCCTAACTCCTCAGTCAGAACAAATTCCTCAGAGAACAGAAGAACTTCGTCTCTGTCACTGAAGAACTTGACTAAACTGTATGAGATTTCCAATGGATTCACTCGAAGGGATTGGGTAAGTGTAGGATTTTGAGTTGAGCATCACTTGGAAACTTTTCCTTAGTTTTACCTCGACCCCCTTTAACAGTACAGTGTTTCCTATGACTCAAGAAGAAGAAAATGAAACTACAAAAACAAAAGTCTTCACGCTTCATAATCCTCGCATGAATATCAAGTCTTCAGGGTCACACCAATTTCTTCACTTTCAAAGTCTTCAAGAAAACCAAAGTCTTCAGTTGAAGACATTCATTTTTAGGGGTCGACATTCATCGTAAATAACAAACTCCTCATAGACTTATAGACCTGTGTACACTCACAAACTCATTAGTCCCTTAACCTATAAGTCTTCAATACACCAAAATCACTAAGGGGCACTAGATGCACTTACACATTTCAACAAATTAAAGGCAGTACATGCTTGAAATGATATGCAAGATGCAACCAATATTACACTCACTACTGGAAAAAAGGCTGTTAGTGGCGCACCTATTTTGGCTACTAATGGCGCACTATAGGTGCGCCACTATTATCACGCCACTACTAATAAATAGTAATGGCGCACGCCTGGTGCGCCACTGTTAATCTACATAACAGTGGCGCACCACCTGGTGCGCCATTACTATCTCAGGTAGTAATGGCGCACCACATGTGCGCCATTACGACCTTTTCAGGTGCGCCATTGGTAACTTTTTTAATTATTTTTTGTCGATTTTTTTTTGAATTTGGAAGCGGGAAAATAGTAATGGCGCACATTCTAACCCCCACGGTGCGCCATTACTATTTTGAATTTTGAATCTGGATCTGGATCGCGATTTTTTTGCCCTTTTTTTCTCATTTTTTTGCTCTTTTTTTGCATGATATTTTTTCAAATTTTGTTCTCGTTTTTGGATCTTGTACGTTCTTTTGCCGGAGAGGAGTTCGCCGGAGAGGAGGGCCGAGGAGAGACCGTGAGGAGGAGAGGAGGGAGGAGGAGGAGGTCACCAGAGAGGAGCTCGCCTACATCGTCGGAGAGGAGGAGGAGGAGATCACCGGAGAGGAGCTCGCCTACATCGCCCGGATAGGAGGAGGAGGTCGCCGGAGAGATTCACCGAGAGGAGGAGGAGAAACCGTGAGGGAGGGGAGGAGAGGAGGGAGGAGGAGGCTCACCGGAGAGGAGGGGGAGGAGATCACCGGAGAGGAGGGAGGAGGAGCTCACCGAGAGGAGGAGGAGAAACCGTGAGGGAGGGGAGGGGGAGAGAGGGGAGGGATCGCCCGTAAGGGGAGGAGGTCGCCGGAGAGGAGTGGGAGGAGGTCACCGGAGAGGAGGAGGAGGAGGTCGCCGGAGAGGAGGAGGGGAGTATGGTGGAGGAGAGGAGGGGAGATGGAGTGGAGGAGAGGAGGAGATTGAGTGGAGGAGAGGACCCCGCCCAGCCATATATACGGCATAGTAATGGCGCACCGTGGGCAGGTGCGCCATTACTATCTTTTTCTTTATTTTTTTGATTTATTTTGAATTTTGAAGGCGGGAAGATAGTAATGGCGCACCTTGGGCAGGTGCGCCATTAATAACTTTTTTTATTTTTTTATACAGCTTGAATTTTGAAGGCGGGAAGATAGTAATGGCGCACCATGGGCAGGTGCGCCATTACTGAGTTTGATTTTTTTTGAATTTTTTTGCCTCTCCAGATCTTGAAAGCCCCGTTACTTTTTTTCTGTTAGGTTTTTGAGGATTCTAAAAATCTTCAACGGGGTTCCCCCCAGTTGAATTCGGATATAACTTTTCGAGTAGATGATTTTTCATATAAAAACTTTTTCATCAGAGTTCGTATGCAAAAAGTTATGCCCATTTTACAAATTCTCGAGAGATTTTGCAAAAAAGTCGAAAATTCATGTTTGTAAATTTTGCTAACAACTAGACAACATATCACATGGGAATCTTATTTTCTTTTATTTTTTGACATTTCTATCATTTTCTTTTATTTTTTTTAAACTGAAAAGGCGGTCCCGGGGGGTGCATTTGGTGAATTTTTTGGCCACCTCAGAAAGTTAGTAGTGGCGCACCGTGGGTGTGGTGCGCCATTACTAGTTAAAACTAGTAATGGCGCACTATCCCCAGGTGCGCCATTACTAGTTTTGAAAAAAAAAATTGTTAGTAGTGGCGCACAGAGGGTGTGGTGCGCCATTACTAGTTAAAACTAGTAATGGCGCACTTTCCCCTGGTGCGCCATTACTAGTTTTGAAAAAAAAAATATTTGTTAGTAGTGGCGCACAGAGGGTGTGGTGCGCCATTACTAGTTAAAACTAGTAATGGCGCACTTTCCCCTGGTGCGCCATTACTAGTTTTGAAAAAAAATAAAAAAAATTTGTTAGTAGTGGCGCACCGTGGGTGTGGCGCACCATTAGTAATATGGCCATTAATGGCGTACCTATATCTGGTGCGCCACTGCTATATAGCAGTGGCGCACCACATATATGGTGCGCCATTAATGTCCATATTAGCTATAGCCGTTTTTCTAGAAGTGACTGTCAATTTGAAGGTGTCTCGTCAGAAGTGATTGATGAGGGATACACAAGAAAAGTAGTTTGATGTAAGAATATGGTTAATAGAAAGACGTAGTATGTACCAAAAACAAGAAGGCATGTCATATTCACAGGTATAATGTGTTAACTAAGCAGATGCAATTTACCCTAATTAGAAGCATTACAAAGTAGACACCATATGCAACATGCAACCACATATCACATAGCCAAGTAAGAGCAAGCACCTGCGATGGTGGTGTAGGGGAATTGCGGTCATCAACTACAGAGCTACGTTGACTATCTTCATTTAGCCTTGTTGTTTCTTGAGAATCATGTGGGGAGGATGACACTGCACTCTTTAAAAGAGTAGCGCGTCTCACAGTAACCCACCGGGGTGACTGTCGCATCATAAGTGATTGATGAGGGATACACAAGAGCATTAGTTTGATGTAAGAACATGGTTAATATACAGATGTAGTATGTATCAAAAACAGGAAGGCATGTCATTATCAAAGGTATAATGTGTAAAGTAAGCAGATGCAATTTAACCAAATTGGAAGCAATACAAGCTAGACACCATATGCAACATGCGACCACATTTGACAGCGCGAAGTTAAAGCAAGCACCTGGGATGGTTGTGTGTGGCAATTGAAATCATCAACTGCAGAGCTACGTTTACTGTCTCCATCTGCTGACACTACACCCTTTAGAGTGCTGAAACGCTTAGTGCTTCTCGTCGAATTACACAGGAGCGACTTCTATCTTTTCTTTTGTGGATTCATCAATAGTGCGTCAGAGTCTGAAATACCCATGCATAAAAAACAATAGTGTGAGTATGAGTGAAGTGTGTGCACAAGTAGTACAGTGTAAAAGTAGCAGATAGCAGGTGGGTGAGAAATAAATGACGGGAGACATATGATAGCTCTACAACATGCATGGCACACAAAATTAGATTCTAGGATTTTGAAATATGAGCACAAGGATGGTTGGGAAATGCAGATACTCTTCTAGCACACCACAAGGTGTGGTCCTATGAAAATAATAGTCGACAGAAAACAAATAGGTCAGTCCATTTTTTCTGCACTGTTCGATGTACAAAGAACGGGCAGATCGCCTTCATCTACCTCCAGCCAGTCAGGGTTGACTATCTTCCTCGAAATGCCAGCGACCACTGGCCCAGTCCCCTGCCTCCGCCCTCCCCTCGACCTCACCGCACCGCCGTGCTTGGCACCGCCCCCCGGCCATCCCTTAAAGCCCCGCCGACCTCCATATCAGGCGCAAGCAGCTCTTGCGCCCCACACCCCTATGGTAGACACCAATGCGCCGCTTCCCCGGCGAACAGGCGGACTAGGTGCTCTGGGCGCCTAAGTGGGTGCTGCTTCTTTTAATTGCGAATCAACTGAGCTTGAATTGAAATCCAGGCGGGCGACTGACCTCTAGCTAAGGTGAAATAGTAAATGGGAGGAAACCTTGTGCATTTAGTATCACGAAGAAGGTGTAGTAAGAAGCGATCAACTAGTTTCTTTCATGGGATGAATACGATGTGAGCAGAGATGTAAGATTTGCACGAATAAGGGAAGAGGAGTACCTCTTTCTGCTGGCAGTGATGTGTCCTTCTTCTGTTTTTCCAACGATCTTCTTGTGGTTCGCTGGAAACAAGAAGTTCTAGAGGACGGTGGAGCCTTTGGATGAACCCATGGCCAAGTTGTTGAGTGTGGTGCGGTGGCCGTCTGTCGGCGGCAGGGAACCAGATCCGAAGCGGCGAACAACGGCGTAGCGGGAACAGCTCTGGTGCAGTGGACGGTTGCGACAGTGGAGCGGCAGCGGTGAGGCACAGGACGGCGTGGTCAAAGTGGTTCTGGTATGGTGCACGTCGGCATCGGTGTCGTGGAGGCAGCTCTGCCTCGGCTTCAGCTGCTAGGTCCTTGAGGGCGTTGCGGTTGCGGTTGTATTGGACGACGACGTCGGGGTACCGGCTCCGGCGTGATGGAGGAGGGCGGCGGTGGATTGGGTGTGATGGGGTGGAGGACGGAGGAGGCCGGGGTTTCACGGCTGGTGGAGAGGGCATTTTGGTGCCCACGGAGTATGAATGGGGGAACGGAGGGAGGGGGAACTAAAGGGGAACAATGTTTCGGTTTGGGACGCGCTTGTTTGAAATTTGGGGAAAATTACAAACTTTGCCCCCATCTAAAATTTCGGACATATTGCGGGTCGGGGGTAGGACAGTAAACTCAGGGGTCCCAAATAGTGGGCAGGATAGATTTCAGCCGAGCACATGAGTGTTTAGGCGCCCACGGCGTATGAATGCTTCTCGGAGGTGGTTGACTGGCGTCTTGGTGAAGTTACAAACCTACCCCGGTTTAGACCTTTGGACATCGGCCGATAGGCTACACGGGTCAGAGTCAGGACAGTAATTTCCTACCACCAAACATTAGTCTCGCACGGTTTCGGGCGACCAGAGGCTTATTTGGCGCTTCATTCAATATTAGGGAGCAGAAGCATTAACGTTTACAGTTCTCTTGAATTGAACTTTCAGGATTTGTCAAACTTCAAAAATCTTGACTCTTGAAAATCCTAAAACTACGATTATTTTGGAATGGAGGGGGTACATTTGAATATACATTGTACACAAGTATATATTAAAAAATATGCAGCTTAGCTCAATTCATGCATGGTTCCAGATATAATCTCCTTGGTTGCAAAAAAATAGTTAGACATGCGTATGAATATATATAGCATGTTCAAACGCACAACAAAGATTGATGCCCCCTTTTAGATCTGATTTACAAATGCCATTATCTTGAATTCAAATAGATGAATGCATTTCCTATGAATTCGAATCTTCGAAACCATCTTTTTTTTGCGGGGATCTTCGAAACCATCTTTATGTTGAATTGAACATGTATTCTATTTCGTAGCTAGCAATTTGGAATGTATCCATGTATGTGACAAATGTATAAAGTGCCTGACACTAACAATACGGAGTGCACTAATTAATGTTTATATATGAATTGCAAAAGCCATGCATTGTCTGTATTTCAAACCACTCTCACTCTATGGGTCGATAATATGAAATAAACCCATACACATGCTCAAATTCAATAGAGTATGGGTGTCTGATAGACCAATGTTCGTTCATACGCAAATTGCAAAATTCATGATCTCATCCAAAAAATTAAATGCAATTTATATTTTAATTTAATGTGTAGAACAACCTTTTACACATAGATGCACTATGCCTCGGCCCGTCCTCACACACGCGCTATATATCTCTCTATCTGGCGCATAAGTGCACACACTTTATATACATCGGCATTTCTCTCTCACACATGCTCACACTCTCTCGCGGAGTGTCTCACACACACTCTCTCTATATATCTCCCCCTCTCTCTCTTACTACTACGTACCACTCTTTTCACTAATCTCAGTTGGAAAACACTATTTCCCTCACATGCCTATATACACACGCACGGTCTCTGTTGGCCCTCTATATGCACATACATGTGCCTAAGTGTCTCCCGCACGCACATTATCTTTAGGCCTCTCTAGCACACATTGCCCCCCCCCCCCACACACCTCTCTCTTGTTGGCGGATATGATTCCATCAGATCATTCGGTAAGATATCCCTGACTGTTAGGCTGGATGGTAATACGAGGCAAAGTTTTACCCAAGTCTGGGCCCTTGCAGTTGAGGAAAAAGCCTACTCCTGGTATTGTATATTTGTGATAGGGGTGTGTACAAAGTACACGTGAATACCAGGCATTGTGTGTGTGTGTATACTATCGACGAACTAGCCCCCGGGCTTATATAACATACTCGGGGCGTATGGTTACAAATCATATATAGTCGGCTTATCATCAGTGGGGATAGAGTCCTCCACAACTCTGGTAGCTTCATCTTGTACGCCAAGTCCTCCATGGGCTTCGTATAACGCATCTCGGTCCAACCTATGTGGCGCAGGATGGAACCGACTCATGAGTTCTCACGTCGACCCACCACAACTAGAAATGATATGCCCACCACACCCCACACACAATCGGCCACTAAGAAAATAAGCATATACAATTTTACAAATTTATACGGAGTACATGAAAGTTAATTGCATGGTGCATCCAATAATATTTGTTCCGCATTGTGAATGTTTATATCTTCTCCTAAAAAAATAGTCACGGGAAAGAGAAATGAAGGGCATATCTCTCTTTGTCTCCACCACACACACCCTCTCTCTACACCACTTTCACGTACACACACAAACTATCTCTCGGCCCTCTAAAAGTATGCCCCTGGCACATTCACGCTTGACGGTCACTGTATTTCAAGCGAAAGCACTATACGATCACTGGACTTCAGAATATGCTCATTACGGTCACCGTATACATTCTTTTGGTCATACGGTATGTAGCTCACCGTACGTCTCTGTATTTTGTTGATGACACCGACGGTCATTGTATTTGATGCGTGCTCCGTATTTTGTAGACGACACTTACGGTCATTGTATTTGAAGCGAAAACACGATATGTTCACTGGACTTCAGAATAAGCTCATTACGGTCACCATATATATTTTGTGGTGCTAACCAACCTGTGGTTGGATGGTTAGGAGGACAGTGGTATCCCCAGCCCACCAGGGTTAAAGTCTTGGTGCTCGCATTTATCCTGTATTAATTTCAGTATTTCCACCGATGTGCGTTCAGTGGGAGGAGACGTTCCCCTCGACTACGAGGCGCCTATGGTTACTTCATAAAATGCCAAGATGATATGCTGGCTCACTCTCTCGAAGGTGCTCATAGGGGTAGGGTGTGCGTGTATGCGCTTATAGCGGTGAGTGTTTGCGCGTATATATGAGCGCTTGCGTCTGTACTGTGTTGAAAAAATACATGTCATGATTATACGGTCACTGGCTCACTGTATAACTCCGTAATTTGTTGATGACACAATCAATTGACCAGTCAAACATTCCACGTGGCGCAACTAGTGTTGCACCATCAGTGCACGTAACCGTGGGGCCCACCTGTCAGCGTGTATATGAAAGAAAGAAATGGTAGCTTGCGTCTATACTGTGTTAATAAAATATATTTTGTGGTGATCATACGGTCACTGGCTCACCATACAGCTCCGCAATTTGTTAATGACATGATCAATTGACCAGTCAAACGGTCCACGTTCATCAGCGCACATTACCGTAGGGCCCACCTGTCAGCGCGTATATGAAAGACAGAAATGGTAATAAATTAGTGGTCGGTGGGGATTCGAAGTCGTGAGACCTCTGGTTGGCAGCCCGCGCGCCCTAACCACAGCAGACAAGGTCGCCTTGTGATGATATGCTGAGCCGACCATTTTAATTGCACGCATGCACGAGCCACTGTGGTGAATACAAACACATCACACATGCGCACAAAGACGCCCGCAATGCCCGCATGCATGCATGCAATACTCACACGTACACATGCACGCACGCAACACTCGCACGAGCACACACACGCATGCAGGCGTGCAACACTGACACATACACATGCACGCACGAACACACGCATGCATGCAACATTGAAACGTACACATGCACGCACGCAACACTCACACGCCTGCATGCACACAGCACACGACGCAAGACACACTCTCAACCTATATGTGAATGCACCCTTTGTTAAGGACATGGATTGTTACGAGTATTAATCAATCTTATCTGTGATAAGCAGAACATTGATGTTTGCAGTGGTCTTTATGAATCACAACGTATCGAACGGGCTATCAACGTATATATGATTTTTTTTTAAATTCTCTTACATTATATAGTAGGCTTATCAACCTACATGAATTAGATGATGTCACACTCAATGAACAATCATCGGTTTATGAAATGCCCGCTTCTCACCGCCCTAGCCCACCAAAAGCTCCTCTGCCGTGCTCTGCCAGCGTTGGTTCACTGACATGCAGGACAAGTACCCAATGAGCCCACACGTCAGTGGAAGAACAGCGCGGTGTTGTACGTCAGAGTCGAGGGCGCCGCTCACCGCACGCCCGGCTGAACACGCCTCCTTGCTGCATTCAAACGCCTCCATGAAACCCGTGTGGAAGCCAAGAAACCCACTCCGGCCACACGTCCGTCCATGACCGGGCTGGCATTAAACGCAACGCCGACCGAGCTCCCCTCGTCCGCTGTCTATTTAATCTCCTATTTAAACGAGGCCAGACGCCGACCAAGAATCACACACCTCCACCGCTTCCCTATCTCCTCCTTCACCATTTTCTCCACTCTTACAATGGCTTACGAAGAGTAGTTATCTGGCATCCAAGCTGGCTGGGTGGCCCGCCGAGCCCGCCGGATACGAGCTATGCAGATCGCTGATCCACCTCCCTCCCCTCGCCCGACGGAGTCAGTTGCTGCCCCAAGCCGGCGCGTGGTTCAGCAACTCGCCACTCCAGGCCAGCTCGACGAGGAGCCGAGCTACTCCACGCCGACATGACGGGGAGCACGGGCGTCGTCGCTGCCGTCCATGCCGTCGCCTCATACCACACCTCCCATGTCTGCGATCGCATCTCCCGTGTCTGTGGCCGAGACTCCCATGCCTGCGGCCGTCCATGCAAGCAGAGACAGAAGCCGGGTGCGGGGAGAGCGACGAGTCGGTGGCCAGCGCCTCCACGTCCGCCGCCATCATCGAGGAGAAGTAGAACACGGGAGGCCGCCGCCGCTTGGGTCCCATGAAGGCCACCGCCGAGACGACGCCGGCGTACACAGCAGGTGTCTTGCCGGATCCTTCTGTTGCCGACAAATGGATCCGCGGGCGACCATTTAGGCTAGGTATTATTATAGCTATGCTGTTCAGGAGTAGCACCGCTTAGTTGATTTAAATGTAATGAAATCCGTCATGTTTATATGAAAATCCAGTATTTTATATGAATTTTGTCATTGTTTATATGAAATATCACCGTGTTTGCATGAATTTCGTCCGGTTGGTTGAGTTGCTATCAGAATGTGTGCGGCTACGGTTGGATGGCGTAATTTGTGGGTCGCCGGTCGGTCTGTGGCCGGCTCGGGCGGCGAGGTGGGACAAAAAAAGCACAGCTCGTGCGAGCTCGTCTCCAACGCGCGCGCTGGAGGATGCATGAGCACCCGAGCTCTACCTCGTTCATTGGTGGCAAAGGCACGGGTGGACAAAAGGGTCGCCAATATTTTGGCTACCCCGGGCAAGATCCAAACAGCCCCTTCCAGCCCCACCCCTCCCAGCACATTCAAATCCCTCGTTCACCGTGAAATTTTGCCTTATGTTGTTTTCATTGATATTTTGCTGTGTGAAAACAAATTTAAATATGAACGAATAATCGGTGCCCGTGGTCTTCTGTCGGGATAGAGTTGGATGGCCTCATAGTAGTAGTAGTGTAGAGTACTAGTACTACTAGATAGTGAGTGTTTACTACTGTATCATGTACGTACTAATTGCAACGCATGCATGTGTTAGCAGTACAATGACCATGTACGAATTTGATGGTAAGATTTGTGTAAGTTGGATGTCATATTATTGCTCTAACATGTGGTCAAAGTTAGCCTCCAAAATGCATTTTAGACCCTATATAGATTGAGGGAGTACATGCATTGCTGAGGTTTCTCTTAATCCTTGCATGCAATGTTTTTATTGAAGTTTGAAATGTGAACATGTGAATGGGTGGGACTACTACAACCCTTCCAAAAGAACTGTAGTACTAATGGTATCGTACTTTTCCGAACTATGGAAGTAACAAATTTATTCCACCACTCAGTATCTATTATGGTTAGGGAGATTTCAAATTGAGTCATATAGACCGGAAAGTAGGCACTTAGGGCATCCACAATGTATGCTTTTTGTTGCCTCTAAGCCCTCTCTCTCCTCTTAGAGGCAGGCCTCTATACATTGCATGGACTGCCTCTAACAAAAAATTGGCTAGCATCACGTCTAACCTTAGAGGCTGCCTCTAACAATGTAACAATCCATCTAATCCCACTTGTCAGCCTTAGGAAGCATAAGAAAGTACAAGAGAAATATTAATGATTGGACAAATGTGGTGCTAATCAATACTTTTTAAATTTCTGCTAGGGCCCACCTTAGAGGCTGGTTAGAGTCTCTATACATTGTGGTTTTTTTCATTTGATAAGAGGCAAACCATGTGGGGCCTACCTTAGAGGCAAGGCTCTATACACTAGAGGGAAGATGCTCTGTAGTACTACTTTTGATGTGTCCCGTCAACTCGCAAAATGAGGAGAAGCTTGCTTAGTACGCCCTCTCCCCCGCCCACGGGTGCGGTGGCTCACAGAGTCATAGGACAAGGAGAAGCTTGCTTACTACGCCTACGCCCGCTCCCTCGCCCACGCGCGCATCATAGGAACTTTTCTATTGAATCTAGAGATGACATGTATCTCAATTCCTATGAGGAGGGATTGGAAAAGAGATGTCATTTTGTTCACATCATAGGAACTTTTCTATTGAATCTAGGCTAATGTTTATTTTCCTTTGAAATTGTGGGAGTATAGGAATCCATTCGTATGAACCAAGTGGCTCTAAAGATATAAAAATGATATCATGTTTATTTTCCTTTGAAATGTGGAGTAAATGAATATATTCCTATGAACCAATTGGCTCTAAAGGAAAAATTCCTATAAAAATCATATCATATAGAGTTCCTATGATATTCCTCCACACCAAAGGATGGTTGAAATTGCTGCAGGTGATACGACCGTCTTTCTTTGTACACTCCTCCCCCATCTTTATAGTTACCTCTCGAAGATTAATGAAATGATATATACTGGGTATTCTATATGTGCATTTTGGTATACGAAAACTCGGTAAAAGTTTGCGAGGTTCGAATTTTCATTAAAGCTATATGCACTGCATTTTGGAACAGAGGGAGGAGCATACGGCAGTTGCTAACACTCACGTGGAAGATTTGTGTGTCGGAGGAGTGGTTGTTCTGTTAAATGCCATGGCAAAACTGACACTGTCCGATGCCGATCTAACGGTTCTTACGGCGTTCGTCAGGAAACGGCTTGTGGCGAACATTTGTCAGATATGATTTACGGACACATGCATTGCATTGATACGTGCCCCCTCTCTCTCACGCACACACGCACCCTCATGAGTCACGACTCTCCCGAGTCCTCTCGCACCCACCGTCTATCTATAGGTAGACGTCACACACATATGTGCTCTTCACACCCTACCCTCAGAACTTCTAAAAAATGAAAGACGTCGTGCACCTTTTATTTTAAGTCACACGTCACACACTTATACTGTTACTCTTGTGGCGAACGTTCTTTGGGCGTAGTATATTGTACTCTCACGAAGAGAAGCGGTGCACGCACGCACTAGTTCTCTCACACCCACTCGCGGGTACACGTAGGAGCGCTTTTTTTTGAAGCTAGGAGCGCATTTGTTCACAAAGAGGCATCCCAATTGACATTTTGACTAGTCTAGTTTTCAACTTGATGGAGGATCGGGGACCGCACGTGAATGATACATACATAGTGCATCCTGGACGCGGTGATTTGATAGTGCGACCTGGAAGCAGTGGCACGTTATTGATCGAGTTTTATTTTTACTTGAACTTTAAATGAAAATAGTGATTCGCGCGTATTCAATTTAATAACGGTTGCTACAACAAAATCACTCCACTATATATATAAGCAGGAGCCTCGGCGCTTGCTTTACTAGGGTTCCTCTCTTTCACTCTCTCATGCTCTCCAGATCTAAGCAAGACATAGGTGGCCACACTCTCTCTCTCTGCTCAATGATGGTCACAAATCTGGCCGGACCACCTCGCCCGGGGCAGGGGTGTGATACGTCTCTGTCGTATCTACTTTTCCAAACTCTTTTGCCCTTGTTTTGGACTCTAATTTGCATGATTTGAATGAAACTAACCCGGACTGACGCTGTTTTCAGCAGAATTGCCTTGGTGTTATTTTTGTGCAGAAATAAAAATTCTCGGAATGACCTGGAAATTTACGGAGAATATTTTTGGAATAAATAAAAAATACTGGCGAAAGAATCAACCAGAGGGGGTCCACCCATTGGCCACAAGCCAGGGGGCGGCCACCTGGGGCGCGCCCTGGCGGCTTGTGGGCCCCCTGGACCTCCTCCGACCCTAATTACAACTCTATATATTCATATCTGGAGAGGAAAAAAATCAGAGAGAAGGATTCATTGCGTTTTACGATACGGTGCCGCCACCGCCTCCTGTTCTTCATCGGGAGGGCTGATCTGGAGTCCGTTTGGGGCTCCGAAGAGGGGGATTCGTTGCCATCATCATCGCCAACCTTCCTCCATCACCAATTTCATGATGCTCACTACCGTGCGTGAGTAATTCCATCGTAGGCTTGCTGGACGGTGATGGGTTGGATGAGATTTATCATGTAATTGAGTTAGTTTTGTTAGGGTTTGATCCCTAGTATCCACTATGTTCTGAGATTGATGTTGCTATGACTTTGCTATGCTTAATGCTTGTCACTAGGGCCCGAGTGCCATGATTTCAGATCTGAACCTATTATGTTTTCATAAATATATATGTGTTCTTGATCCTATCTTGCAAGTTGTCACTACTAGAAAAAGGCTTATCCCCAATGTCTCTACTAGTGGCGCACCATGATGGTGGTGCGCCATTGCTATGTTTTTACTAATTCCGCACCACATGAGCAGTGCGCCATTGCTATTTTTTTGGGGTCCATCCCCCCCCCCACCAGAAATAGCAATGGCGCACCACACCTAGGTGCGCCACTGCTATGTAGCATAGCAGTGGCGCACCTAGGTGTGGTGCGCCATAGCTATGTCTGGTGGGGGTGTGCCTGCGTGTGTGTGTGAGGTTAGTAATGGCGCACCCTCCCTGGTGCGCCATTGCTAGGGTTAGCAATGGCGCACCAGGGAGGGTGCGCCATTACTAACATCTCACACACACAAACACACACAAACACCCCCCCCCCCCCCCACCCCCCCCCCCCCCCCCCCCCGTGGATCGCCTTTTAGGTTTTAAAAAAAATAAAGAAAATGATAAAAGATTCAAAAAAAATCGAAAAAATTGATGCCCATGTGTTATGTGTTCTAGTTGTTAGGAAAATTAACAAACATGAATTTTGAATTTTTTTAGAATCCTCAAAAACCTAACAGAAAAAAGTTACGATGCTTTTAAGGACTCTAAAAAAATTCAAAATTCAAAAATTCATGTTTGTTAATTTTCCTAACAACTAGAAAATTAACAAATTAGCTCCTCCTCCCTCCTCTCCTCCTCACGGTGCTCCTCCTTCCTCTCCTGCTCACGGTCCTCCTCCCTCCTCTCCTGATCCTCACGGTCTCTCCTCCCTCCTCTCCTCCTCACGGTCTCTCCGTCCTCCTCCTCTACTTCCGGCCACATGTGGAGCTCCCCCGGCACAAAGAACGTACCAGATCCAGGTCGAGAATGAAATTTGAAAAAAAAATCAAGCAAAAAAAACGAGCAAAAAAACAAGCCAAAAAAATGAGCCAGATCTAGATCCAGATCCAAATTCAAAATTCAAAAATAGCAATGGCGCACGGTGGGGGTTAGACGGTGCGCCACTACTATTTTCCCGCCTTCAAAATTCAAAAAAAAATCAATTTTTTTTTTAAAAAAAAGTTACCAGTGGCGCACCTGTAGCAATAGTAATGGCGCACTACAAGGTGCACCACTGTTACCTGCAATACTAATGGCGCACCAGAGGTGCGCCATTAGTATTTGTTACTAGTGGCGTGGTAATAGTGGCGCACCTATAGTGCGCCATTAATGGCAAAAATAGGTGCGCCACTAACAGTCCTTTTTCTAGTAGTGTGTAGACACCTATTACGTGTTATGATCCGCATACCCCAAGGTGACAATAATTGGGATTCTTTCCGGTGATTACCGTAGTTTGAGGAGTTCATGTATTCACTAAGTGCTAATGCTTTGGTCCGGTTCTCTATTAAAAGGAGGCCTTAATATCCCTTAGTTTCCATTAGGACCCCGCTGCCACAGGAGGGTAGGACAAAAGATGTCATGCAAGTTCTTTTCCATAAGCACGTATGACTATATTCGGAATACATGCCTACATTATATTGATGAATTGGAGCTAGTTCTGTGTCACCCTAGGTTATAACTGTTGCATGATGAATGCCATCCGACATAATTATCCATCACTGATCCATTGCCTACAAGGTTTTCACATATTGATCTTTGCTACGTTACTTTGCCATTGCCACTGTTACAATTGCTACAAAACTGCTACTGTTACTTTTGTCACCGTTATCGATACTTCCATACTACTTTGCTATTAAAAACTTTGCTGCAGATATTAAGTCTTTCAGGTGTGGTTGAATTGACAACTCAGCTACTAATACTTGGGAATATTCTTTGGCTCCCCTTGTGTCGAATCAATAAATTTGGGTTGAATACTCTACCCTCGAAAACTGTTGCAATCCCCTATACTTGTGGGTTATCAAGACCTTTTTCTAGCGCCGTTGCCGGGGAGCATAGCTCTATTCTCTGAGTCACTTGGGATTTATATCTGTTGATCACTATGAAGAATTTGAAAGATACCAAAACCAAGATCTATCCCTCTACTACGAGGGGAGGTAAGGAACTGCCATCTAGCTCTGCACTTGATTCACCTTCTGTTTTGAGTAAGCTTGCGACACCACCACCTGCTAGTAATTCTGATATGTCGCAAGTAATTGATGATGCCACTTCTGCTATGCATGATGCTTATGATGATACTACTGCTTTGCTTGATAATACTATGCCACTAGGTGAATTACATGATAAACACCTTGCTAGAGCTAGAACTATTGACTATGCTGAGGATGATGATATTTCTGAAACTGATGAAATTATTGAAACTGAAGACTTTGAGACACCTACTAGACCTAGCTCTCCTAGATATGAATTGCCTGATATACCTGAGGGTTATGTTATGGATGGAGAGGTAGCTAGAGACTTTCTTGCTTGTAAGGATAGAGATGATCTTAAGAAATTATTATGCAAGTGGAAAGAAAAAACTTCACCTATCTTTGTTACTGATAAGGATTATGAATTATCTGTCGACCCTGAGTTAATTACTTTGGTTGAATCTGATCCTTTCCATGGCTATGAATCTAAAACTGTTGTGGCACATCTCACTAAATTGAATGATATAGCCACCCTATTTGCTCATGAGGAAAAAATTCACTATTACTATATTCTTAAGTTGTTTCCTTTCTCGTTAAAGGGTGATGCTAAGATATGGTTTAATTCTCTTGCTCCTGGTTGTGTGCGTATTCCCTAGGATATGATATATTACTTCTCTGAAAAATATTTTCCTGCTCATAAGAAACAAGCTGCTTTACAGGAAATATTTAACTTTATGCAAACTGAAGAAGAGAGTCTCCCACAAGCTTGGGGGAGGCTTCACCAATTACTTAATGCTTTGCCTGATCATCCTCTCAAGAAAAATGAAATACTTGATATCTTTTATAATGGACTAACCGATGCTTCTAGAGACCACCCAGATAGTTGTGCTGGTTGTATTTTCAGGGAACGAACTGTTGAACAAGCTGAAGTGTTATTGAATAATATATTGAGCAATGATAATGATTGGACTCTTCCCGAACCACCTCCTAAGCCAACTCCGAAGAAAAGAGGTATTCTATTTCTCAGTCCTGAAGATATGCAAGAGGCAAAGAAATCGATGAAAGAAAAAGGTATTAAAGCTGAAGATGTTAAGAATTTACCACCTATTGAAGAAATTCATGGTCTTAATATTCTAACACAGGTAGTAGAGGTAAATTCTCTCTATAGATTTGATGAAGGTGATATTCCTTATAATAAGTCTGCTAGTCAATGCTTGGATGAATTTGATAACTTAATTGTTAAACAAGAAAACTTCAATGCTTATGTTAGTAGACAATTGAAACGTAATGCCTATATGCTTGAACGCTTGGATTATTATATGTGTAGAACTGTTAATGATCTTAAGCTTATCAGTAAACATGCTTCCATGGTAAAAACTCAAGTGGAACAAGTACTTAAAGCTCAGAATGATTTGCTTAATGAGATGGGCAATAAAAACAATGATAATGCTGTTAGAGTTATGACTATAGGTGGTAAAATGACTCAGGAACCTTTGTATCCTGAGGGCCATCCTAAGAGAGTTGAGCAGGATTCTCAGAGAATTAATACTGATGCACCTAGTCCTAGTAATAAAAAGAAAAAGAAAAATAAAGATGATAGGACTTTGCATGCTTCTAGTGAACCTATTATAGACACACCTGACAACCCAAATGATATTTCAATTTCTGATGCTGAAACACAATCTGGTGATGAACATGAACCTAGTGATAATGTTAATGATGATGTTCATGTTTATGCTCAACCTAGCAATGATAATGATGTAGAGATTGAACCTGCGGTTGATCTTGATAACCCACAACCTAAGAATAGACGTTATGATAAGAGAGACTTCGTTGCTAGGAAGCACGGTAAAGAAAGAGAACTGTGGGTTCAGAAACCCATGCCCTTTCCTCCTAAGCTATCCAAGAAAAAGGATGATGAGGATTTTGAGCGCTTTGTTGAAATGCTTAGACCTGTCTTTCCGCGTATGCGTTTGACTGATATCTTGAAAATGTCTCCTTATGCTAAGTATATGAAAGATATTGTTACAAATAAAATAAAGATACCGGAAGCTGAAATTTCCACCATGCTTGCTAATTATACTTTTAAGGGTGGAATACCAAAGAAACTTGGAGATCCAGGAATACCAACTATACCATGCTCCATCAAAAGAAACTATGTTAAAACTGCTTTATGTGATTTGGGAGCCGGTGTTAGTGTTATGCCTTTTTCTTTGTATCGTAGACTTGATTTGAATAAGTTGACACCTACTGAAGTCTCCTTGCAAATGGCTAATAAATCAACTGCTATACCCATCGGTATTTGTGAGGATGTGCCTGTTGTGGTTGCAAACGTTACTATCTTAACGGACTTTGTTATTCTTGATATTCCTGAGGATGACAATATGTTGATCATCCTTGGTAGACTCTTTTTGAATACTGCAGGGGCTGTTATTGATTGCAACAAAGGCAATGTCACTTTTCATGTTAATGGTAATAAGCATACGGTACACTTTCCGAAGAAACAACCTCAAGTGAATAGTATCAATTCTATTGGAAAAATTTCAACAATTACTATTGGAGGTTTTGAATTCCTTCTTCCTACTGTCAAAAAGAAATATGATATTCTTATTGTTGTGGACATGCATATCCCCGTTGAGGTAACCTAGTGTTATTCAAAAATTCTCCAGTTTCATGTTATTCGAAAGAAGTTTGTTAATAAGACTTGATCAACCTTGTTAATGGATTCCTTTTGATGAGCATGAGATGGATGAATTTAGTAAGCACAACTTTCTATACCCACCTTTTACTTTCTGTTATTTAGAATAAATAAAGCAAAAATACTATTACTCGTCTGTTTTATGAATTATTCGTGCAATAAAAAATGTCCCAAAAATAAAAGTTCTCCAAATGCCCTGAAAATTTAGTATGATTTTTTTATAGAATATTTGAGAATTTCTGGCACTGAGAAAACACCAAGGGGATGCACCAGTGGGCCACAAGCCCTAGGGGCGCGCCCACCCACCCTGGGGTTGCCCTGGTGGCTTGTGGGTCCCACGTGGGTCCCCCTCACTTATTCCAGCACCCATCCACTTCGTCTTGCTCCAGAAAAAAATCATCCCATTGCTCAAACCCGTGTTCTTGCTCATCTTGCTGCCATTTTTGATCTCCTTGGGCAAAGCTCCATTTGCAAAACTGTTTTGGGGGATTGTTCTTCAGTATGTGACTCCTCCAATGGTCCAATTAGTTTTTGTTTTATTGCTTTATATATTGCAAAGTTTTGCTGCTGTGGTGACCTTGTTCTTGAGCTTGTATGTCAAATTTATATGGTCCAAAGTAGTTTCGATGCATGATATAGCCTCTAGGCACTTGTAGGAGTAGTTGCTATCAATTTTGTTGAGTTTGTTCACTTTTATTTTGAGTCACTAAAAATTTCAGAATTTTTCAGAGAAAAGAAATGATGAAGAGATGGTTGAGGGGCTCTTCAAGTAGGGGTTCAAAGGAAAATGAAAATGAAGAGAAGAAGAAGCACAAGTACAACCTCCCTCGCACCGCGGAGGTTCAGCCGTGTGAATGGCCAAGTGATGCATTCTTGAGGGCGGCCGAAATTTATGAGGATTTCTATTATTTGGTGGAGAATGCAGGCATCACCGACTTCCTCCACGATAAGTGTGACCAATACCTCCTACTCACTAATACCTTTGTGCAAATTTTTTACTTTCGTTATAGGGAAGATCCTCCTATGGTAGAATTTCACTTATATGATGTGCCTAAGAAAATGAATCTTTATGATTTTTGCAATGCTTGCAAATTACCTTATGAGGGCAGCGTCAGTGAACCACGCCCTAGAGATGTGGAAGATTTTATTGATGAAGTTACCGTAGGGGAAGAGAGAGGGGTGTCAGAAGCGAGAGTGGCTAGCTTACATTTCCCTGTTTTTACGCTATTACTCATTATTTGCGGGGAGATGTTTGATTGGTCGTGGGGAGAGTGGAGGCCTTAGTGCCCCTGACCTTGCCATTTTACACCATGCTCTATATACTGATAGAACTTTTAGTTTGGGCGTTATGGTTGCTCGACGGTTGAGTTTAAACTATTCGAGGGGTCCTATCTTTGGAGGTATTTATGCCTGCCACCTTGCTAAACATTTTGAGATACCCATTAGGCTAGATGAAAGGGAAGAAATGTTGCTGCCCACTAGATATTTAGATTATGATAGTATGGTAGCGCATGATTTTATTACCAAAGACGATGATAAGCGGCTCATCTATAACTTAGTATTCAGTCAGGGTACTTGTCAGATTATTACTTTGCCTGCACCTTCTTTGTTTGATATTTAATCAGGCAGGTACATTATTATGCCCGATGACATTTATGCATACTGGGAGCGGACTCGATCCCCAGTTCCTGAGCCAGAACCATCACCTGATTCGTATGAGGAGTCTGTTTATCAGTGGGAGCCACAGGAGCTCGCTAACTAGTGGAACCCTCAGGATCCTCCTCAGTACCCAGGAGAGGGCTACTTTGATCCGTGGGCATAGACCAACTTAGGCCAAAAGCCTAAGCTTGGGGGAGTACGTATCTCTCACCGACATTACATTCATGTTCACACATTCATTCCAGTTGTCGGTGTTTATACTTTTTCATTGTATTATCCATGCTAGTTTATTCTTTTTCTCGCTTTCTTCTTGTGTGTTCGAAAAACTTTGAGAAAATCCAAAAAAAATAGTTGTAGTATTAAAAGAAAAGCCAAAAAGATTTCTCGTTCTTCTTTTTGTTTGTTGGGAGCTTTCCCGTGTAAATAGTTTTTCTCGTTCTTGTTTTTGCTTTCTTCAGAAAAACAAAAACTCCAAAAACATTTCAGTGAGTTTCTTTGAAGTTCTTTTCTTTTCTTTGGGTCGAGAGGAGAAGACGACGATGAAAATGTCGAGTGGTTCTCATATGCATTATCGTTGATCTAACGAAGAGCCCATATTACCTTGTCTTCTCCTTTGAATAAATGTTTGCAGATTCCAACTTAGTCCAATGCACGTGCACTCTTATTATTATTCACACCATTCGGTCGTGCAAGTGAAAAGGCAATAATGACGATATATGATGAAATGATTGAGATGGAGAAAAGCTGGTACGAACTCGACCTATTTTGTTTTTGTAAATATGATTAGTTCATCGTTCTTGATTCAGCCCATTATGAATGAAACATGTTTGCAATGACAATTAGTGATTATAGTTACTCATGCCATGTTTAATTAGCTAGGAGTTGATAATGGTTTGTCTTGAGTGCCAACATGCAAATTAAAATGGTTATGATGTAGTATGATAGGATGGTATCCTCCTTTGAATGATTTAAGTGGCTTGACTTGGCACATGTTCACGCATGTAGTTGAATCAAAATCAACATAGCCTCCATGATATTTATGTTCATGGTGATTTATATCCTACTCATGCTTGCATTCAATGTTGGTTAATCTCAATACATGTTTATGACTGTTGTCGCTCTCTAGTTGGTCGCTCCTCAATCTTTTGCTAGACTTCACTTGTACTAAGCGGGATTACTTCTTGTGCATCCACTTCCATAAACCCAAAGTTGTTCCATATAAGTCCACCATACCTACCTATATGCGGTATTTACCTGCCGTTCCAAGTAAATTTGCATGTGCCAAACTCTAAACCTTCAAATAATATTCTATTTTGTATGCCTGAATCGCTCATGTAGCAACTGGGGGCTGTCAGTATCTTCCATGCTAGGTGGGTTATTCTCACGATGAGTGTTTATTCACTTGTCATTCACAAGAAAGTGGCTGGTAATTGGGATGCCCAATTCCATGCTCTAAATCAAATCAAAATATACTATCAAACAAAACTCCCCCAGGACTGTTGTTGGTATGGACGGTACCCGTTGTTTCAGACTAGCCGTGGAGTGTGCTTGTTGGTGGAGGGGGAGTAAAAACTTTACCATTCTGTTTGGGAACCGCCTATAATGTATCTAGCATGGAAGATACCGAGATCTCTTGGTCGTTATGTTGACAATGAAAGCATGCCGCTCAAAATTATATTCATCTCTGTTTTAAAAGCTCGAGCTCTGGCACCTCTGCAAATCCCTGCTTCCCTCTGTGAAGGGCCTATCTATTTACTTTTATGTTGAGTCATCATCCTCTTATAAAAAGCACCAGTTAGAGAGCACCACTGTCATTTGTATGCATTGTTATTGATTGATATTGAGTATGACTGGATCTCTTTTACCATGAATTACAATGTCTAGTCAGTCCTTGATCTTCAGGGGTGCTCTGCATTTATGTTTTGCAGTCTCAAAAAGGGCTAGCGAGATACCATTTTGTTATATCATATCATGATTGTTTTGAAAAACTGTTGTCATCCGAGATTCATTATTATTGCTCGCTAGTTGATTGTGCCATTGATATGAGTAAATGTGAGACCTAAATGTTATTGTGAATATGGTTAGTTCATAATCCTTGCTGAAAACCTGAATGCTGGCTTTACATATTTGCAACAACAAGATCAAACAGAGTTTGTAAAAGTTTTTCTTTGTCACTTTTAGTTTGTCAACCGAATTGCTTGGGGACAAGCAATGGGTTAATCTTGGGGGAGTTGATACGTCTCTGTCGTATCTACTTTTCCAAACTCTTTTGCCCTTGTTTTGGACTCTAATTTGCATGATTTCAATGAAACTAACCCGGACTGACGCTGTTTTCAGCAGAATTGCCTTGGTGTTATTTTTGTGTAGAAATAAAAGTTCTCGGAATGACATGGAAATTTACGGAGAATATTTTTGGAATAAATAAAAAATACTGGCGAAAGAATCAACCAGAGGGGGTCCACCCATTGGCCACAAGCCAGGGGGTGCCCCCCTGGGGCACGCCCTGGCGGCTTGTGGGCCCCCTGGACCTCCTCCGACCCTAATTCCAACTCTATATATTCACATCCGAAGAGAAAAAAAATCAGAGAGAAGGATTCATCGCGTTTAACGATACGGAGCCGCCGTCGCCTCCTGTTGTTCATCGGGAGGGCTGATCTGGAGTCCGTTCGGGGCTCCGGAGAGGGGGATTCATCGCCATCATCATCATCAACCTTCCTCCATCACCAATTTCATGATGCTCACCGCCATGCGTGAGCAATTCCATCGTAGGCTTGCTGGACGGTGATGGGTTGGATGAGATTTATCATGTAATCGAGTTAGTTTTGTTAGGGTTTGATCCCTAGTATCCACTATGTTCTGAGATTGATGTTGCTATGACTTTGCTATGCTTAATGCTTGTCACTAGGGCCCGAGTGCCATGATTTCAGATCTGAACCTATTATGTTTTCTTGAATATATATGTGTTCTTGATCCTATCTTGGAAGTTGTAGAAACCTATTACGTGTTATGATCCGCATACCCCAAGGTGACAATAATTGGGTTTCTTTCCGGTGATTACCGTAGTTTGAGGAGTTCATGTATTCACTAAGTGCTAATGCTTTGGTTCGGTTCTCTATTAAAAGGAGGCCTTAATATCCCTTAGTTTCCATTGGGACCCCGCTGCCACAGGAGGGTAAGATAAAAGATGTCATGCAAGTTCTTTTCCATAAGCACGTATGACTATATTCGGAATACATGCCTACATTATATTGATGAATTGGAGCTAGTTCTGTGTCACCCTAGGTTATAACTGTTGCATGATGAATGCCATCCGACATAATTATCCATCACTGATCCATTGCCTACGAGGTTTTCACATATTGATCTTTGCTACGTTACTTTGCCGTTGCCACTGTTACAATTGCTACAAAACTGTTACTGTTACTTTTGTCACCATTACCGATACTTCCATACGACTTTGCTATTAAAAACTTTGCTGCAGATATTAAGTCTTTCAGGTGTGGTTGAATTGATAACTCAGCTGCTAATACTTGGGAATATTCTTTGGCTCCCCTTGTGTCGAATCAATAAATTTGGGTTGAATACTCTACCCTCGAAAACTGTTGCGATCCCCTATACTTGTGGGTTATTAGGGTGTAGGTGTATCGTTCATGTGGTCGTCGGCGGCGAGGGAGGAGACCAACAGCTGCCCGCGCGTCCCGATCGGCAGCCGTGCCATTCTCTCCGAGACAGCGCCGGCTCAGGAGGGCCTTGGACCCCTTCTTCCTCCCTACGATATTGTGGCCAAGATGCGGCCTCCTGCCGCCGTCTTTGGCACATCCCGATGACCCTCAGGTATATATTCCTTTGAAACCTGCCTTGCTCTACTGCCCCAGCTCCCCACAGGGCTGTGTGTGGATCTTTTTCTACTTCCGTCGGCTGTTCCAAAGCCACCTAGACTTTTACTATTATTAGAGGTAAAGCTAGTTCACACAGTCGAATCTAAGAGTTGGTTCAAACAGGGAAAAAGTGGGAAAGCTGTAGCATGAATCTAGGACTTGGTCCTAAGAGGAAACGGGGGAAAGTAGTAGATACTGGCTACCCAACCGGTCTCTTGGTTGAAAAGGCGAAGAAAGCGGGGTGGATGGCAAAGGGTGGGGGGGGGGGAAGTGGACCTGTCTCTTGGTCGAAAAAGGAAAGAAAGTGATGGGTGTTGGGGGGACAACGCAAATGAGAACGAGCAGGTCTAGATTTCCTGTGCTCACATAGGAAAATGTCACCGAGGAGATAAAAAATGGGACAAATGCAAACATGCTGCCTGAATGTTTGCCGCTCTCGGCAACCACATCTGCCTCACCACTTTATGCCCCTGCTGTCCCTGCGCCCATATCGCTACCGTTAATGTAAAATCACATGAAGCATGAAGCAATGCCACCTAATGTCACTATTAAGTAATGGTCTAGTGCCGTCGATAAATTGAAGCAATGCCACCTGATGTCACTATTGAGTAATGTTGCTATTGGTCTAGTGTCGTCGATAAATTGAAGCAATGACACCACCAATTTATGAAGTGCTTCCATCTTGCTTTATTTCCCATTAATTGTGTTTTTGCAGTTACACTTAAATCTCACACCACTAACATTGCTTCATCCCAGTGGAACTGCACAAATTTGATTGCACATTTACTGACCATGTGCTACTCTCATGACAGTAATACTAATGCTATTGTTCTGCATGTTAATCTAGTGGCAGTGTTGATGTGATGTGATGCTACTTCTTACTTAATGGCACTTTCATACTGTCAATGTAGTGCCAATTATAACACAATAGATGCTGTTGTTAATCATATGCCACTGCAAATAAGTGTCACTGCTTAAATAACCGTATTTCATATTTGCGCAAACAGGGATGTCTATCTCCATATTGTTTCTATTTGTGCAATCAAAAGTACACACCTCAGTTTTAGTAGAACTGCACAAAATGAGACGGCTATTCCTAGCTGCTGTCATCTAACCTCCCGTCTTCCAGGTATTCCGACATTGGTAGTAACTAGGTAGAATGACCAAGGCAATCTAAAAGAAGTTGATTCGTACATTTTACTTCCTGATTGCAGTGTAGGGACGAGCGAAAACAACTGCATCCTAGTCGGGAATGCACTTTCTTCCAATTCAAGGATGGATAGAGGACCAGCTGGCATGGCTGCATGGAGGTTTTTGGGATAGGTGCGCGGACAAGAGGCATTCTGGTCTGCTTATTTCTGCAAATAGTGGTGCTTAAATTTAGTGGAACTGCACAAGAAGTTCAGATGGTCAGTACACTACATGGTTTAGTTCAGCATTCCAACTGAGAACACAATTATAATTGGTTATTATGGAATGAGAGAACCTAACCCTGGATGGTGGCAACAAGAAAAACCAGAGTGAACTCCAGGAAATTAAACCTGCCTAGGGAGGCCCTTTGCTCAGAGAAGTCTTGCTTGATTTTTTCTGATTTGTAAACCTTCGCACAACTTTGTCTTTTGCTGTGAACTAGTAAATGTTTGTTATGTTCTATGAATCATTGATATGTATAAAATTGCTTAACTTATGCTTTTCAAGTATTTTATGAAGCCGAGTTTAATGTGAATGTTCCACATGAATGTTGGACTAGTGTGTGAACATTTGGAATTTACATTGTGGCCTCGGTTAACTGCATGAACCACTGTAACAAGATACGTAGTTGCTTATATGTCAGACAACAGATTATTGATTGTTAGCTGGTCGATAGCCGACTTTTCTAGTGTTGAAGCGAGCTGAGCCAATGTGCCGTGTTTTGCACAATTGCTTACAAGTGGGGTAGCACCAACAGTGTTTACAAGTACTTAACCAGCCTTACGTACCCTATGTATACGTCGGCGCACAGTTCTCGAACAAGTACTCTATTTCATCAAACACACACCGCTCGTATGATAAACAGTGACAACTTATGTCTTACCATGCCATATTACATGAAAAAACTAGTGAGGACGCATCTATTTCGGCAACAATTAGGATGGTTCTCACATGATACACGGGCACACAAAAGACGCAGTAGTTCCCATAGACAGATTCAAACAGAGTACTAGCCCCAGAGGGCTCGATAATAGGCAAGGTTCGGATAATTAGATACAATCCAAACTACTTTTAAGCACTAGCTGGGCCAACTATTTCATGCCTCGATCTAATTTGGGATGGACACAAGACGGACCTTGCCATGAACATCATCGAGGACGTCCGGCAGCAGCTCAATCTGTGAACCTTCTTGAAGATAACCTTGTGGCCTTGCCACTCATAAACTTGTTTGTGGAGGCATGCCATGTCATCTTCCTGTGTAAGCTTGACAAGAACAATATGCCTCACAAACGAAGGAGTATCTTTGAACTTGTTGTGCTTCCATACACCCTGGACAACACGCCCGACAATAGTATGGCTGGAATACATCTCGACTTTGGTATAAGTGCAAATGGCTTCCAGGATCCAACAGCCTAAGAACTTTGTTTTCCCAGTGCGTATATTCAGGTCATCCGCCTCATAGCGAGTGACATGTACAACCACACAATCCTTGTCTGCATCAGGGCTCTAATTGAAACAGAAATGAATTCTGAATTACTTTCCAATATAAAAAACACAAGTTATTTAAACCACTATGTAGAGTCAAAAGTATGCATGACAGGGAAGGTAGCATGGCATCGAAGCTAATAAAATTTTGCATTATTTATCACCACATACTTAGATGAAAAACCACAAATCAAGATCGGCAAAGAAGAAAATCACCTTGGCCAGCTCACGGGGGGGGGGGGGGGGACACATCCTCGAAGGGGGAAAACTGCTCCTGCAGGGCCATGGGGGCTGTAACCTCAAACGGGGCGTTGACCATCTCAGTAGTGGCCATGAGCGTATCTGGGGTCAGCTCAGTGGCGGCCTCCATCTTCTTGGAGCACTCTGTCTCGTGGGAATTAGCCTCCCGCGTCTGCTCCAACATCGGCAGATCTTTGCCTGGTTCTCCTTGGTCCATCATGAAACTGACGAATACTAGGAGACAACTGAAAGGAAAACACAATTGCAATGATAATGAAACAAAAAAGAGAGTGAGGATCGGTTACTGCTTTGCAAAAGTTCTTTTTTTCTGAAAGAAAATATACCAACATCATAGATACGCTTACCTTCCCTTCGTTGGGAGAGAATAACAATGGTAGATGCGAGTGTTGGCTTTCTTGAAGACGGTGAGGGAGAAGGGGATTCAGCGAAGAGTGAAATGATGGTTGCTTCGTCCGTCAAACTTGGACTACGGGGAGGTGGGGTTTTGTGATATGATGGCTCGTTACTGCCGCGCTACGACCGGGGTGATTCTCTGCTTGCATACCGCCTTCTAATTTGTTGGATGGCATTTGGGCCTGCGCGCTGCATGGCCCGCATGTCGGTGAACCAAAGTAAAACGGCATTCAGTAGCGGGAGACGTTTCAATGACCTCAGAGGAGCCAGAAGCGGTAGTGTATCCACTGTACTAGTAGTAATTGTTTTTCTATGTAGCTGTAGAGTGTCTCCACTGTCCTAGTAGTAATTGGGTCTCTGGGCCCATGACAAAAGAGCCCATCCACCCTAGTAAATAATAAAAACAATTCAAAAGCCCATATATTTACTTAATGGGAGGTGCTACCCAGCACACCCCCCCCCCCCCCCCAAAAACCTGGGTGCTCTTCTTCCTCCTCACTCCCACCCACCTGACATCAGCTCGCTGCACTCGTACCCCCAAATTCCTCACCTCACTCCTACAGAAAACCCCAGCTCCCTTTCTTCCTCACTACTACAGAAAACCCCAGCTCCCCTTCTTCTTCACTCGCACTACAACTAGGCTCATCATTCGTTACTCTACTCAAATCCATGAGCTCGACACGACGCCCTCAAGGATAATGGAGTCGGCTGACCCCAGCGCCCAGAAGATGAGGCTCCCGCCAGCGGCGATGCCTATTGTAGATCCTGCACCCGGCAGCGCAGGGAGAAGCGGCGAGCCCCCCTCCCCACCTGATTGGAGGAACTCGTAGAATCTCGGGTGGACCGCATCAGCGATCTCCTGGGCGCCACCCTTGGGGAGATCATCTCACTTCTCCCCACCAAGGATTGCTGCCACACCCAAGTCCTCTCAACTTGGTGGTGCCCTCTATGGCGCGCCGCGCCCCTTAATCTCGACTGTCGTTAGCTATCTCTCTTTAATGATTTTGAACTCCTCGGAGCCATCATCTCCTCCCACCAGGGCTCCGTTCAAGGCCTCTGCATCCCGGCATGCTACCTGAGCATGCCTTGATGGTGGACGCCTGGCTGAAATCCCCTGAATTCATAGAACTACAGCTGCTTGAGTTCTACTATTCCCCCAGAAATCACATATCACATACCGAATGCCATGTACTTGTGCCCTCAGCACTGATGTCCATCTCGCGGTTTTCCTCCTCTATCCACACCGCCACCTTTGCGTTGTGCAACCTACCAGACAATCTGGTACTAAACCTTCGACTCCCATTTCTCAAAAAACTTTCACTTGTGTGGGTTCGTATGTCGGAGGGCTCATTGCACATCATCATCCACTCCAGTTGCCCTGCCCTGGAGTACTTGGTGCTTGTTTTCACTGTTAGAATCGGTTGTCTCCAAATAAAGTCACCTAACCTTGTAAGAATTGGAATTTCTTTTGACGGAAGGCAGCTCATCATCAAAGATGCCCCTTCACTTCAAAGGTTGATCCTTGATTCTCGTTATTCACCATCGGAAATAACTATCGTCTCTGCGCCTAAACTGGAGACCTTGGGTGTAATACATGATCTCTGTGCTCATTTCAAGATGGTGTTTGCCTCCACAGTTCTTCAGGTACTGTATATTATCATATACACTTGTAATCATAAGCTGCATTTTAAATTTTCTGCGCGTAAGTTCTATATCATCTTGGAGTACACTTTTTGTACTAATATTATGTTCTATGCTTAATGAAGAGTTTGTCCATGGATAGCTTATCAATGGTGCTGGATTTTGTCAAGATCTTATATATCCATATGAATAGTTTTGATCTGAACAAGATTATGGGCTTGCTGCAATGCTTTCCATGTCTGGAGAAGTTGAATATAAAGGTGATAATTTCACGCACATTGGAAGCCCACATATAGTGTACTAGAATTAACCGTTCAACTGTTGCTCTTTCAACACTCTTTTTTAGACTTAACTATTTTCAATCTTCATGTCTATTTAGGCAACAAGACGGGGTAAGAAAGTTATAACCAATCGATGGATTCATAAGCATCGGGATTTTCTCAGTTCTCATGACATTCAATTGAAGATAATAACGCTGGAACGATATGTAACCAACCATGCAAACACTAGATTTTTCACATTCTTCCTGCTGAATGCGAGGTTAATATTGTCCATCAGGCTTAAGTTTATCAGCAGCATGGTTTTGATGGATGGGTATGTCAAAGAGCAAAAAAGGGAGATTCAGGTGGACAAAAGGGCTTCTGAACGTGCCGGGCTTCTATTTACAACATCTTGTGGTCATAATCCAGTAAATTTTACGACCCAGGATGTTCATTCTATGGACCTGACCGATCCATTTGATTGTGACTGCCAAAAATAGTGCTGGAGTTAGATGTTGTTGCCCTTTTCAATCTGTGTTTTGTCTAAACCTGATGAACAATTAACCCTCATGCTTTTGTATAGTTTGTAAGCTGGAGTTAGATATTGTTGCCCTTTTCAACTCGGCTGTGACTGTCATATTTTGTTTGAAACAAGGTAAATGGCTTGCCATTTGTTTAATTAAGAGAGAAATATTGTAATAAATCCCAACCAAGGGAAATAACATCAATCTCGCCAGCTGCTTGAGCTCACTGTGCATTACAGAACCCAAGTGATTACCCCCACCAGCACCCATGCAAACTTATTTTGAACTAGCACACCAAATGGGCTATAAATTTTCATAAGAAAGGCTGCATGGCCGTGACAGATTTGGATTCTGACATTTGGGACCCGCGAGCAAAAAGCCTATCCAAGGTGGTGTCGACTTACTAGTCAACAAACGATTCTGCCTACCAGCCGTTGGATTGACATCCAACATCTGTCATGTATCTTCTATCTCTTGTATTCTTCCTCCAGCCGCCCAAACCAAACCACCCCATCGGTCCCACCTGCTCCCACCTCCCACGGCTGGCTGCGCCTCCGCCGCCCTACCGTACCCTCAAACATTGGCCAGTCCATCCCTCTATTCCCCCACACGTCCTATTATTCTCCGGTGACGTCAGCCCCAACACGCACCTGCACCCGAACCAGTCAACCCTCGTACTCCCCCCCGCCTGTGACTAGACTGCCGCATCTTCCACGGCTCCTGTTCATTCTCGTCCGAGGTGTCGCTGTTGTTCTCTGCCATGGTTCGCTCGCCGTGCGCGGAGCGCCGCCGTCTGGCATTGTCAACGTGATCAACAATCGAGAGGAATAAGGAGATGACTGTACGTGGAGAGGATGACAGTAGGGACCTACAAGGGCCATGGCAGTACGCAAGCAAGTGCCTCGTTATTACAAGCCCGAAAAAGGGTTCCTCCTAATGGTTGGACATCTGGGTCCCACGCCATTGTCAACGTAGTCAATAAACGAGAGAATTACACAACGAGCGGCTGACACCAGACCCAGCAGGTCATGCAGTTGTTATTTACTTTTTTTAGGAACAAGCAGTTGTTATTTAGTACTAGTTTTAGAGGCAGATCAGGGTAACAACGGGGCTGTGCGGGGGCTGTGGCCCGTCTAGCCAGGGTTTTATTTTATGTTTACCACATGATGAGCCCAGTTGTGTTTTTTTCTTTCTGAAAATGGCTAGCCCAGTTCTACTTTTCTTTAAAGAAATACCCAACCGAGGCCTACTTGCTTTCTTAGCGCTGCTGGGCTGCAAATCTTTCAAGACGAGATCGATGTATTCGCTTGCCCAGAAAATGAAGTAGTAAGAAATGGGTTGTAAATTTTAAAAACACAACAAACCGGTAATTAGTTTCAAATATCTTTTTTTTTAGATTTCGAGATTTCGAATTTAATTGTTTTTTGCGGGGAAAATTAGGTTGGATTTTAAATTGATATAAATTCATTATTTTTAAATTAGTTTGAACGTGATTCAAAATTTCGGGATTAAAAACAGTTCGGACCGCACCGAAATATAAAAATTTGGTTGAATTTTTAACCGTGGCCAGAATATGGGCTGTAATGGTAACAAAAAGAATATGGGCTTCAAAAAAATCCTTAAGAATTAGCCAATGGGTTGTACATTTATTATGCTGTTTTCCACATATTTGAGGTTGACTTGTGGGCCTACTGGGTTGACACGTAGGCTTTCCTAAAAAAAAGGTTGACGCGCATGCAAGGCCTTGTCAACTTAGTCAACACACGAGAGCAATGACTGTTGGATGTCCATCCAACGGCCGTCGTGCTTCTTCAATCTCTGCTCTTCCTGCTCTAGCCGCTCAAACCAACGCCGGCGGGACTGCCTGCTCCCTCCTCCCATGGCCGGCTGTGCTACCGTGCAGGCCTCATCACCCCACCCTACTCCCATCACTGGCCGGGCCATCCCTCTACTCACCCACACCTGCTATTATTCTCCGGCGACGGCAGCCGAACCAGTAAACCCTCCTACTCCCCTCCGCGTGGGAAACAACTGCCGAGTCTTCCCTGGCTCCGTGTCATTCCCTTCCTAGGCCTCGCCATCGTCCACCGCCCTGGTGCTCTCTGCGCGGTGTGGTCAACAAACAACATCCATCGGAAGAGGACTGTATGTGGAGAGGCTGACAATTGGGTCCATCACTGCACACAAGGAAGTGCCTCCTTATTACGCGCAAAATAATGATTCCTCGACCTGACAGCGGGGACCCACCGGAAGGGCCTCTCTATTTCGCGAAAAAAACATTCCTCCCGCTGACAGCTCGGACCCACCAGCTATATCTTCGCACGCAAGGAAGTGCCTCCTTATTATGCACAAAAAAAATGAATACTCCCCCTGCTAGTTGGGACCCACCATATTTGGAGGCTGGCTTGTGGGCCTACTAAGTTGACGCGGACGGAGGGCTTTGTCAACTTAGTCAATATAAACGATTCTAGTTGAAGTGACCATACGATGTCCATCCAACGGCCGTCGTGCTTCTTCAACCTCTGGTCTTCTTGCTCCAGCCGCCCAAACCATCGCCGGCCGTGCCGCCTGCTCCTGCCTCCCGTGGCTGGCTGTGCTGTCACGCAGTCCTCACCACCCCACCCTACTCCCATCGCTGGCCTGGCCATCCCTGTACTCACCCAGACCTCCTGTTATTCTCTGACGACGGCAGCCTAACACTGCAGCCGAACCAGTAAACCCTCGTACTCCCCTCCGCGTGGGAAACAACTGTTGAGTCTTCCCCGGCTCCGGGTCATTCCCTTCCTAGGCCTCGCCATCATCCACCGCCTTGGTGCTCTCGTCGCGGTGTGGTCAACATGGTCAAGGAACTACTTACATCAGAAGAGGACTGTACGTGGAGAGGCTGATAGCTGAGCCCATGGCCGTAGCAAGGAAGTGCCTCCTTATTACGCGCAAAATAATGATTCCTCCACCTGACAGCGGGGACCTACCGGAAGGGCCTCTATATTTTGCAAAAAAAAATTCCCCCCAGACATCTGGGACCCACCAGCTATATCTTCGCATGCAAGGAAGTGCCTCTTTATCCTCCCTGACAGCTGGGACCCTCCCGGTCAAACCGTACGTAGGGTTGTCTATCTGGTCGCGAACGTGTATGTACATACTGGTCGATCGGTCTCTCTGCAACGATGAACCGTGGCCGAGCAAGCAGCGACACGTGTAGTAGTAGAGCCCCCGAGGTAGCAGTTCAGGCAGTCCAGTCAAAACCGTGTACACGTACGTATAGCCAGATGGTAAAAAATATGGCCACGTACGTACATACGGGCGGGGTCTCGAACGTGTACTCGCGCATACGTATGGCCAGGGCTCGTGTACATGGAGAGGCAACAGACGGCAGCAACAGCGTCCTGTTCATCGGAAGCCAACCGGCTGGGTCGGAATGGAGAAACTGCGTCGTGTTCATCGAGAAGCAACGGAATGCGTCGTGTTCATCGGAAGCCAACCGGCTTGGACGGAACAGCCGAAACGGGGTCTGGCGTACCGCAGAATAGAGCAAATGGCCTTCTATTCGAGTGACTGTGGTCGAAATGGGGTGTTGTTGATCAGTAGGGGTGTGGCGTACCGCAAAACGGAGGAAACAGACTTGTGTTGGAGCGCCTACGGTCGAAACGGGGTCCTGTTCATCGGGAGGAGTGTGGCGTATCACAAAACAGGACTCCATGGGGTACTGTTCATCCACCGTTTACTGCCTCGCTCCACCCTCCATGGGCTACTATTCGTCCATCGCCGACTTCCTCCAGCCTCCACTGGCTACTGTTCATCCACCATCGACTTCCTCCTGCGTCCACCAGCTACTGTTCATCCACGGGGTCCTGTTCATCCACCCTCCACCGGCTATTGTTCAACCAGCCCTCCACGGGGTCTTGTTCATCCACCCTCCACCAACTACTTTTGAACCAGCCCTCCACGGGGTCCTGTTCATCCACCCCCAACCGGCTTGATCGGGTGGTGTGTGCGGCCTCCTCTCGATCGGGGTCCTGTTCATCCAGCGGCAACGGCCTCTACTACCACGGGGTCCTGTTCATCCAATCCCCACCAGGAACTGTTCATCCAACCCCCAACAACGGTCATGGTTCATCAAGATGCAGTAGCAGCTGGTTCGATCGGCTTCAATTAGCAGCAGTAGCGAAGGAATCGCTCGGGTTCAGTTAACAGCCAAGGATCGATCACTCGGGTTCAGTAATGTAGCTAGTGCAATCACTTAGGTTCAGTAAGCGAACGCCTCGCTCGGGTTCAGTTAGAGCCCAACGCCTTGCACACACGCGCGTACTTGTACGAAAGAAATGCGCAAACCTCCGTGCATCGCTCGGCCCCGATCACCCACCGTAACCAGGAACTCCCGATATTTTCCTCGCCCTCGCTTCAACCACGATTTTTCCATCGTGGACGGCCCAAAGAATGTCATGCAGGTGCATCCCCAGCCCGCCAAGGACGAAAAGCCGATTTTTTGTCATGATTTTTTGTCATAGAAGTAGGAGCCCACCACATCTATGATGATACGTGGTTTTGTCACAATTATCGTCATAGAAGTGTCATAAGCATGACAGAAAAAGTTTTCGTTCGGGCCAAAATGTCACGGATGTGTCTTTTTTTTGTAGTGATGTGTCCTTGGGTGCATGTTTAGGTCCGATGCAAGGAATGAGAATGAATTCCAAGCATCTCGGCGTCCTGGCTCGGCCTCAAACATTGAGAATCTTGGTTTTTAAATCCCTGTAAATCCAAAACTCATCCAAAAATCATGAAACTTGGCATGGTGTCACAACATGGCACATATATGTCGTGGTAAAAAAATTATCCAATTTGGGGCAAGCTTTATTACAAGCCTCTTAGAAGCCGGAGCTTCTCGCAAGAGGCCTCATGGTTCGGATAGGGAACATGCCCCCCTTGTGGGCAAAATGACAATCGTTGCCTCTTCTCGCCTTATATTTTTTCTATAGGCAACATAGAACAACAGGTGATTTGTGCTAAAATTTGAAATTATTCAGGGTTTGTTTGGCCTTTTTGATACAGTAATTGAGTTTTCTAGGCATTTAATGTCCATAATTTACATCTGAACTACAAGGACATGCTCTAGTGCACCAAAATGGGTTGAAAATCATGCATGTGTCCTTGGGTGCATGTTTAGGTCCCATGCAAGGAATGGGAATGAATTACAAACGTCTTGGCATCCTGGCTCGGCCTCAAACCTTGAGAGTATTGCTTTTTTAAATCCCCTTAAATCCAAAAATCACCCATAATTCATGAAACGTGGCATGGTGTCATGACATGGCACATATATGCCGTGGTAAAAAATTATCCAATTTGGGCAAGTTTTGGTACAAGACTCTTACAAATCGGAGCTTCTCGCAAGAAGCCACGTGGTTCCGGTAGGGAGTGTGCCCTCCTTGTGGGCGAAACGACAATTGCTGCCTCTTCTCGCCTTGTATTTTTTCTACAGGCAACATAGACAAACAGGAGATTATAGTGGAAATATGAAATTATTCATGGTTCGTTTGGTCCTTTTATACATCAATTGAGTTTTCTAGGCATTTAATGTCCATAATTCAAATTTGAACTACATGGACATGCTCCAGCGCACCAAAATGGGTTAAAAATCATACATGTGTCCTTGGGTGCATGTTTAGGTCCCATTCAAGGAATGTGAATGAATTACAAACGTCTCGGTGTCCTGTCTCGGCCTCAAACATTGAGAATCTTGGTTTTTAAATCCCCGTAAATCGAAAACTCACGCAAAATCCATGAAACTTGGCATGGTTTCATGACATGGCACATATATGCCATGATAAACAAATCATGCAATTTGAGACAAGGCGCACACATTAATAGCCAATGTAGGCCTGTTGGAACAAATAGCTGACACGTTACTATCGCGAACTGTTGGGGATATGCTCCACATAATGACCCGGCCAGGAGTATGACCCGGCCATCTTCTGATGGCTTGTAGACGATTTAGTTACCTAGGCCGTGGTAGGCCATGAGAACCCAGGCCTAGGAAGCGGCTTAGGAAAGAGGCCGGCTTATGGCCCAGTATCTGGTAAGCCGACTTGACAAGGAAGCTGTAGAGAATTTTCCTTACTTGAAGGAGAAGATGAATAGGAAATAGACTAATACACGGGTCGTAGTACGACCCAGATTCTGTTGTAACCTCGGGGCCTCGACCTATATATAAAGGGAAGCCCCTAAGGTAGGGAAAGTTATGTGGCGCCCCGCCTGATTACCACTGTAGCCAGACGGTCGCCACGCATGCCAACCCAGGAAATCACTCTGGCGTGCGCGTTTACAACAAGTATCATGAACACGAGCATTTCTATTAATGGATATATAAGTCTTACATGATATCTTACAAGAGTGATGGCAGCGGAAAAGCTCTATCTAAGGCAGCATGGTCCAAGTGGGGCTCCAATCCACAGGGATCTGACTAGGTTACTCTTCTAGCTCGCGAACACTCCGGCTCCACGACGACGGACGACGGATCCTTATGTGAACCTCGCCATGTTAAAGGCTGCTGAGTACTTTTGAATGTACTCGCAAGCAAACCAAACTAACATATACACCAAGCAAAGCAATCCATGGCATTAGAACATGCATTTGTTGTTAGAGCAACATTAATTATCATGGCATAGCATACCTATCTAGCAATATTAATTATCATGACATAACAGGTTTATCCAGCAAGATAACTACTAAAGTAAAATTACAGTAAAGTAAAGCATATGAAGTAAATAATTCATACTCCGAACATTCTCATGATCCAATCCGAGGTTGAACCAAATCCAATCCAATTCTGGTGGTCATCCGACCATCTCTTTCGTAGCCATCCCATGGCTAACATTCATATCCCTGACATCAACTGAGGGCTATGCATCTCCACTATAAGTCTGATAAACTTACTCTCTTACAGGTTGTCCCACAACTCTCAGAATACTCATGAGTTGCTGAGTACTTCCGATCATAAGACGAGTTCTTCCATCATTATTATCATTATTACGGTTGACCACCTAGTGAGGTCTGGACGGACTGTCCAATACCGTGGACGCGGCTATTCGAATAGATTTTTACACTCTGCAGAGGTTGCACACTTTACCCACACCATGGAGCACCTGGCCTCGTGATCCCATTCGGGTGGACCAGTGTTGCTCCAACGAAACCTGCCTAACCCGTGACTCCTCCATCGTACCACCGGCAATCATCCTCCCCCGGAGTCCTGCCCTGGGTGGCCCCTGTGTCACCTCATGACACCTGCCACCGTCATGGCCAAACAACTGTCCCAAACGGGGACTCCCAGGTTAAACAATCAACTAGGCTCACAAGGTTATCGCCGCCTACCGGGCCAGGGTAACACGCACACATAACCTTCCCTATTTGGTGGTACCAATAAAAGAGCACGCGATCAGACCAAGTCAAGGCCATCCCATACCGGCAAATGTGGTTGCACGGATAAGTCCGGACAGGTGACTCTGGATCAACCGACTAGGTTTAGCTTTAGCCAGTACGTAGCAAGCATGGTTGTTTATCATGAATAACTTAACATGGTGGTAACTATGTATGAGGTAACAACTGTGGAAACATAACAACCTATCTCCACATAACATCACAATGAGTCATTAGTGAAACAACATTTAAATGGCAAGTTATCACTTTACAAGTTCTAGCTATAAGTTACGACCATCGGAACCCTTGCATAAAACCGGCAAAGAAACAAGTAGCCACCAGAATGGTCTTTACAACTCAGATCTGAGACATTACCGGAATAACTCAACCCCGGCTCAAGACGGCTGGAAAGCAGCTCAGAGCATGAGACGGTGTTGATAAAAAGAATGTAGCAGTTCCCTAAGAGGGCCGAAAATAGCTCAGAGCATAGGGTCACTACTACAGAAAGAAATTCAACAACTGTCCGAGACGACCGCAAAACAGCTCAGAACACGGCTAGTTGTTGAAAAGAGAACATAAAGTTGGCATCCACCCCGGACGACCGAAAGCAACTCAGACACAGGCGTGGTGCCGTCATCGAAGAAAGTACAAACAAGGGTTCGTCAGAGTCACATACAGCCCACTACTACGCATACTATTACAAGCATATTAATTTAAACATGCAGGAATAACACAGAGCAAAGCTTTAGGGCATATATCAGATGGTCGGCTTGCCTGGGGGTCGAAGAATACTCCGGGAAGAAGTGCGGTGAAGCCGCGGAAGAATTCGCCAGAAAAGATTCTCCCTCAGAGGGGCTGATCGAGGGCAAGGGCAAAATGGTCATTTTCACAGTGTGGAAACATTATCAAAATGATACCATCGGGACGGGCTCGGCGAACTGAAGACGTGAGCGTTGATTTTACCTCAATCGGAGTTTCGAGCAAAAAGATAGAAGGGTTCTTCTGCCAGGGACCTATCTGCAATTATACAAATTACACAGAGGTCCTCAGCAGTTTTTTTTTGGGAAAAGATAAAGGAGGACTGTGCTGCTGGGCCGTTCTGGGCCGGAAGCGGCTGCTGCTGCTACTGGGCGCCAGCCAGGCTACTGCTGCTAATGGGCCGGCCCACCTGCGCCATTGTCACTTGAAAAAAAGAGGGAGGCGCCGAGCCGCTACCAGGCTGGGCCCGCTTGCAGGGTTATCTCCCTCCTCCCTCTATTCCCGACAGAACAGAGGAGAGCAGGGGAGGGCGTAGTGCCGGCGACGAGCCTGGCCGGCTCCGGCCAGCTCCGGTCGAGCGGAGAGCACCGGCGGGCGCGGGGAGGTATGCCGCTCCCGTCCAGAGGAAGAGCGGTCGCCGGGGAGGAGCAGGGCGGCCACGGCTCGGGGCATCCGAGAGCAGGTACGGCGGCGGTTGATCGAGGGGGCGGCAGCCTTAGGCACTTCGGCGACGAGCTGAGAGGCGGGGATGGGTCGCCGGAGTGAGGGGCTTCTAATGGAGCACTCGAGAGGTGGGAAGGGGGCCTGGCTAGCTCGATTGGAGCGGAGCTGAACGGCGGCAGAGGTGGATGTGGCACGGTGGAGGTGGCTCTGGCGAGCTAGAGAGGAGGGGAAGAGGGCGGTGAGATGCGAAGGAGCTCGGGGATGCTTAAATAGTCTCGGGGAAGGGCTTCTCGACGGCAGCTAGAGCTTCGAGAGCTCGATGTCGTGGCGGCGCTCGGGCGGAGCACCTCCTGTCGGCACGACCGGCCAGCGAGCAAGCTTCCAGGGCCAGCTGGGGATGGATAGGATGCCGTATGTCGCCGCAGATGTCGGCACTAGCTGCCGACGAGAGCACAGGGGAAGGGACGCGGTGGCGCACTACAGAACGCGGTTCTGCCGACAACGTCGATGGTCACCACGGGCCCCACATGGACTAGGCTCCAAAATGCAGCAGAAACATGTCTACCGCGTGGGAACAGCCTCAAATAGATGATGTGAGTCCTCATATCAGTACTAGGGTCCCTGGTGTGACTATTTTGACCTTACTTGTCAATCAGCTGCCAGGTGTTTGTACTGGATACAGGTCAACTCACATATCTACTTGGTCTGATCTTTGGATGAGGATGACCAATCACTAAGATGATCACCCTGGAAAGATTTCAGCTCAAATGGACAAATAAAACTAGCAATTCCTTTGAAACCTGCGAAACTGGATAGAAAACCCTTCTGGAAGATTCTGAGGAATTTACTAGTTTGCATGAGCTGAATTTTGGTGTAGGGAGGTTATTTGGATATATGAAGTCACTGTAAAAGTTTCATACCATTTGAGTACACCAAAATGGTACTTGCTTCACAGAGGTTCCAAATGGACAGAAACTTAGGAAAAATGCTGGGGAAGAATGGATAGATGGATTGAGCTGGTTTTTGGTTTCCATGAGTGATTTAGCAATGTTAATCACCATGAAAAATTTCAGCTCAAATAGATCAAGGGTTCAAGCACTTCCTTTGCAATTTGCCCAACTGGACAGAATTTGCAAATTGATGTTGTGCTCAAACTTGAACTATGTAACTTGGGATTTTTATGGAAATGGTGAATATATGGATAGGAGAAGCTCCACAATTTATTTGGGATTTTTCCTGGCTACCAAAATGGTAGTTCCTTTAGAAACTGCCCAAAATGCAATATTGGCATTAAATAGGAAAATGCAACTTCCATTATTTAATTATGGCCAATATTTCTATGGGAGCTCAATATGATCACAAAGAATATCTCCCCAAGTTTTCATGAACTTTGGAGATAGATAGATATTTTCCTGGATTTAATCCCTTTACTGGCAGAAAAATGAATTAATCATAAATGAAAAATATTGCAAATGACATGGCAATATTTTCACATATCCAGGGTTTATGGATAAAGGATGATCATTGGGAAAAGTTTGGGAGGTAGAAGAGCAAAGGAAATTGGGGTTTCTTTGTATTTGACAGGATTAGGGTTTTCCTTTCGGTAACTCGGATGGTAGGGTTCCGACAGCAAAACCCTGAGAAGATAGCTTGGGTGGCAAGGTTGGACTGAAGAGAATCTCTGGTTTGATAGGAAAGGCAAGGCTAATTGACCATCTTCCCATACCAAAGGGCTAGACAAAATCCAATAACATCGAGAAAAAAAGACGGAAGTCAAATCCCGCGAAGGAAAAAAAACAGGAGCAAAAACCAGGGTGTTACAAACCTACCCCCCTTAAGAAAATCTCATCCTCGAGATTTTCGGACTTACCTCCCGGTGAAGGGCGACTTACCTATGTGCGACTTGGATCCATCAGCTGTCTCTTGTCTTCGTTGGTTCACTGACCCTTTAACTGCCTCTTCTGATGGACCAGGTGTTGTCTCTGCACACAACTTTCCTTGAATTCTTCTCTTTCCTGTCAGGTGTACCTTTCATCCGGATAGTGGTGTTGCTGGCTGGGGTAGCGGGTAATACCAACAAACAGCTCGGTTTCCTTGGCCTGTAAGTGACTGCTTCGGTTTCATTGCGATGCTTCATACTCTGACTGTCATGGGCAAGACATCCTCTGCTGGTACAAGGCTTACATGCTCGTATGGCCTTGGGTGACTTTCTTTTTGTCATGTCAGAATACTCAGTCTGGCTGTGGGTTCCATACTAATGTTTTCTTCTGTCTTAGGCCTTCTGACTCTGTCCTTAGGTGATCCACAACATGACCGAGTTATTGTTGCTATATCCCCAACTGAAATGTCAGGCATGATCACAAAGTAATCATAAATAGTAATCTCTTATTTGTATGATGTCATGACATCTACGAGCTGTTGATGCTGATGTACATGTGCTTTCAGCTATTCTATCAAAATGTCTTGTTTCAAACTCTGTCGCTTGTGGAGATGGCTCTGTCATATATAGCCTCTGTAGTCCTTGCTATGACCAATGAGCTGAACATAGTATCGCTATCATCCGGTGTATCTTTCGGAGTATAGCCTCCTATCTTAGTTGATGGCCCATATTCATAATGAGTGCGGCAAGCTCACTTGTAACCGCAGGTAGTGCATTGTTGTGGCCGTATATGCAAGAGTCTGACAAGGGTTGGTAATACCATTCTGTCCGTGAATCTGTATCTTGCTGACCGTCACGGAGGTTGTTTGTTCACAACTTCTTTGTTCTTGATGATTCCTTTGATGGACTTGTCATGTCCTACCAACACGGCTTATTGATTGTTTTCCTGGTTTGTCGGGCTTGTTCTCTCAACTTACTCTTGCATATCTCGTAGGGGTTGCTGTGCTCTTATCCTCTTTGAACTATGGGGCCAATGCTTCTTTGAACACAGTCATTCCTGACGAGTGGCTCGCATGAACTGATCCATTGGATTGCATGCTCACAACATATGCAGAGGTAGGATAAATCCTTTCATAACCACTGAGTTCTGAGGCAGACGGTTGTGTCTGGACTAGTTCGTGTTTCTGACAATATTTTTGTGGGCACAATGGCGTGTTGGAGAAGGCTGAATTCCTTATGCTCGAAGCTTTTGCCAAAGTAGCGTGCTGAAGAAGGCTGGGTATCGTACCCCAGAAGCTTTTCCTCAGGTTGCTTGCTGTGGAAGGTCAGGTGCCTTATGCTAGAAGTCTTCTGCGGTAGCACGCTGTGGAGGATGGGGGTGCCGTACCCTAGAAGATTTTCTCACCAAGTGGCATACCGAGGAAAATTGGCAGTCTGGTAGCTTGCGAAGGAAGGCTGGGTTCCTCATACCAAAAGCCTCTGTGATGTATAGTCGGATCTATGGCCGATTCTGGCTTCCTTCCAAAGTATTCGGAATTTAACCATAGCGGAGTCAAACTTGGTATAGGTCATACCTTGTCTGAAGATTTTCTGTTGTTCATGCCCATCGCTTGTCCTTCTGCTGGTCTGATCCTTGCTGCTGTAAAGGTTGCAGAACTGATGTATGCTTCTTGTTGTTAATTAATTCAGGATACCCTTTGTATTCAAACCAAGTGTTGCCGATAATAAGCAGTTGACGGATAATTCCATTCGGTTTAGCTGAGCTTCCAAGCAGGTGAGGTTCGCATTGATTCTGGCCAACCACGAACTTATCCATATTCCTCGCTAACCTTGTTTACAGTGCCCAGAAAATTCTTTATTTGCATCGGTGAACTCCAGAATATGCTTTGAAATTTATATCATCATACCAGAGTTTTGTTGTTGCTCTTGGCACATTCACATTCTTGAAATATGTCTCCGGTGGGGAATAAGTGATTCTTGGGTCTATTGAGAAAAGGCTCAAGGTTCACCCCATGGACTGCAATAATCCTGGTGTCGCTGACGGAATAATTTGTCCTTACTAGTATCCATTCCTGATAGCTCATCTGACTGCTTCTTATATGTGAGTTGCTCTGAGGCAAACTCTCTCAGGTATATTCTGGCCTTGTGTGTTGCACATAGATTCCGCTTCTGACCCATTCTTCATTCTTGACAGATCCGGTATTGCTATTCTAAATATCAGGCAGTTGGCTTGGCTTGACTCTTGCTGAATTTGGATTATTGGGTATTATCCAAGTTGTATGCTGGTCTTCTTAGGCAGCTCTTGCGGATGGATCCAGTCAGAGCGAAGAAACAGAACTGACAAAAGAAACAAGAACCGCGAAAACCAAAAAGCCAATAACACTCAAATTTTGCGGACCTTACACACATGGCCGAAGATCCACTAGTATAACTAGTATAGCGCACTCGATGCACCTTTAAGGACTTAGAAGCAAAACCACACAATGCTCCTGGTAGCACTAGTGTTAAGCTCCTACTACTTCCTTAGGGAACATCAAACTCGACGAACGACCATAGCCAAAATGGCTTAGTCAATGATCCTAGGGTTGTCGGGGAAAAGATGGGATTTATAAGCATTTCCCAAAGGAAACTAGAGTTAAGAAGAGGAATGCCATGGCTAGCAAGCAGGGTAGGGATATCTGGTTTACCTAGGGGTTCAAGGCTCACGGGTCGTTGCCTGGTGCGAACATTTCGTACCGGAGGCAAAGGCCACGAGAGTTGGGGTCTGATGGAGCCAAAGACCTATGGGGTTGCCTTATGATCAATAGTAGCCGTGCCTGCTTGGCAAAGATGGCTGAAATCCATCTGGGCTTTCTACCGACCACAAGACAATGAAGTCTGGCAAGGGTAACCTATAGTCAGCCTGGCTGCTCTAATACCATCCGTTGTGGCGCCCGCCTGATTACCACTGTAGCCAGATGGTCGCCACGCATGCCAGCCCAGGAAATCACTCTGGCATGCGTGTTTACAACAAGTATCATGAACACAGGCATTTCTATTAATGGATATATAAGTCTTACATGATATCTTACAAGAGTGATGCCAGCGGAAAAGCTCTATCTAAGGCAGCATGGTCCTGGTGCGGCTCCAATCCATAGGGATCTGACTAGGTTACTCTTCTAGCTCGCGAACGCTCCGGCTCCTTGACGACGGACGACGGATCCTTATGTGAACCTGGCCATGTTAAAGGCCGCAGAGTACTTTTGAATGTACCCGCAAGCAAACCAAACTAACATATACACCAAGCAAAGCAATCCATGGCATTCAAGCATGCATTTGTTGTTCTAGCAACATTAATTATCATGGCATAGCATACCTATCTAGCAATATTAATTATCATGACATAACAGGTTTATCCAGCAAGATAACTACTAAAGTAAAATTACAGTAAAGTAAAGCATATCAAGTAAATAATTCATACTCCAAACATTCTCATGATCCAATCCGAGGTTGAACCAAATCCAATCCAAGTCTGGTGGTCATCCGACCATATCTTTCATAGCCATCCCATGGCTAACATTCATATCCCTGACATCATCTGAGGGCTATGCATCTCCATTGTAAGTCTGATAAACTTACTCTCTTATGGGTTGTCCCACAACCCTCGGAATACTCATGAGTTGCTGAGTACTTCCGATCATAAGACGAGTTCTTCCATCATTATTATCATTATTACGGTTGACCACCTAGTGAGGTCTGGACGGACTGTCCAATACCGTGGACGCGGCTATTCGAATAGATTTTTACACTCTGCAGAGGTTGCGCACTTTACCCACACCATGGAGCACCTGGCCTCGTGATCCCATTCGGGTGGACCAGTGTTGCTCCAACAAAACCTGCCTAACCCGTGACTCCTCCATCGTACCACCGGCAATCATCCTCCCCCGGAGTCCTGCCCTGGGTGGCCCCTGTGTCACCTTGTGACACCTACCACCGTCGTGGCCAAACAACTGTCCCAAACGGGGACTCCCAGGTTAAACAATCAACTGGGCTCACAAGGTTATCGCCGCCTACCGGGCCAGGGTAGCGCGCACACATAACCTTCCCTATTTGGTGGTACCAATAAAAGAGCACACGATCAGACCAAGTCAAGGCCGTCCCATGCCGGCAAATGTGGTTGCACGGTTAAGTCCGGACAGGTGACTCTGGATCAACCGACTAGGTTTAGCTTTAGCCAGTACTTAGCAAGCATGGTTGTTTATCATGAATAACTTAACATGGTGGTAACTATGTATGAGGTAACAACTATGGAAACATAACAACCTATATCCACATAACATCACAATGAGTCATTAGTGAAACAACATTTAAATGGCAAGTTATCACTTTACAAGTTCTAGCTGTAAGTTACGACCATCGGAACCCTTGCATAAAACTGGCAAAGAAACCAGTAGCCACCAGAACGGTCTTTACAACTCAGATCTGGGGCATTACCAGAATAACTCAACCCCGGCTCAAGATGGCTGGAAAGCAGCTCAGAGCATGAGACGATGTTGATAAAAAGAATGTAGCAGTTCCCTAAGACGACCGAAAAACAGCTCAGAGCATAGGGTCACTACTACAGAAAGAAATTCAACAACTGTCCGAGACGGCCGCAAAACAGCTCAAAACATGGCCAGTTGTTGAAAAGAGAACATAAAGTCGGCATCCACCCCGAACGGCCGAAAGCAGCTCAGACATAGGCGTGGTGCCGTCATCAAAGAAAGTACAAACAAGGGTTCGTCAGTGTCACATACAGCCCACTACTACGCATACAATTACAAGCATATTAATTTAAACATGCAGGAATAACATAGAGCAAAGCTTTAGGGCATATATCAGATGGTCGGCTTGCCTGGGGGTCGAAGAATACTCCGGGAAGAAGTGCGGTGAAGCCGCGGAAGAATTCGCCGGAAAAGATTCTCCCTCGGAGGGGCTGATCAAGGGCAAGGGCAAAATGGTCATTTTCACAATGTGGAAACATTATGAAAATGATACCATTGGGACGGGCTCGGCGAACTGAAGACGTGAGCGTTGGTTTTACCTCAATCGGAGTTTCGAGCAAAAAAATAGAAGGGTTCTTCTTCCAGGGACCTATCTGCAATTATATAAATTACACAGAGGTCCTCAGTTGTTTTTTTTCTGGGAAAAGTTAAAGGAGGACTATGCCGCTGGGCCGTTCTGGGCCGGAAGTGGCTGCTGCTGCTATTAGGCGCCAGACAGGCTACTGCTGCTAATGGGTCGGCCCACCTGCGCCATTGTCACTTGAAAAAAAGAGGGAGGCGCCGAGCCGCTGCCAGGCCGGGCCCGCTTGCAGGGTTATCTCCCTCCTCCCTCTGTTCCCGAAAGAACAGAGGAGAGCAGGGGAGGGCGCAGCACTGGCGACGAGCCTGGCCGGCTCCGGCCAGCTCCGGTCGAGCGGAGAGCACCGGCGGGTGCGGGGAGGTATGTCGCTCCCGTCCAGAGGAAGAGCGGTCACCGGGGAGGAGCAGGGCGGCCACGACTCGAGACACCCGAGAGCAGGGACGGCGGTGGTTAATCGAGGGGGCGGCAGCCTGAGGCACTCCGGCGACGAGCTGAGAGGCGGGGATGGGTCGCCGGAGTGAGGGGCTTCTAATGGAGCACTCGAGAGGTGGGGAGTGGGCCTGGCTAGCTCGATTGGAGCGGAGCCAAACGGCGGCAGAGGCAGATGGGGCGTGGTGGAGGTGGCTCCGGCGAGCTAGAGAGGAGGGGGAGAGGGCGGTGAGATGCGAAGGAGCTCGGGGATGCTTAAATAGGCTCGGGGAAGGGCTTCTCGACGGCAGCCGGAGCTTCGAGAGCTCGATGCCGTGGCGGCGCTCGGGCGGAGCACCTCCTATCGGCACGCCCGGCCAGCGAGCAAGCTTCCAGGGCCAGCTGGGGATGGATAGGATGCCGTACGTCACCTCAGACGTCAGCACAAGCTGTCGGCGAGAGCACATGGGAAGGGACGCGGTGGCACACTGCAGAACGCGGTTCTGCCGACAATGTCGACGGTCACCACAGGCTCCACGTGGACTGGGCTCCAAAACGCAGCAGAAACATGTCTACTGCGTGGGAACAGCCTCAAATAGATGATGTGAGTCCTCATATCAGTACTAGGGTCCCTGGTGTGACTGTTTTGACCTTATTTGTCAATCAGCTGCCAGGTGTTTGTACTGGATACAGGTCAACTCACATCTCTACTTGATCTGATCTTTGAATGAGGATGATCACTCACTAAGATGATCACCCTGGAAAGATGTCAGCTCAAATGGACAAATAAAACTAGCACTTCCTTTGAAACCTGCAAAACTGGACAGAAAACCCTTCTGGAAGATTCTGAGGAATTTACTAGTTTGCATGAGCTGAATTTTGGTGTAGGGAGGTTATTTGGATATATGAAGTCACTGTAAAAGTTTCATACCATTTGAGTACACCAAAATGGTACTTGCTTCACAGAGGTTCCAAATGGACAGAAACTTAGGAAAAATGCTGGGGAAGAATGGATAGATGGATTGAGCTGGTTTTTGGTTTCCTTGAGTGATTTAGCAATGTTAATCACCATGAAAAATTTCAGCTCAAAAAGATCAAGGGTTCAAGCACTTCCTTTGCAATTTGCCCAACTGGACAGAATTTGCAAATTGATGTTGTGCTCAAACTTGAACTATGTAACTTGGGATTTTTATGGAAATGGTGAAGATATGGATAGGAGAAGCTCCACAATTTATTTGAGATTTTTCCTGGCTACCAAAATGGTAGTTCCTTTAGAAACTGCCCAAAATGCAATATTGGCATTAAATAGGAAAATGCAATTTCCCTTATTTAATTATGGCCAATATTTTTATGGGAGCTCAATATGATCACAAAGAATATCTCCACAAGTTTTCATGAACTTTGGAGATAGATAGATATTTTCCTAGATTTAATTCCTTTACTAGCAGAAAAAGGAATTAATCATAAATGAAAAATATTGCGAATGACTTGGAAATATTTTCACATATCCAGGGTTTATGGATAAAGGATGATCAATGGGAAAAGTTTGGGAGGCAGAAGAGCAAAGAAAATTGGGGTTTCTTTGTAACTCACAGGATTAGGGTTTCCCTTCCAGTAATTCGGAAGGTAGGGTTCCAACAGCAAAATCCTGAGAAGATAGCTTGGGTGGCAAGGTTGGACTGAAGACAATCTCTGGTTTGATAGGAAAGGCAAGGCTGATTGACCATCTTCACATACCCAAGGGCTAGAGAAAATGCAATAACACCGAGAAAAAAAGACAGAAGTCAAATCCCGCGAAGGAAAAAAAAAGGAGCAAAAACCAGGGTGTTACAAGTTAGGTTACAAGCTCTCGAGTACTAGGTTAGCCAAGTCGCACCCTTGTAATCGAGATCTCAAGCAATAATCAATCAAGCAGGAAGTAGGCTTTTACCTCCACCGTGAGGGGCCGAACCTAGGTAATCACGTGTCTCTCGATTCCGTTCAACCCCGTTCAAGCTACTACCTAGCTGCGATGGCCTCATGACTAAGTCCTTTTTCGAGGACATCTGCCATGACAAAACCACAACAGTTGGCATCCACCCTGGGGCCTACGCATGGTGGTGTTGAGTTCTTGGAGGGAGCTCTCTCAGGGATCGAGGGATATGCGATCGGCTGGATGACCAAGAGTCATCACGGCAAGCTCTACATCGACGATTCAGGCTGGGGCCCCGAGGCCGACTCAATCGAGTACGTGTACCGGGTCCCCTTCGGCAAGATCCGCATCTTCATCGGCAAAATCAGCGAATCAGGTCCCAAGCCAGACATTTGCACCGACATCATCGAGCTGGCTCGGCGCACTCTACCCGCCCGGGCACAAGCCAGCCGAAATCATGTCTTCATCGGTTTCACTCAGGGAGTTGACCTCATAGATAACTCCGCATTTGGCGGGGACACGATGGCGAATCCTCGGTTGGAGACACCGAGTTGATCCTCCCACTTTTCGATGGTAGACTTGAGGGCTACTCTAATGATGGGGCCGCTCAGGATGTTTTTGAGCCGCCGCATCGGGCAACTTTCTATATGGCAGGGACTGCCCCGGTTCATAACTCTACGGCGGCTGGTGCTGTGATAGGAACCGGCACTTCAGCGCCATCCTCGAATGCGGTTGGCTCAGTTAAGCCGCCGGCTGAAGCCTTGGTGGAATTAGTGACCACCTTGGGAACACTCCTTGAGACACCAGTGACCGCGGAAAACCAGGCTAAGCATAATGCGGAGGTGACAAAGCTTTGTGAGCATATGGCTAAGGTACAGGAGGATATCAACGCTGAGAATGCTTGCTTGGTGGAGGTACAGACTCAGATTCATAATGAGGTGGAGCATTTGAAGACGGAAGCCTGGAGTATGGGTCTTTGTCAGAGTGCTTCAGATGTGGTCCATAAGAGGAGGCACGAAAGCCATATACCGCCCAATTCCGAGCCCATGTGCTTGTTCACCACGCCCGCCCCGGGAGCAGGGATGAGTACTCCGGAGGCACCGGTTATACCCTAGTTAACCCGGGTCACATCCCCAAACGGATATGGCCAGCCACCGCCGGCTCAGCCTCATCAGCCGGCTCAATAGCACCAGCCTGAGCCGACCCCGCGTCATGCACTTATCCATATGCCTCCACACCATTTCCTGACACCGGTGGGTCACTTCTCCAACCCTGTCGACAACATGCTAGCTACGACTACCAATCTTGCCGCGCTTCCAATAACAGGGAATAGCTCAGTTGAGATCGAGGCCCAGAATGCCATCGAGATGTTGAAGAAGGTGGTCGCCCAGCAAGCAAACTACTCCTATAGTCAGCAGTGACTTCACTCTACCGTGCACCCGAGCTGCAGCAGGAGCCGGCACGCTGAGTCACCGACGGTTTCCAGGTGCGGCCGCCGGCATCGCGAGCAATAGCGTGACCCTCCCCAGCACTGGGTTTCGGATGCTCAGGCAATCGTTGACACGGCTCGAGCTATGCGGGAAGCGGAAGCAGCACACACAACGGCTCAGCTATCACCTGCTACAGCCCCATTGGCTTCGCAAGGTACGGGATCTAGCACCAAAACCATTGGGATACCCCATCTAGCACTGGCTTTACGCAACGAGCGCATGCCTAAGGATTTCAAGGGCCCCCCGCAAGGTTCCCAATTACACGGCTAACCTTGAGCCAGCTGCTTGGATTGAGAGCTATGAAATCGCCATGGACATGCTAGATGTTAGCGATGCAGTTTGTGCCAAGTATCAGAATATGATGTTGGAGGGGCCGGCTCGTACTTGGCTGAAAAATTTGCCCCCCAATTCCATCAACACTTGGGCAGAATTAAAGGATCGCTTTATCAAGAACTTCCAAGGAACTTGCAAGCGACCGATGACGATTGTTGATTTATAGCACTACATCTAGCGTGATGATGAATCTGCCCATCACTGGTCTCGCTAGGTTGCAGAGATCATTCGTTCATCGGATAGCATAACGGCGGCTCAAGCCGTCCTGACTTTGGAGAAAAATTTCCATTTCCAGCCTCTTGTTCAGGAGCTTGGGCGGCTGCTACTTCTTGAGCTTGCGTTGGTTTTTCCCTTGAAGAGGAAAGGGTGATGCAGCAAAGAAGAGATAAGTATTTCCCTCAGTTAAGAACCAAGGTATCAATCCAGTAGGAGGAACACACAAGTCTCCAATGATAGCACCTACACAAACAAACAAATACTTGCACCCAACGTGATAAAGGAGTTGTCAATCCCTTCATGTTTATTTGCAAGGATGAGATCTGATAGAGATAGGTATAAAATATAAATAAAAGTGCAAAATAAAGTAAAGGTAAATAAATTGCAGAAAGGTATTTTTGGGTTTTTGGTTTTACAGATCTGAAAATAATATGATAAGAATAGACCCGAGGCCATAGTTTTCACTAGAGGCTTCTCTCTTGAAAGAAAACATACGGTGGGTAAACAAATTACTGTTGAGCAATTGATAGAAAAGCAAATAATTATGACGATATCTAAGGCAATGATCATGAATATAGTCATTACGTCTGTGAGAAGTAGACCGACACTCCTGCCTGGATCTACTACTATTGCTCCACACCACGACCGCTATCCAGCATGCATCTAGTGTATTAAGTTAACAAGAACGGAGTAACGCCTTAAGCAAGATGACATGATGTAGAGGGATAGATCCAATCAATATGAATAAACCCCACCTTTTTATCTTTCACTTGTTTTTTTCTTCACAGAAAATCAATACCAAACGGAGTCCAAATGCCACGAAACTTTTTGGAGAATTTTTTCTGCCCAGAAGACACCTAGGAGGCCCAAGAAGTGTACCAGAGGGGCCCTGTGGGGCCCACAAGGCACCAGGGCACGCCAGGGCTCCCAAGCACTCCCTGGTGGGTAATGGGGCCCACAGGCACCCCCTCCACCGCCTCTCAGCTCTATAAATACTCTAATATTCCATAAACCATTGGGGAGTCATCGAAACAATATTCTAGCCGTCGCAAGTTCCAGAACCACGAGATCCAATCTATAGGCCTTTTCCGGCACTCTGCCGGAGGGGTCAACAATCACGGAGGGGTTCTTCATCATCACCCTTGCCCCTCCGATGACGCGTGAGTAGTTTAACACACACCTACGTGTCCGTAGGCAGTAGCTAGATGGCTTCTTCTCTCTTTTTGATCTTCAACACAATGTTCTCCTTGATGTTCTTGGAGATCTATTTGATGTAATGACCTTTTGCGGTGTGTTTGTTGGGATCCGATGAATTGTGAGTTTATGATTAGATCTATCCATGAATATATTTGGGTCTTTGTTGAACTCTTTTATGCATGGTCTTTATAGCCTCGTATTTCTTCTCCGAAACTTTGGTTTGGTTTGGCCAATTAGATTGATTTTTCTTGCAATGGGAAGAGGTGCTTTGTGATGGGTTCGATCTTGCGGTGCTCAATCTCAGTGACAGAAGGAGACATGACACGCTTGTATCGTTGCCATTAAGGATAAAAAGATGGGGTCTATTCCTACATGAATAGATCTTGTCTACATCATGTCATCATTCTTATTGCATTACTCTATTTTTCCATGAACTTAATACACTAGATGCATGCTGGATAGCGGTCGATGTGTGGAGTAATAGTAGTAGATGCAGGAAGGAGTCGGTCTACTAATCTTGGATGTGATGCCTATATACATGATCATTGCCTTGGATATCGTCATAATTATTTGCTCTTCTATCAATTACCCAACAGTAATTTGTTTACCCACCGTATGCTATTTTCTTGAGAGAAGCCTCTAGTGAAATATATGGCCCCCGGGTCTATTTCCTATCATATTATTTTTAGATCTATTCAGCCAAAAATCCAAAAATACCTTGCTGCACTTTTTCTTTGGGAGACATCATCAACATCTATCAGGTTCCTACACACAAACTCTCATCTCCTTGCACTTACTTTATTTGCCATTTGCTTCTCATTTTCATCTCCCCCACTTCTAAAACGTTTTTGCAAAAACAGAAAAATATTTGCGTTCTTTTCATTTGCCTTTTTCTCGTTCGATCTTTTGTTTGCTTGCGTTCTTGTTCGCGTAGTCACGATGTCTCAAGAAAATACCAAAATGTGTGATTTTTCCAATACTAATACTAATGATTTTATTAGTACTCCAATTGCTTCCCCCGCCGCTAGTGCGGAGTCTTATGATATTAATGTCGCTTTGTTGAATCTTGTTATGAAAGAGCAATTTTCCAGTAATCCTAATGAGGATGTCGCGTCCCATCTAAACACTTTCATAGAATTGTGTGATATGGAAAAGAAAAAAGATGTGGACAATGATATTGTGAAATTGAAATTATTTCTGTTTTCTTTGCGGATCATGCAAAAATTTGGTTTTCATCTTTGCCACAAAATAGTATTGATTCTTGGGACAAGTGCAAAGATGCTTTTATCACTAAGTATTTTCCTCCAGTGAAAAGTATTACCCTTAGAAATCAAATCATGAATTTTAAGCAACTTGAGCATGAACATGTTGCCCAATCTTTGGAAAGGATGAAGTTGATGATAATAAATTGCCCTACTCATGGTTTAAATCTATGGATGATCATACAAATTTTTTATGCAGGATTGAATTTTGTTTCTAGAAATCTTTTAGATTCCGTCGTGGGTGGTACTTTTATGGAAATTACTTTGGGTGAAGCCACTAAATTTCTTGATAATATTATGGCTAATTATTCACAATGGCATACTGAAACTGCGCCTACTAGTAAAAAGATCAATTCTGTTGAAGAAATTAGTACTTTGAGTGAAAAAGTTGATGCTCTTATGAAATTGGTTGCTATTAAAAATACTCTTGTTGATCTTAATGATGTGCCTTTGTCTACTTTGATTGAGCAAAATAGTGATCCCGTAGATGTGAATTTTGTCTCGCGAAACAATTTTAATAACAATGCTTATAGAGGTAATTTTAATCCTAGGCCTTTTCCTGGAAATTCCTCTAATAATTATGGCAATTCCTATGGTAATTCTTCTAATAATAATAATAGGATTCCCTCTGATCTTGAAAGTAATATTTAAGAATTTATCAATGCTCAAAAGGTTTTCAATACTACGATAGAAGAAAAATTGAGTAAACTTGATGATATGTCTAGGAACATTGATAGAATTACACATGATGTGGAATATCTCAAGATTAAAAAATTTTCACCCAAGGTTGAGATTAATAAATCAATTAAAGCTTTATATGTTTCTATGGATGAAAGTAAGAAAAGAACGGCTATGCTTAGCGCTAAAGGAGAGAATTTTTAGAAAGAGCATTTTCGCCCGATTGCTTTCATAATAATGATGAAGATGTTAAGATGATTGGTATCTCTTCTATTGATTCCTTGTTTAGTAATGTTAAAATTGATGATAAAAGGACTGAAGAAGAGTCAACTTTAGCTAGAAGGCGTCCTCATAATTCGGAGGGTGAAAATCTTGTTGAAAAAATTGATAAAAGTGGGTTTGGAGAGGTAAAAACTTTACCTAGTGATGTGCCCACTCTTTTGCATTACAAAGACTTTAATTATGATAGTTTCTCTTTGATTGAGTGTATTTCTTTGTTGCAATCCATGTTAAATTCAACCAATGCCTATCAACAAAATAAAGCTTTTACTAAACATATCGTAGAAGCGATGATGAAAGCTTTAGAAGAAAAGTTAGAACTAGAGATTTCAATTCCTAGAAAATTATATGATGAATGGGAACCTACCATTAAAGTCAATATTAAAAATTATGAGTGCAATGCTTTATGTGATTTGGGTGCTAGTGTTTCCACAATTCCGAAATCTCTATGTGATGTGCTTGGTTTTACCAATATTGAGGAGTGTTCTCTTAATTTGCACTTGAAGTATTCTACTATTAAAAAGCCTTTGGGAAGAATTAATGATGTTCTTATTCTTGCAAATAGGAATTATGTGCCCATAGATTTTATTGTTCTTGATATAGATTGCAATCCGTCTTGTCCCATCATACTTGGTAGACCGTTTTTCCGAACTATAGGTGCCGTGATTGATATGAAAGAAGGGAATATTAAATTTTAGTTTCCCTTGAGAAATGGTATGGAACACTTACCTAGAACTAGAATTAATCCACCATATGAATCAATCATGAGGGCAACCGATGGAGCAAAAACTAAAGATGACAATACTTGAATCTATGCATTATGCCTAGCTAGGGGCATAAAACGATAGCGCTTGTTGGGAGGCAACCCAATGAATAAAATAATGTTTTCTCTTTTTATTTATTTTTTTGTGTGTTGAAACAATTATTCTACTGTTATGATTGTGTTTTTATGTTTTAATTAGTATTTGTGCCAAGTAAAGCCTTTAGGATTATGTTTGGAGATAGTTGATTTGATCCTGTTGAAAAACAGAAACTTTTATGTCCAGTAGCAGAATTTTTAAAAATCACCGGAGTGACCAAAAAATCTGAATTTTTTACACATGATTGATATACAAATTACCTACGTTGTCCTAAATTTTCAGAATTTTTGGAGTTATGGAAGTATGGTCAAAGTCCAGATTACTACAAACTGTTATGTTTTTGATAGATTCTGTTTTCGTTGCATTGTGTGCTTATTTTGATGAATCTATGGATTGTATCAGAGGATATAAGCCATGGTGAAGTTATACTACAGTAGGTATAATGTAATAATAAAATATGAATGGGTTTTCAAGAGTACTTAAAGTGGTAATTTGCTTTATTATACTAACGGATCTCCCGAAGGTTTTTGTTAAGTTTTGTGTGATTGAAGTTTTCAAGTTTTGGGTGCGATCACGATGAATGAAGGAATAACGAGTGAAAAGAGCCTAAGCTTGGGGATGCTCATGTCACCCCAAGGTAACATTCAAGGAGAACCAAGCAACTAAGCTTGGGGATGCCCCGGAAGGCATCCCCTCTTTCTTCCAATGGCCATCGGTAATTTTACTTGGAGCTATATTTTTATTCGTCACATATCATGAGTTTTGCTTGGAGCGTCTTGTATTGTATGAGTCTTTGCTTGTTTTGCTTTTTTAGTTTGTCAAAAAATCATCCTTGCTGGAAACACCTATTTGAGAGAGCCATATTAATGCTATAATTTGTTGGAATTGCTCTATGTGCTTAACTTAAATTTTTTTGAGCTATGGAATTGCTCTAGTGCTTCACATACCTTTTTTTTAGCATGGTGGTGCTTTAATTTTGAAGAAATATACTCTCATGCTTCACTTATATTATTTTGAGAGGTGAAAATTTTGAAGAAATATTTGTGCTCTTGTTTTTCACTTAAATTTGTTTAAGAGCTTGTTATAGGCAATGCTAATATATAAAACTAGTCTCAAATTGATAGATATTCAAGAGGGATAATAAAAATTATCATGAAGATCATTGGATATTAAAACTTGATTCATTGCAATAGTTTCGCGATATGGAGATAGTAATATGTGAGTCATGTTGGTGAGTAATTATGCTTTAGTAAGAATATTGGTGTTAAGGTTTGTGATTCCCTATGCAAGAACGAAAGTCAATAGTTGTGCAATGAAATTACATCCTACTTGTGGTGCATTATTCGGTGTTAGTTATGCTTAATGCTCATTTATGATCGTTTTCAATTTTTGGTTGGTTGCTTCTCAATCTATTTGCTAGCCTTTCCATGTACTAAGCGGGAATACTGCTTGTGCATCCAAACTCCTTAAACCAAGTTGTGCCAAATGAGTCCACCATACCTACCTATATGCGGTATTTCCATGCTGTTCCAAGTAAATTTGTATGTGCCAACTTTAATTTTCAAAATGAATTTCCCTTTTGTGTGCCCGTACCACTCATGAAGCGGCAGGGGGTGGCCAATATTTTTCCATGCTAGATGTGTTATTCTCAAGATGAGTGTTTATACACTTGTCATTGCATGAGAGTGTGGTCGGTAATAGGGATGCCTAGTCTAGAATTGAAAAAAGAAATTTACTTTATGTTGTCAAATAATAAATTCCTTGGAAAGTGTTGGTATGGAAGGCACCTGTGGATACGGCTAGCCATGGATTTTGAAAGAATGGTAGAAATAGGAATAAGCTTTATTTTATGTTTGGGAAATGCCTATGATGTATCTAGCATGGGAAGTATTGGGAATTCTCGGTTGTTTTCGTTGACAGGAAAAAGCATGCCTCTTGAAATAATGTTATCTCTCAATTTAAGCTTTGAGCTCTGGCACCTCTACAAACCTCTGCGAAGGGCCTATCTATTTACTTTTATGGAATTTTTATTTTTTATTGAGTCTCCATCTTCTCTAATAAAAGCACCAACTAGGGAGCACTATGATCATACTTGTGCATTGGATGTAGCTAATATTCGAGTGTGTTTCATGAATGGATCAATGAATGAGCATAATAGGCTAGGGATACCTTTCTTTAGTGTTGATATTTTCAAAGACATGGTTGCTTGTTGATATTTTTGAGTATTGAAATCTTCATGTCAAATTATAGACTATTGCTTTGAATCATCTAAATTCCAAAAGTCCATGCTACCAAAGAAAAGAATATGTGATGAATATGATGGGTAGCATTCCACATCAAAAATTCTGTTTTTATCATTTACCTACTCGAGGATGAGCAGGAATTAAGCTTGGTGATGCTGATACGTCTCCAACATATCTATAATTTTTGATTGTACCATGCTATTGAAGTATCATTCTTGGATGTTTTGTACTCATTTACTAGCAACTTTATATCATTTTTTGCGACTAACCTATTGACATAGTGCCTAGTGCCAGTTGCTATTTTTTTTGCTTGTTTTTTACTTCGCGGAAAATCAATACCAAATGGAGTCCAAATGCCACTAAACTTTTTTGAGAATTTTTTCTGCCCAGAAGACACCCAGGAGGCCCAAGAAGTGCACCAGAGGGCCCTGTGGGGCCCACTAGGCTTCAGGGCACGCCAGGGCCCCCAAGCGCGCCTTGGTGGGTAGTGGGGCCCACAGGCACCCCCTCCACTGCCTATCAGCTCTATAAATACTCTAATATTCCAGAAACCCTAGGGGAGTCGTCGAAACACAATTCTAGCCGCCGCAAGTTCCAGAACCACGAGATCTAATCTAGAGGCCTTTTCCGGCACTCTGCCGGAGGGGTCAACGATCATGAAGGGTTCTTCGTCATCACCCTTGCCCCTTCGATGATGCGTGCGTAGTTTACCACAGACCTACGGGTCCGTAGGCAGTAGCTAGATGGCTTCTTCTCTCTTTTTGATCTTCAATACAATGTTCTCCTCGATGTTCTTGGAGATCTATTTGATGTAATGACTTTTTGCGGTGTGTTTGTTGGGATCAGATGAATTGTGAGTTTATGCTCAGATCTATCCATGAATATTATTTAGGTCTTTGTTGAACTATTTTATGCATGATCTTTATAGCCTCGTATTTCTTCTCCGAAACTTTGGTTTGGTTTGGCCAACTAGATTGATTTTCCTTGCAATGGGAAGAGGTGCTTTGTGATGGGTTCGATCTTGTGGTGCTCAATCTCAATGACAGAAGGAGACATGACATGCATGTATCGTTGCCATTAAGGATAAAAAGGTGGGGTCTATTCCAAAATGAATAGATCTTGTCTACATCATGTCATCGGTCTTATTGCATTACTCCGTTTTCCATGAAATTAATACACTAGATGCATGCTGGATAGTGGTCGATGTGTGGAGTAATAGTAGTAGATGCAGGCAAGAGTCGGTCTACTAATCTTGTAAGTGATGCCTATATACATGAGCATTGCCTTGGATATCATCATAATTATTTTCTCTTCTATCAATTGCCCAACACTAATTTGTTTACCCACTGTATGCTATTTTCTTGAGAGAAGCCTCTAGTAAAATCTACGACCCCTGGGTCTATTATCATATTATTTTTAGATCTATTCATCCAAAAATCCAAAAATACCTTGCTGCATGTTTTCTTTACTTGTTTTTTTTGTGTGTTTTTGCTAGATCTATTTATCAAATCTTATACAATTTAATCTATCTAAATATTGAGGAGGGATTGACAACCCCTCTTACGCGTTGGGTTGCAAGTTTTTGTGGTTTGTGTGCAGGTGTTGTTTACATAGTGTTGCTTGGTTCTCCTACTGGATTGATAACCTTGGTTTCATAACTGAGGGAAATACTTACCATTGCTGTGCTGCATCATCCTCTCCTCTTCGGGGAATTACCAATGCAGATACAAGCAATCATAACGCCTTAAGCAAGATGACATGATGTAGAGGGATAGATCCAATCAATATGAATAAACCCCACCTTTTTATCCTTAATAGCAACAATACAAATATGTGTCATGTCCCCTTCTGTCACTGGGATTGAGCACCGCAAGATTGAACCCATTACAAAGCACCTCTCCCATTGCAAGAAAAATCAATCTAGTTGGCCAAACCAAATCAATAGATCGGAGAGAAATACAAAGCTATCTTAATCACGCATAAAAGAGTTCAGAGAAGACTCAAATGATATTCATAGATATATCTAATCATAAACCCACAATTCATCAGATCTCAACAAACGCACCGCAAAAGAAGATTACATCAAATAGATCTCCAAGAACATCGAGGAGAACATTGTATTGAGGATCAAAGAGAGAGAAGAAGCCATCTAGCTACTAGCTATGGACCCGTAGGTCTGTGGTAAACTACTCACACATCATCGGAAGGGCAGCAAGGTTGATGTAGAGGCCCTACGTGATCAAATCCCCCTCCGGTAGAGTACCGGAACAGGTCTCCAGATGGGATCTCACGAGGACAGAAACTTGCGGCGGTGGAAAAGAATTTTTGGTGTGCCCTCTAGTATACGGGGAATATTTGGGTATTTATGGAGCTGAGATTAGGGTTAGAGGTGCCACGGTGGGCCCACAAGCTCAGAGGGCGCCCCCTAGGGCACGCCTGCTGAGCTTGTGGCCCATCCGTGGCTCTTCTGGCCTCCTCCCGAAGCTTCCTAGGTGTCTTCTGGTCCAAGAAAAATCGTCAAAAAGTTTTGTTCCGTTTGAACTCCATTTGGTATTGATTTTCTGTAGAAGACAAAAACAAGGAAAAAACAGCAACTTGCACTTGGCACTAGGTTAGTAGGTTAGTCCCAAAAAATGATATAAAATAGCATAATAATGCATATAAAACATCCAAGATGGATAATATAATAGCATGGAACAATAAAAAATTATAGATATGTTGGAGACGTATCAAGCATCCCCAAGCTTAATTCCTGCTTGTCCTCGAGTAGGTAAATGATAAAAACAGAATTTTTGATGTGGAATGCTACCTAACATGTTTATCATGTAATATTTCTTTATGTGGTATGAATATTCAGATCCATATGATTCAAAAAAAAGTTTAATATTGACATAAAAACAATAATACTTCAAGCATACTAAAGAACAATCATGTCTTCTCAAAATATCATGGCTGAAGAAAGTTATCCCTGCAAAATCATATAATCTTGTCATGCTCTATCTTTGTAACACAAAGTATTTATCATGCACAACCCCGATGACAAGCCAAGAAATTGTTTCATACTTTTAACGTTCTTAAGCTTTTTCAACTTTCACGCAATACATGAGCGTGAGCCATGGATATAGCACTACAGGTGGAATAGAATATGATGATGGAGGTTGTGTGGAGAAGACAAAAAAGGAGAAAGTCTCACATCGACAAGGCTAATCAACGGGCTATGGAGATGCCCATCAATTTATGTCAATGCAAGGAGTAGGGATTGCCATGCAACGGATGCACTAGATCTATAAGTGTATGAAAGCTCAAAAGAAAACTAAGTGGGTGTGCATCCAACTTTCTTGCTCACGAAGACCTAGGGCATTTTGAGGAAGCCCATCATTGGAATATACAAGCCAAGTTCTATAATGAAAAATTTCCACTAGTAATATATGAAAGTGAAAAAATAGGAGACTCTGTATTATGAAGAACATAGTGCTACTTTGAAGAACAAATATGGAAGAAGGATAGTAACATTGTCCCTTCTCTCTTTTTCTCTCATTTTTTTCTTTTTTCTTTTTTTGGGCTCTTTGGCCTCTCTTTTTTTATTTTGGGCTTTTTGGCCTCTCTTTTTTATTTTTAAGTTCGGAGTCTCATCCCGACTTGTGAGGGAATCATAGTCTCCATCATACTTTCCTCACATGGGACAATTCTCTAATAATGATGATCATCACACTTTTCTTTACTTACAACTCAAAAATTACAACTCAATACCAAAACAAAGATATGACTCTATATGAATGCCTCATGTAATGATCTAGCGCGACATGTATAAAAAATATGAACGGTGGCCAAACCACAAATACTATGTCAACTATATGATCGTGCAAAGCAATATGACAATAATGGTATGTGTCATAATAAAACAGAACGGTGGAAGTTGCATGGCAATATATCTCGGAATGGCTATGGAAATGCCATAATAGGTAGGTATGGTGGCTGTTTTGAGGAAGATATAAGGTGGCTTATGTGTAAAAGAGCGTATCATACCACGGGATTTGGATGCATCGGCGAAGTTTGCACCAACTCTCAAGGTGAGAAAGGGCAATGCATGGTACCGAAGAGGCTAGCAATGGTGGAAGGGTGAGAGTGCGTATAATCCATGTACTCAACATTAGTCATAAAGAACTCACATACTTATTGCAAAAGGTTATTAGCCCTCGAAACAAAGTACTAATACGAATGCTCCTAGGGGGATAGATTGGTAGGAAAAGACCATCGCTCGTCCCCGACCACCACTCATAAGGAAGACAATAAAAAATAAATCAAGCTTCGACTTCATCGCATAACGAGAGACCATACGTGCATGCTTCGGTAATCACAAACCTTAACACAAATATTCTTACTAATCCACAATTACTCACTAGCATGACTCTAATATCACCATCTTTATATCTCAAAACAAATGCAAGGAATCAAACTTCTCATATATTCAATGATCTACATGAAAGTTTTTATTATATCCCTCTTGAATACCTATCATATTAGGACTAAATTCATAACCCAAGCTAATTTCCATAATATTTATAAGACTCTCAAAATAATATAAGTGAAGCATGAGAGTTCATCAATTTATTCAAAATAAAACCACCGCCGTGCACTAAAAAGATATAAGTGAAGCACTAGAGCAACTACCTAGCTCAAAAGATATAAGTGAAACACATAGAGCATTCTAATAAATTCACGATTAATGTGTGTCCCTCTCAAAATGTGTGTACAACAAGGATGATTGTGGCAAACTAAAAACCAAAGACTCATATAATACAAGACGCTCCAAGCAAAACACATATCATGTGGTGAATAAAAATATAGACTCAAGTAATTTACCGATGGATCATAGACAAAAGAGGGGATGCCATCCGGGGCATCCCCAAGCTTAGATGCATCGTTGTCCTTGAATATTACCTTGGGGTGCCTTGGGCATCCCCAAGCTTAGGCTCTTGCCACTCCATATTCCATAGTCCATCGAAACTTCACCCAAAACTTGAAAACTTCACAACACAAAACTCAACAGAAAACTCGTGAGATCCGTTAGTGAAACAAAGCAAATAACCACTTTAGGTACTGTTGTAAACTCATTAAAATTTTATATTTGTGTTATATATACTGTATTATAACTTCTCCATGGCTAATAACCCCCGATACAACCCATAGATTCATCAAAATAAGCAAACAACACAATGAAAACAGAATCTGTCAAATACAGAACAGTCTGTAGTAATCTGGACTTTAGCCAAACTTTTGTAACTCCAAAAATTCTGAAAAAATAGGAAAACGTAGGAAATTTGTATATAAATCTTGTGTAAAAAATTCAGAACTTTTTCACGGTCTAGTGAATTTTAACAATTCTGCTACTAGACGCAAAAGTTTCTGTTTTTCAGCAAAACCAAATCAACTATCACCCAAATCATCCCAAAGGTCTTACTTGGCACAGACACTAATTAAAACACTAAAACACAATCATAACAGAAGTATAATTGCATAAAATCATAAAAATAGAAAATAAAAATATTGGGTTGTCTCCCAACAAGCGCTTTTCTTTAAAGCCTTTTAGCTAGGCATTGAGATTTCAATGATGCTCACATGAAAGATAATAATTGAAACACAAAGAGAGCATCATATAGCATGTGAAAAACAAGTTTAACTCTAACATACTTCCTATGCATAGGCATTTTATAAGCAAAAAAATTAACAAGACAAGCAAAAACTAGCATATGCAAGGGAGAAGAATAAAACATTGACAATCTCAACATAACGAGAGGTAATTTAGTAACATGAAAATTTCTACAACCATATTTCCTTCTCTCATAATAATTACATGTGGGATCATATTCAAATTCAACAATATATCTATCATATAAAATATTCTCTACATGATCCACATGCATGCAAAGTTGACACTCTTCAAAATAGCGGATTATCATCAAATAAAGTCATGACCTCTCCAAGCCCACTTTTATCAAAAATTTCATAAGATTGAACATTCTCCAAAGTAGTGGGATCATTATTACTTCCAAACCCACTTTCAATATTATCACAAACATATTCATCATGAGGCTTAAATAAATTTTCAAGATCATAAGAAGAATCACCCCAATCATGATCATTGCAACAAGTAGTGGACATATCAAAATTAGCATCCCCAAGCTTGGGGTTTTGCATATTATTGGCACAATTAACATTAATAGAATTTATAATAATGCCATTGCAATCATGCTTTTCATTCAAGGACCTATCGTGAATCAATTCAGAAATTTCCTCTTTTAGCACTTCATCACAATTTTCAGATTCACGAATTTCAAGCAAAACTTCATAAAGATAATCTAGTGCACTCAACTCACTAGCAATTAGTTCATCATTGTTGGATATTTTAAAAAGATTAGCAAGTGCATGAGGCTCCATAATATTTTTGTTTTCTGATTTTCAACAAACATACAATTATACCAAACAAACTAGCAAACAAACCAAGTAAGACATAAAGGCAAACGAAAAGACGAACGGAAAGAAGGCAAATAAAAAGGCAAATATTTTTGTGTTTTTCTGAAAATGTTTTAGAAGTGATGGAGAGGAAAATGAGAGACAAATGGCAAATAATGTAAATGCAAGAGATGTGAGTTTATGATGGGTACTTGGTAGGATTGATGTAGAACCTCCCCGGCAACGGCGCTAGAAATTCTTCCTACTACTTCTTGAGCTTGCGTTGGTTTTTCCCTTGAAGAGGAAAGGGTGATGCAGCAAAGTAGAGATAAGTATTTCCCTCAGTTAAGAACCAAGGTATCAATCCAGTAGGAGGAACACACAAGTCTCCAATGATAGCACCTGCACAAACAAACAAATACTTGCACCCAACGCGATAAAGGGGTTGTCAATCCCTTCACGGTTACTTGCAAGGATGAGATCTGATAGAGATAGGTATAAAAGATAAATAAAAGTGCAAAAAAAATTAAAGGTAAATAAATTGCAGCAAGGTATTTTTGATTTTTTGGTTTTATAGATCTGAAAATAATATGATAAGACTAGACCCGGGGGCCATAGTTTTCACTAGAGGCTTCTCTCTTGAAAGAACACATACGGTGGGTAAACAAATTACTGTTGAGCAATTAATAGAAAAGCAAATAATTATGAAGATATCTAAGGCAATTATCATGAATATAGGCATCACGTCTGTGACAAGTAGACCGACTCCTGCCTACATCTACTACTATTACTCCACACATCGACCACTATCCAACATGCATCTAGTGTATTAAGTAAACAAGAACGGAGTAACGCCTTAAGCAAGATGACATGATGTAGAGGGATAGATCCAATCAATATGAATAAACCCCACCTTTTTATCCTTAATAGCAACAATACAAATATGTGGCATGTCCCTTTCTGTCACTGGGATTGAGCACTGCAAGATTGAACCCATTACAAAGCACCTCTCCCATTGCAAGAAAAATCAATCTAGTTGGCCAAACCAAATCAATAGATCGGACATAAATACAAAGCTATCTTAATCATGCATAAAAGATTTCAGAGAAGACTCAAATAATATTCATTGATAATCTGATCATAAACCCACAATTCATCGGATCTCAACAAACGCACCGCAAAAGAAGATTACATCGAATAGATCTCCAAGAACATCGAGGGGAACATTGTATTGAAAATCAAAGAGAGAGAAAAAGGCATCTAGATACTAGCTATGGACCCATAGGTCTGTGGTAAACTACTCACACATCATCGGAAGGGCAGCAAGGTTGATGTAGAGGCCCTCCGTGATGGAATCCCCCTCCTGCAGAATACCGGAATAGGTCTCCAGATGGGATCTCATGTGGACAAAAACTTGCGGCGGTGGAAAAGTATTTTTGGTGTGCCCTCTGGTATAAGGGGAATATTTGGGTATTTATGGAGCTGATATTAGGGTTAGAGGTACCACGATGGGCCCACAAGCTCGGAGGGCGCCCCCCTAGGGCACGCCTGGTGAGCTTGTGGCCCATCCGTGGCTCTTCTAACCTCCTCCCGAAGCTTCCTAGGTGTCTTTTGGTCCAAGAAAAGTCGTCAAAAAGTTTCGTTCCATTTGGTATTGATTTTCTGTAAAAGAAAAAAAAGGAAAAACAGCAACTGGCACTTGGCACTAGGTTAATAGTTTAGTCCCAAAAATGATATAAAATAGCATAATAATGCATATAAAACATCCAAGATGGATAATATAATAGCATGGAACAATAAAAAATTATAGATACATTGGAGACGTATCAGCGGCTCAAGCGGAAGGTTCAGGACATGGGCGATCTCATGGATGTCCTCACTAGGTATGTTGAGTCAGACAGCATGAAGGATCATAATTCAGATGATGACAAGTCTGGCAAGGGCAAGAAAAATGATGGTGGCAAGGGTCACCAGCAGAACAACTCGGGCAATGGTGGCTACCATGGTAACCAGGGCAATGGTGGTAAGCACAAGCATCCGAAGGGCGGATTAGATATTGTTGCTAACACCAACACCGGTTTCAAGGGCCAGAGACGGAATAATAATTATGGAAGAGCCTATAATGGGAATAAGCCTCACAATTTTGAGGAGGCCCTTAAAGCCCCGTGTCCCAAACACAGCCTCCTTGATAAGCTCCTGGGAGAATTGCTACATTATGCAAGCCTTTCGCAATCAGGCATACAAGAATCATTAGGGTGGCGGCGGCGGAAACCCGGGGCAGCCTGGAGCAGGTGGCTCAGGATCTGGCTTCCTGGGAGCTGGCTTATCTGGTGGTTTCAAGAATCCCTGTTATCAAGGCTCTGGCGGCTTAGGATCTGGATATCAGGACTCTGGTAATAACGGAGGTGGAAATCAACGTTTCGGTCAAGGCGTTCAGCAACAGGGCAACCAGTCAGGTTTTCAGAGCAACCCCAAGCAGTTGAACAGTGGACAGTATCACGTGTTCACCACTAGTACTTGCAAGCATGATCGCAAGCTCCAGAAACGTGCTGTCAACATGGTTGAGCCGGCTATTCCCAAGTATTTAAACTGGTCAGAGCAGCCGGTCACCTGGAGCAGGGCATATCATCCTCCCTTGATTGAAAATCTAGGTGGTTTGGCTCTAGTGGTGGCACCTCATGTCGACGGATATAAGCTCACTAAGGTGCTTATGGATGGAGGAAGCAACATCAACATCCTATACTACGATACTTTCAGATGCATGAACTTGTCAGAAAAGCAACTCCAACCTTCCTCAACTGTTTTTGACGGAATCGTTCCTGGAAAGTCTGTTTATCCTATTGGGCGGATCAAGCTGGAAGTTGCATTTGGTGATGAGTATAACTACAGATTGGAGTTCCTGATGTTTGAGGTGGTCAAAATTAAGAGTCCATACCATGCCCTTTTTCATGGCAGGCTTACACTCGTTTCATGGCCCGAACCTGTTATGTCTATCTCAAGCTCAAGATGCCCGAGCCAGGCGGCACTATCACAGTCGATGGTGACAGGAAAATCACATGCAAGTGTGAGGAGGGGAACACAACCAATTCTGAGTCGGCCTGCGCAGCAGATGAGCTAAAGTTTTATACAGCCAATGTTGACCTGGCCGACATGACACCCTTGAAAAATTGTACCATAGAATCTGACCCTCTACTCAAATTCAAGTCGGCTAAGGACACCAAGAAGGTTGACTTCACTCCAGGAGATTCATCCCAGTAGTTCACTATTGGGACTGGCATGGATCCCAAATAGGAAAGCGCGTCTCATCGAATTCATCCATGAGAATCGGGATATTTTTGCATGGAAACCTTCTAACATGCCTGGGGTACTGAGAGAATTCGCTGAGCACCACCTCAATGTGGATCCTAAGATGAAACCTGTCCGACAATACCTCCTTGTTTTAACAAGGAGAGACACAAAGCTATTGGTGAAGAAGTGGCTTGACTCCTTGCAGCCGGGTTTATTGTTGAAGTCTTTCACCCGGAATGGTTGGCAAACCTAGTGCTTGTTCTGAAGAAAAATGGTACTTGGTGAATGTGTATTGATTACACAGATCTTAACAAGGCCTACCCCAAGGACCCGTTTGCTCTTCCTAGCATTGATCAAATCATTGATTCTACAGCCGGCTGTGAGCGCTTATCTTTTCTGGATGCTTACTCCAGCTATCATCAAATAAAGATGGCCGTTAAGGACCAGGAAAAGACGGCCTTTATCACACCCTTTGGGGCTTTCTGCTATGTCTCTATGCCTTTTGGGCTCAAGAGTATGGGGGCTACTTATCAACGTTGCGTGCAGAATTGTTTCCACAATCAGATCAGGCACAATGTTCATGCTTATGTTGATGATTTTTAGTCAAGTCTTAGAAGAAGGAAAATTGTTGGACGACCTCAAGGAGACTTCGGACAATCTTCGAGTTTACAAGATGATGCTCACTACAAAAAAAATACACTTCCGTGATGATACGTGTTTGTCATAGTAGGTCATGTTTTCTGTCATGCATGTACATCCATGATGATTTTATGATAGAATCAAGATAGTCATACCTGTGCTGTCGTAGAAGTGTTCCATGACAATACCAAAATTATCATCATGGAAGTGTCCACTTCCATGACGATAAATGCCGCGTCATGGAAGTGCTTTCTTCAAGGGTAACCGACACGTGGCATCCACCATAATGGGTCGCCGTTAAGCTATCGGGTCTGGTTTTGGATCCGATAACCCGCTAACATCCACAACCAATGGCGATTTTCCACATGTAAAATTCTCATTGGCCGATGAAACCACGTGTCAGCTCTGCGTTGGCACAGATGTCACTCGTTCAATGGGCGAGATGCACCAATGATATGTTGACACGTGGACCGGCCCAAAAGTGGCCCATAAAGATTAAATGGGCCGGCCCAGCTAAAGGCCCACAAGATTTTGCAGACCATAATGGGCCGACCCAGCTAAAGGCCCACAAGATTTTGCAGACCATAATGGGTTGGCCCAGCTAAAGGCCCACAAGATTTTGAAGACACTAGTGGGCCGGCCCGTTAATAGGCTGCCATGTTTTGGGCCATATGCCGGCCCATATTTGATCTGGTCCATTAACAGCCTGCCACGTTCTGGGCCTAATAAGGGCCCATATGAGATCCGGCCCGTTAATAGCCTACCACGTTCTGGGCCATATTACGGCCCATATCAGATCCGGCCCTTTAAGAGCCTTTCATTCTTTGGGCTAAACTATGGCCCATATCAGATTCAGCCCGTCAACTGGACGCTGTGCTTTTGGGCCCACTTGAGTCCCGGTTAGGATTTCTATTTGCTAAAGGCACATTTAATAGTACGGCATGATATTAGTTTCGGCCTGTTAAAGACCCGTTTAACATTTCGGCCCAATATTTATTTCGGCCTGTTAAAAGCCCGTCATATAGTTGGCCCTAATTATGGTCCGCTTTGCATCTGGCCTGCTCACAGCCGATAATCTGATTGGGCCAAACAAGGACTGAGACAATTTTGGCCTGTTAACGGCCCGTGATGTGATTGGCACAATCATGGGCCGGGGTCTATTTTGGCTTGCTGTCGGCCCATGAGCTGTTCGGCACGTTTCAGGCCCAACCTACTTTTCAGCCTACTAAAAGCCCATCGAATTTTCTTGCCATAATAGGGCCGGCGGTTTACTCGGCCTATTAAAAGCCCAAAACTACTAGTGGTCCAGTTTACATTTAGGCCTATTAACAGACCAAGATGACTGGGCCCATGATGCGGCCCATATATAGTGATTTGCATGACGGCCCGATTATGTACCGTAATTTTACGGTTTGGCCGGTTTACTTTCCATGGAGCGAAGACAGGATATATATAAAATAAAATAACTGCAGCATCGTGAATAAGAAAAAACCTAGACTATACAATAAAGAAATTACGGCATATTATATCCACTGGGCATCAAAGTTTGCCAATATGATAATAAAGCACAAGCAGACAGCAGATTACATACACTGGGTATCAAAGATCGCCACCAGTGCAAATAAACATGTCGACAAAATAATATACAAAACCGACAACACTTCAATAGAGTTCAAGAAAGGTTAGCCTTGCTCGGGAGCTACAGCGCAAGCAGCTGAGCAAGCTGATGAGACTATGCTTGTTTGATGCTTATATCCTCCTCACTCTGAAAGAGAAACAAGCAGACAGATGATAGGTTTTGCACATATAAGTATCAGTGCTGACAATTCATCACATTTCTTATTGGCGAATAAAGAGACACAATTTAAAATAGCATTAACACAATATGGTATTGTTCAGGTTAAGACGTGGCAGGAAATGACATTGTGAAGGAGTTGGCAGCTTCAAGACACCACTGGATTACAGATCAAGAACTCATAAGTATCAATGGTTAGTGTGCTGTCAATTTATCCCATTTCAGATTGGCAAATAAAGAGACGGTTTAAATAATAGTAGAATAATATGACATTGTTCATAGTTAAGACATTGCAGAATATGAAATTGTGCTATAGTGGGTAGTTTCACCACACCACTGGATTACGGATCAAGAACAGAAGTATACATGCAGTGCAAAAGAAGATCACTTGCTCTGTATAGTTTAATTTACATGGTATGAAGAAGGAACTTGATTGTACAACTGAAAACTTAAATTGAGAAGGACAAACTTTTGTTTATGAACTTCATAATAAACTTTAAACATGCAATTTGATGCAAACACCAAAAATAAACAGCTGTTGCAGTCATGCCTAACCAAATATACACAACAAAGTTTGAAGGCTTGAGAAGGACAAACTTATATTAGTGGTGAAGACTGGCGGTATAAAGCCCTTGTCCATGCTGATGGGGGGCAATTCAAGAAGTTTACCACAGAATCTTCTTCATAAGCATTGCCTTTATTCTACATTTTGTTAAGAGTAAATATAGATGTGATAATATAAGAAAAAATGGAGAATATTTAAGATAAGATGAAGAGTGATGCTACATAACCAAGTAGCTATAAATGTAAGTACAGCGATATAGGCAAAAGGTACAGCCAAGAGCAATGCAGAGCTAAACTTCTTTAGTACCATTGGTTTTATCCAACCTTATGGTAAGAGTAAATATAGATCTGATGTGTAGAAAAATGGAGGGCAAAGGAAAATAAGCTGCAGAGTGATGGTACATGAACAACTAGCTGTCAATATAAGTACACTGATAAAGGACAGCAGGTACTTACAAGAACAATGCAGAGCTAAACTTTTTCATTGGCATTGGGTATATTCTACATTAATGTAACCATTAATACAGATCTGATAATTTGGAGCGAACAATTGATAAGCAAGCTATCATGCATACTGCTGTCACATAATGAACCAGGTATGAATGCAAGTACAGTGATACAGGACAACAGGTACTAACAAGAGCAAAGCAGCAGGCAGCATATTTGTGATATCCTGTCGTCCTTTTCAAACCGGAATTCTTCTTCGAGCAGATTTCCTACAAAAGAGATCCGTAAGGCACATGCGGAAAAGTAGAAGTTCAAATTGTCATGTGATATCATAGACAGTACCTCATCCTGGGAATGAGACCAGTGCATAACAAGGTTTTTCCATTCAATGTCTTCTAAATTTAGCACAGGAGACTTCAGCGGAAATTCGTTTATAGACTTGCCATCAAAGTGTGTTTTCCTCAGGTAACACCGATACTGCTGCAATGCTTCCTTGAAAAGCGCAAGTAAGCTTTGCTTGTCATGACTATCCAGATTGACCCTCGCCTACTTACAACAATGTAATGTAAATCATTGATGTGTTCAATCAGCAGAAAACAGGAAAATAATCACCATGAATAATAGCACTTACACATAAGTGGGACATGAAGATGTGAAAATGGTGTTTGTCATCACTATAATCTTCCCATGATGGGAATATATGCACGTAATCCCTAACAACATTGAAAGCATTGTCTTTTAAACTGGGAATAACTGGAATGGGGTTCCAATCTACAGGAATTGGCTGTCTCTGCAGTTGGGATAGGGCTTCGGCCGGTGGACTTGCTGTACTTTTTGCTGGAGCGGGATTTTTCTGTGGTACGGCTGGTGCTATGGCAACTGAAATCGGCATACCTTTTGCTGGAGTGCAGGTCCTGTGTGGTGGGGCTAGTGGTGTGGCCAGTGAAGTATGGGTACAGTCTACTGGAGGCGGTCCTATGTTTTGTGTCACTGGTTGTAGAGCCAATATAAGTGGGGTGCTATCTGATTTCTCCGGCACCACCACGTTTTTCAAGGACTTTGCTGGTGCTCCTTCAGGTTCGGCAATCACCCTCTTCCTTTTTGATGTCCGATGCACAAGAACAACATTTGAGTGGAAAAACATGGTATGATGACAGATGGAATATGTATTGATAATGGATGGGCATGGCATCTTGACATATATGATGAGTAAACTAAGCAGATGGCGGTGCAACAAAGTAGAAGAAATGCAAGACACCTTATGCAAGATACGCGCAATCAATAAAGCCTTGCCAAATTAGAACAGGCACCTTGATGGGTGAACAGGACAGGCCATCTGCCTTCGACTCCTTGAGGTCAGAATAGTCATTAGGATCATATTCTGAACAAGAATCTGCAGGTGGGGAGCGTATGAGTTTCATTGCATCCAGAATGGAACTCAATGCCTTGGTGCCAAGTTTGTTAGTCATTGCAGTGTTCCACAATATTCTTCTGATGCGCGCATTCTCATTTTCATTGTGATTACATACAATATCTGAGAAGCATGGAAACATAAATAGTAGTGAGATTATCTTTGTAATGCAGAGGATATTCTAATATAATAGGGGCTCCCTGTAAACCCTTGTGTGCTATCACTGGATTCTGATGAGAGAGCCCATGTGTGCTGTAATATGGTGCGTGCATTAATATAATCTGGCACAAGTACACAAAAAAATAGGCTCCAGAAGTAAGGATAGTTGGCAGATGATAGGTTCATAATATACTGTATAGAGAGTTTATTGCCAAACCATGATAACAAGAGCACACAACAACTAGGCAAATCGTAGTGTACATAAAAGGGGTACACCATAACCAGCATATAGAAATCGGGAAAGTGGAACTAGCTGGAAAATATGATGTTGTATTGCCACTACTAATTGAAAGCCTATCGATCACGTACAGGCCAGCTCTATCAGCTGTTGACTACAGATGTCCCTGCTCCCCTTCCTGACAAGGAACATACTGTACGTACTAAATATAGAATAACAAAAGAGGAACATGTTAAAGAATAGAAGAGGAAGCATATTCCTGAGATTCCGCTTCTTTCCATACAATGTTGGTTGCCCACTCATGATGAATCACAGCGCCCAAAGAAATGCAATTCCATGCTGTCTCTCTATATGTGGCCACATGCATTTGGAAAATCAAGTGGGAGCATTAGCTGACAAATTAAATGTGTGTTTGTTAACTAATATCAGTATCATATCACAATTCGTATTTGAAGAAGTAAGCTTTGGACTTATGATTGGTGTGTTGTTTAGCTTCAAGAGTGGACTGCTGCTAGTGTGACACAAAGCATCTACACAGATCATAGTGTAGATATAACGGGAAAACCGTAAGCATCACAAGTAAAATCAGGAAAGTGGAACTTGCTGGAAAATATGGGCTACTATTGCCGGTACGGCTAGAAAGGCTTCGGATACTAGCTCTCTTCAACTAAAGGTGCGGTACTGTTAATATCAGTGTAACTCTCAAAGGCGACACAGCTCCCCGCATTTCCTTGCTAATCTTATAGGATTCAAGTGGGCAGGCCACTACAATTCCTATTCCTATGTTTACAAAATCCTACGAATCAAAGAGGCCCGAAGAGTTGACAGTGTCCATCACAACCGACCAAATAGACCTATACACTGCAAATGTCCCTGCCCCTCTTCACTACAAGGAACATATTGTACTACTATTATACTCCCTCCATTCCAAAATATAAGTCTTTGTAGAGATTTCCACTATGGATCACATACAGATGTATACATATACATTTTAGAGTGTAGATTCACTCATTTTGCTCCATATGTAGTCCATGGTGGAATCTATACAAAGACTTGTATTTAGGAAAGGAGAGAGTACTTATTAAAGAAGAACAGAAGAGGAAGATGCTAAAAAAGAGCAAGCAGATTTTGGATAATAAAATGTTCGTTGCGCAGTGCCCATACATGATGAACCAGAGAGCATTAAGAATGCAACTCCCTGCTGTCTCTCTATATGTGGTGCATGTGCTTTTCGAAAGTAAAGTAGGAACATTAGTTGACCAATTAAATTTTATCTGTTTTAGTAATATCAACATCATATCAGATTCATATTTGAGCAACAAGTTTGGAATTATGAGTGGCACATTGTATAGCTTGATGGATTGAGGAGCAGTGCTAAGCAGCTACGATGATGGTACTGAATATAAAGGAATGTCTGCATGCAAGTCGCGCGACTTTCGTCATTTGGGTCAGTCGACCATTTCAGGCGGTTGGATGAAGATCCTACGTCTCCTAACCCTTCTTCTTCCTCGTCTCTAATTCTTCCCCTACAGAACACCGCACGGGCCACCGGGTGAACCACCGGCCCCCACCCCCCCCCCCCCCGCCCTCCCCTGAACCACCCACACCGCCTGTGTTCCTCCGCCACCCCCACCCCCACCCCGCCCCCACCCGCGTTGAGTTTTTTTCCTTCGGCGAGGCCCCACCACCGCCAGGCCACCACCCCCACAACCACCGTCCCCACCCGAGCCCCTTCCTTCCCTCCGGTGAACTCCGGCGAGCTCTCAAAAATCGACTGACCCAATTTTGAAATTTAGTCTACGGTCATTTAACTAGTGTGGAATATAAAAGGGGAAAAGCATAAGCATTGCGAGTATAGTGTTGAGGGTGCCATGGCGGAACTGAAGGTGCAAACCGGACAAAGGCAACTTCGCAACCAATGTTTGCTTTCAACTAACAAGTAAGATCCTAAGTGATGGACAAGAAATCACAGTAAAGCAGTGGCGATCTATTTTCTTGTTGTGATAAATTGTCATATCTTTTGCACTTGAGCTCCGTTTTGGTCCATCCTCATATTTATTTCGACCACCTTGAAGAGAGTCATTCAATGGTGACATGAAATCATAAATTTGACCTCATCTTGCTACAGCCTCAAGTCACTCTTTGTGATCATGCCATTTTTGAGCGTTAACACATGCCCCCCCTGTTTTTCGGCAAAGCTAGCGTGCCGAAAAATAACTTGTACCGTGTTGGTTCTAAGGACGATGTCAACACTCCATCGGCCACTTTGCATGTGCTTAGGGCGATAAATATATATCAGCCATTATTTGTTTGAATCCTCGATGCAAACTTGGGTAAAACCTTCTCAACTTCATTAACAATCCGATGATAAAGTTCCATAGATATGTATCTCAAGGTCATCCTCCGAACCATATTGTTCACCCTTTTGCTAGGATTTTGCAGATAATCAACAATAAACTTTCTCCAATCCTTACTTTCGCCTGCATAAAAAATTCATTAGTGGCCGAAACGGTGGACTTTGGTTCGGCCTTACCTCTGTTGATGAGACTAAGCATCGGCTATTGATAGAAATGCAATACACCATGATTAACATAGTAGCCGGATGCTTGCTGTGCCAACTCTCTTGAATTGTCATGTCTACAAATATGAACAATTTTAAAGCAACCCAAGGTAAATTTTGCATCTAGACATACCTCAAGATAAACTATAAGTGATTCGTCAAAACATTGATAACCCTTGGATATTTGTTGCACTACTCATAACGAATCACTGAAAGCCTCAATATGCATAGCACCTCGTTTCGGTCTCCAAATTAACTTAAGATGATGTTAGGATACTACACCGGCCATGCTTTGACATATTCTTAGGGCGATAGATAAATATCGACCATTACCATGAGGTCCATGTAGAATTCACCCACCAAAGTATGTATAGCCGAAATAAACAAATGAAATAGCAATAAAATATTTTGGCCCCTTTGTATTAGCAATAAAAATGTAACTAACCAAATGTATAGTGATTTGGTAATACCCTCTCATGATATAGAAAATTATGTTGCATCCATGGATCAAAATAAATCCATGGAGGGTAATTGATCAAATCTAGGGATGAATTCCATGGCAAAGGCATCAATGGCATGGTTGAAGAAAATGGATGATGTGCTAGCCGAAGATTTTGATGTTGTGAGGCACACCTTCGGCTTAATTGTTTGTTGCTTCCATCCTTCTCTTTCTTCACTTTTATTGTACTTGTTGCAATAGAAGCATGCACATCATTTTTGTTTTGATTGAACCTCTTGGGAACCCATGCCATGTTCTTCTTTCTCAGCTCTTGTGCACTAAGATTTTGTAATTCCTTCTTTTGGCAATACGATAAGCCGAGTGGGCATCTCGGCTGTGATTCTGTTTTGACTAATGGCAATTCTTTTTTGGCCTTGTGCACTCTCAACTTCTTTTCTTCAGATTTGGCACTTTGACTCTCAATAATTGATTGCTTCATCTCATTGCCTTTAGTAGCCAATGTCAACACTTTCATTGGCTCTTTCTCATTTGAGATCAAATCTGAAGTAGCACTCTTCCGACCATCTCCTTTAACGCGGTAAACTTGTTTGGACACCTCTTTCTTCCTCCTTGAGCTCCGGGCCGATTCCTTATGATTGAAACGGTCTTTAACATGTGATTGTTCAAATATTGATCTTCTCAGAGCTGCATAATATTGGTGAGATGGTCTAAAATAAGATGGAAAATGTGCCCTTGTATCATACCTGTCCCATGATTGATATGGATCTACATGAGCATAGGGAGGCATCCACGGCATTGGCATTGGCGGCCCAAAATAAGGATATGAATATGTTGCATTAAAATTCTCACTTTGCCAATACCGATCCTCATATTTGCGCCTTGGGGGTGATCTTGGTTTCTTTGCATGATTTGGCCGATAAGGATTCTTCTCTTCATTCTTCTTTCGATATTTATCCAATAGTTCAGCGAAGGTGATTTTTGGTCTCTTACACATGTGCTTATTTTGGCCTTTGTTTTCTTTTGGTTTGCTTTCATCGATCATTGGATTTGCTTGTTGCCTCCCAGTCCTTGGCATCTTCATTGTAGCTTCGATGGAATTCTCGCCCTCAAGATTATGTTCATTATGCTCTTCAAAAACTTCTTTACTTGAAACCTTGATCCTGTCACCTGCAGTTTTTACCTTCTCTTTAAATGGATCGGCTTGAAGCAGCTGATGCAAAAACTTTTTGCCATCAGGACCAATCGGAATAGACTGGTCATCTCTTGGTGTTTCAACAAATTTCAATCATCCTTTTTCAATGGCCGATTTAACTATTTGACGAAACATGTTGCAATCCTCAAAATTATGTTTGAACGAATTATGCAACTTACAATACATTCATCCTCGGATAGATGGCTCGACATGGTGATCAAGAATTCTAATATAATTATGTGTCAACAACAAATCAAAGATTTGATCACACATGTTTGAATTGAAGGTATAATTTTTATTTTCTAGCCGATCTTGCTGTGAGAACGGCTTTGGAGTTAAGAAAACGAATGGTTCGTATTTTACATCACCCCATTCGTCTATGCATTGTGTTTTGCACTCTATCTCCGATGTATTTGGATAAGGTATTATATTAGCATCGGTTTTTTCAACAGAACTTACTCTTGGCTTTAAATTTCTAAAACGAAAATAGTTAGAACATACATGTCTCAATTGAGACCAAGTGTAAGCCAAGTAAGAAATAAGCAAAGCTACCCAATTGGATATGAACTTCAGATAAAGCAATGGGGAAAGCATTGGTTGCAATAATAAGTCACTATCGGTCTTTATAAATGGCGCAATGGGTTGACCGATATGTTCTATAACAATTTTATTGCTAACAAGTACATTACCCTTCTTCATTGGTCTTTCAAAGTTACTTATGAGAATATTTCTAATAGATGCATCAATAATGAAGTTGCGACCAAATCTGAAAATAGGTAAATTACTCGCTAGGCATACCTCTTCAAATAAGTTGGGACAGCATGATAGTGGTGTGACTTGAACAATATCTTGCTCCATCTTTGGATGGCTCCCCAACACCTTTTCATCATCTTTTTCTTGATTCCGTGCATCATTACCTTGAAGATCCTTGTCAACTGAACTTTGTTCGGCTACTTGTTCTTGTCCTTGAGACTTGTCAATTTCTACGGCACGGAACTCATAAGGCGGAAAGTAGGCTCCATTAACTTCAGAAAAATCAAGCATGACTGTTTTCCTATGCTTGCCATGCCCTTTCTCAATAATGCTTGCCTCTTTTGATTTGATGGATTCGGAATATACACTACTTGATTCGGGGTTTTCAACCAAAGCACTTTCATGTTCCGAATCATCCTTCTTTTCATTGATTCTACCAATTGGCAATGCTTCTTTTACTTGAGCCAATTCTTTTTCTATTTGTTTCTGGCGGCGAGCGGCAAAATTGGCTTTAAGATTTTTCTGAATTTCAGCCCACTCCGGATATGATTACCCCCCAATGCTTTTAGATTCTTTCGGCAATGACACACAGGTGTTGCCGAAACTTTGCAATTGTTTAGGGGGTGTATAATATGACGTAGTACTAGGTGAAGGCATATGCATTGTTGTAGAACCATATTTTTGCTCGCCAATTTTACCAATTGGCAAAGATTCATCTTCTTGTAAAACTCTAGATTTTATTGCATTATAATTAGGAACTAGCCCCTTATCATGTTCTTCAAGGCAAAGAGCACTAATCTTATTATTTCGGGCTATATCCCTTTTTAATTTAGTCACTTTTCATTCTGTAAGGGATTGCTCCACAATACTTTTTGATTCTTTCGGCATTAAGGTGTTGCCAAAACTATGCAATTGCGTAGAGGATGCATTATATGCTACAATATTAGATGATGGCATGTACACTCCTGTAAAATTTTCACTTATTCGGCTATGACCATGAGGGTGCGGAACCGAATTATGAGCATCTACAGTTGTATACGGTGCCAAATAATTAATAACATGAGGTGTAGCATATGACGGTTGAGAGTAACCAGCCAAATAACTAGTAGCATGGTCAATTCTCCCATCCACTGGCATGGTTGAACTAGTATATTGATAATTAGTTACCGATGAATAAAAATGTGAAACACTTTGTCGCATGCTATTGGAAGTTCCTACAAGAGGTGTTTCAACTTGCTTGACCAAACTCATCATGTTCTTCATCGGCATAACAATTTCTGGGGTTGCCGACACATGAGAGTTGGGATACATATGGTGCATGTTACTAGTATCATAAGAATTTGAAGCAAGAAGATTATTTTGCATCGGCCCTTGCACACAATTAGAAGCATGATTGATAAAACTATGGCTAGCCGATACATTATGCTCATTAGACGATCTAGCAACAACATATGCATTATTTGCATCTACGTAAGTGAATTGGGTATTCATATTACCTTTGTAGATTGCAAACCCTAGATGACGATCTCTTCGTAGCAAGAACGGGCCGGAGACTGTTCAAAGCTTCTTCCCCAGCGGAGTCACCAAAAAGTGTGTTCGCACACGAACACGTCACCGTGTACCCTCGACGCCGGGGGTGATGCACCGCAGCTCACGTCGAAGGAGACCCGGCCGGAAGCGCGGTACGCAAGCAATCCGGTGGGTGCTTTTGTAGACCCGAAACCCCACGCGCCCGTGAGGGACCCCATCAAGGCGCGCGGCGGCTATGGGCTGCCCTAGGTCGGCCTGACCGCCCCTAGGGCCTCGAGGTTCGCCGCCCTGTAATGAAGAAGAACGAACGAAGAACGAGAAAGAAGAAGAACAAGGGAGAAGATAAAAGTAAAGGTAAAAGATAATAGATTGATTTGTCGATTGTGTGTTGTTGTTCAATCGGCCGTCACCTCTTGTCTATATAAGAGGCGGATGGACTTCCCGTATAAGAAAAGGACTTGCCTAGCCGTCCAAATTATCAAAACCTAACAAAACATGGACTATTCACGACCTCCGGCCCGGATGTCCGGCTCAAGGCCCGGATGATCCGGCCTAGCCCAGTTTTTTGACAGCAGCTCACTGTTTTGGCTCCAGAATCCACATACGACCTCGAACTTGGACGATATTTAAGCAAAATCAACCGTCTCGACGAGACGCACAACTTTCATGTTGAACACTTTTCGATCTGAGGCAATCTTGAGGGTGTTTCGGGCCGTTTTCTAAAGTCTGCAGCAGAAAAAATTGTCTAGACGTCCGGACGATTGCCCGGATTGTCCGGCCTTTACCCGGATCATCCGGGACTTGACCCAGATCATCCGGCTTCAACTTTTAGCTCCTGTTGTTTGGGTCAATTTTTCGGCCCCCGGCCGGATGATCTGGACCCGGTCCGGATGATCCGGCCATGCAGTGCTGCAGCGCACAGTTTTGACTGTAACTTTTGTATACGATCTCGGATTAAGACGAACTTTATATCTAAATCATCCGTTTCGACGAGACGAAGAATGTTCATGTAGAAACTTTTTCCATCCGAGGCCATCCTAATTAGGTTTCATGCCATTTTCTAATCTGATGTCAACACGGGTATCTCCAAAATTGTCATATCTTTTGCACTTGAGCCCCGTTTTGGTCCATCCTCATATTTATTTCGACCACCTTGAAGAGAGTCGTTCAATGGTGACATGAAATCATAAATTTGACCTCATCTTGCTACAGCCTCAAGTCACTCTTTACGATCATGCCATTTTTGAGCGTTAACAGTAATCTCATAACTACGTAGTTTAGAAGCCCAAATAAATGAGTGTGGCGGCTTATGGGAAAAGCTGGGGAAGAGACGGCTTATTTTTTAAGCCGCCAAAAGAACTGGCCCTAGGAGTAGTAGCTAGGGATACTAGGAGTAGTAGCTAGGGATCGAGTGTGCGAGATGAACCGGACAAAATAAATGCAGAGAGATGAAATGCAAAAAAGACAGAGGGATGTGATGGTTGCTTGTCCGTTTATTTTACCAGGCCACTTATTACTGGGAGTGATGGTGTTTTGTGATATGACGGCTTTACTGCCATGCCATGAGCGGGGTGAGACTCCCGTGCAGCGCCGCCCTCTACACTAGTACTACCTCCGTCGTGGTTTATTAGTCCCCCATGTAATTTGACTAATGATTTATTAACTGACAACATGTTAGTGCATGTCACCAAAAACTATATCGTTGGATTCGTATTTGAATATAGTTTTCAATGATATAATTTTTTGTGACATGCATGAGCATTTATCGTACTATATATAATGTTAGTTAAATTTATTGTCGTACTATATATAGTAAGGTGCCCGTGCGTTGCACGGAACAGTGAAGTGCATTGATCGGGGAGTTGTTTATTTTGACAAAGTATGTGGGGGCTTATCTCATGTGTAACGATTATCGATAGGTTTCTTCGGATATTATTTCTTCTCTAGAGCTCACAAGCATCCGAGTGAATAGTAAATATAGGCTAAATAGATAAAAAGTATCTTTTGCAAACAAAAGCGTTCAACTGTTCAACCTGCATCCAAAACTTTTGAAGAAATAACACTTATTGTCCTTTGCAAGAAATGATCTTTAAGAATTATTTTTTGAGTATCGATTTTGTTTATTTTTTCTAGACCACCATGAATGTAAATCAGGATGACTTGGAAGGGGGCAGAGGAGATGTAAGAAATGGTTCATCATAAGTCTTTCACCATTACTGTAGTAAAAATTCTCAATTGATCTCATAAATGGCAAGCGAGAACTCTAATGGAGCAAAAGCATACATGGAAGATTCTAGACTAAACCATAAATGGATACACTTTTATTCAAGTGCGATACTCTAATAGAGCAAGATCATGCATGGAAGGTTCTATACTATATAAAAAAGAAGTGTCCACATGCTTAGACAACGGCTTACATTGAGCGAAGACTAATGATGAACAGCTAACTTGGTAATGCATATGCCCAGATGAACCTCATTGGAGTCCCCGTGCATCATCTTGGGGGGAAGATGATACCAGGCCTCTTCCATGTCCACATTGCCGGGAATGGAGCAGCTCGACACAGTCCCATTCAGCGTGATGGAGGCGCCGAGGTCACCCTCGTACGCCGGAGGGGCAGTAGCAATGAGCACGCACCAGTACAGCGGCCTCGTGTCAGCGCCAGCGGCGTTGCCCCTGACGCATACTTCAGAGACGGGGCGGTAGCCTGCGCGGACCTTGCCGGTGCCCACGGCCAAGAGGAAGACGCTGTCGTCCTCCTCCGTGTCGGCGTACGACACCTATGGGATCCGAGGGACCCCTTTACGGTTCGGCAGGGAGAGAGGTATGCACAAAGAGCAGAACCGACGATCAACGCGAGGGGATTTTTACCCAGGTTCGGGCCGCTGATCAGCGTAAAACCCTACTCCTGCTTTAGTTTATTATCAGTGATTCATCCCAGTTCTTGGAGCGCTTGCGATGAACAGTAAGTTCAAGCAGCAGCTACGAATGCAGAATGGGCTAAAAATCATCCTCCTCTGTAGCAGTTGTCTTGGGCCTCCTTTTATATGATCAAAGGGGTCACCACAGTGGCGAACTGCTTATTTGCGAGGTGTAAAGTAGCTACATGGTTATCATACCTAACCACTGACGGTTTTGGACAAATGCATTTAATGCATCGTGAGGTGTCCGTTTAGGTGTCCCTGCTTTCTTGGGGATGGAAAAAGGAGCCATCCCATCAGCACCGCTTAAACTAGCCTCCACTAGTGCCTTGCCACGCATCCAGAAGTGGAGCCAGAATGCCAGGCCGGTCACTGTACTGGAGCGGTGGCACAGTGGCGGAACCTTGTCGGGTACGAATCTTGCCGGGCTTGGCGGGCTGCCCCGGCAAGATCTTGCCGGGAGCCAAGCCCTTGGTCTTCAGTCCTCCTTATCTTCCGATCCTTGGCATCGATGTCTCTTGATAACCTTGGATCGATCTTCAGCTGTTCCCCCGACAAGCCTTGCCGCAGGTATGGCTACAACCGCCCATGCACAAGTATGGGGTACTAAAGGCCCAATATTTAGTACACCGACAGGAGCCCCCGGGCCTAGGCCACACACAGGTGCGAGGCGTTGTTGGGCTAGGCCCAAACAGTGCACGGGCACGCGTGGCAGGGATTAACTGCTTGTAATCATTCCGCCTACTGCGCTTCCCCACTACGCGCGTTGAATGCACGACATGGGAAGCGTGCGCTGAACGGCCACGGCCGCAGCGCGCTCGTATAGGCGTGTTCACATTGGGCAGTAAAAGAAGCGGCCTCGCTCCTTCCCCATAAAAAGGAATCCGCAAAGGCGCTGCCCTTTCACCCCGTCTTCTTTCCAATCTGAAATCTGCCATTGCCCTCTCTCTCCCGAGCCCAGAGCAGAACTTCTCCTCATCCGCTCATCGCCTCTACACCCGCTCCATCCTCAGCATCTGCCTTCGCAACCACCATGCCACCCAAGGCTAGCAAAAGCAAGGGCAAGGAGACGAAGGCCGATGTCCCGGAGAGCGAGTTGGTGAAGATGCGGAAGAAGTACGTCGTCTTCGCTCCGACGCTCGACGCGGAAGCCTTGAGGAACCGGTACGAGTGCATGTGGGCGAGGGAGACGAAAGCTCACCCCGCGACTCGCGTGGCCCCAGGTTCTTCTTCCAAAAGCGGCCCTGATAGATATCCCTTCTTCGCCGCTTACTTTTACTGCGGGCTCTGCCCTCCATTCTCTGATTTCTTCAACGATATCATGTGTACATACGGCTTCCATCTCTTGGACTTCACGCTGAATGCCGTAACTTGCATGGCTATCTTCGCCCATCTTTGTGAAAACTTTTCCGGAGTAGTTCCCAACACCGCCCTCTTCCGCCATTACTTCATTCCTCGCATCCAAAAAGGGGAAGCCATCGCCGGTTCTATCGCCTGGATCCCAAGGGCATGGAACAAGGAGATATATCCGGACGGGGTTTACCGTGAAAAGTGGGAAGAATGGCGGTCTGAGTGGTGCTGGATCAAGGAAGCAGACCCCCATCCCTTCTGTTCGCCCCGACGACAAAAAGCGGTTCACGGCGAGGACTGGAGCGATCTTGATGCTCAAGACAACAGGCTCACAATCGCCACGACCAGGATTCTCTGCTTGAAAGCCGTCGGGCTCACAATCGAGATGATAGGCTCTGATTTTCTTCGCCGGCGCATCGCCCCTCTGCAGAATAAGGGGAGACCGGCCTGGGAGTTCCAGAACGCGGCAGATATCATGAGGCTGCACCTCAGACTGAACAACAACCTGACGATCATGCAGCTTGGCGCTCTCCGCCACCGGCTATTCCAGCGTGAAGACAAGCATAAATTGCCGGCAAGAATTGTTCCCTTGTGCAACAACTCCCCCCTGGGGTCGATCATTGCCGCAATGCCAGTGTTCAACGCCCATGGCCTTGACGCGACCTGGGTCGAGCCATCTGCGGAGGAGGCACAAGAGTTCTTCGACAACTTGTCGGAGAGGGCCGTCTGGGAAGAGACAAACCTCATCCGCGCCACCACTGACGAAGAAGTGGCGTATATTGCCACTAGAGTGGAAGAGGCGAATCTTGCCGCGGAGGCCGGCAACGTCGGCTTCACAGAATGGGAAACCAGTGACGCAGAAGTCGTGCTGGAGGAAAAACCTGCCGGGGAAGATGAGGTTGCCGGGGAATAGAGCGGCGCAGCCGCTGAGAGCTCATCAGGCAAGGAGGCAGCTGAAGACCAGCCGCAGGAGGAGCCCCCAGCTCCAAAGAAGGCAAAACGCGTCCTTCGAAGAGCTGCCTCTGGCGTCCCGGCAAGTCAGGCTTCTTCGAGCAGCGAAGCTCCCGACAAGGGGGTGGCCGGCAAGGATGCACTGTGGCAAGGGGTTCGACAGCAACCCGCGCGGCGCATGAGACACACACCTGCGGCAACCACTGGGGCGGCAGGGGCGTCCCATACAGCAGCACCGGAAGCTGAGGCGGCAGAGCCACACCAACCCCCTACACCTGCCGCAGCCAAGTGACCCAGGACTCCTCCTCCGCCTCCCCATACGGACATTGCAACGGAGGTCGACTTCGACATCTCCGGCTTCAGCCCGGAACGAGAAGAGGAAGAGTAAGTACCCCGTCGCAATCTTTATTTCCCAAATTCTGAATTTAATCGATCTCATCGCCTTGCTTTGTCTTGTCTCTGCAGGGAGGCAGAAACTTTGGCGGAAAGGATGGCGAAGAGGGCGAAAACCTCTACGGGCGACGAGCCACCGACAAGCTCTACGAGCGTGCCAGAGACTATCTCCATCAGCCCGGAGCTTAGCCCTCGACACAGCCCCCAGCACAGCCCCCAGCGTGAGTTCATTACTTGTTTCCCGCTGGCGGGTGCTAAGGTTTCTACCTTTGCCGCTTACATCTTTTGGGCTTGCAGGAGAAGAACGGCAACAAGGAGAGGCGTTGGAAGACGCCCCCGTCTTGCCGCCCCCACCAACCGTGCAGCCCGCAAGCACATCTCCGGCAAGAGCCCCCACCAACAAGCCCATCCTTGGAGGAGGAGGAGCTGGCGAACAAAGGCACCGGCAACCTCTCCCCGGCAAGCAATGTTGCCGAGAGGGGTGAAGCTACTCATCAGCTCGACACAGGTGACTGCTTGCCTCAGAGAGCTTGTGATTCTTTCTTTATCTTTCTGAACCTTGATCTTGATATGATTTTGCTTCCCTCCTTCATCCTTCAGAATTCCCTGTGATGGAACCCATGGACGTCGACGTCGTCATCAAGGAGACCACTAGAGATGCTGCCGCCGAAGCTGACAGGATTGCTGCTAGTGAGGCCACCGAAGATGCCATCGTCAAGGTCAGCGAGGCTGCTGCCGAGGAGGCCGCCAAGAAACCTGTCGAGAGGGCCGGCGAGGAGGTCGATGACCGTACTGACGGCATTCCTGCCGCAGGAGCGCCAGGCGCTACGCCGGCCACAGAGCCCCCAGCCACCGGTGAGGCGCTTGCCGAAGATCAACCATCGACATCTGAGGCCCCCTCATCGAGCAAGTATCTCAAGGTTGGCGACAACTTGTTCGTCAACCTACCGGGGATGGCAAGCGTTGAGGCGCCGACCGACGGAGAAACTTTTGATGAAGAAGTCATCACCGCTGCCGGGCTCAAGATTGTCGATGAACCAAGCGCCAGCAGCGGCAAATCCGAAGAAGATCGGCCCCTCCAGGCCATGGGCGATAACTTCCGCAAGCTCCAGGCGCTCCACCGTGCTCGAAAGGAGAAGGTAGACGCCAGAGCTGCAGTTGTCGAAGCAGCCGAGGCGGATTTCCAGAAACACGTCGAGCAAGTGCAGATCTGGTACGCCGAGGCCTTCCAAGAATTAACTGCCGGCCGGGAACAAGTGAGCCAAAGCTGGACGGAGCTCCAATTGAGGCAATCTGATATGGAAAGGGCGAAAGAGGAAGCCGCGCAAAAGGTTGCCGCTGAAGAAGCTCTCTTGACGCAGCACCACATTGGGCTTGACGCTCATGAAGAAGACCTTGCCACGCGCGAGCAGGCACTTGCCACCAAACTCCGCGGCAAAGACGAAGAGATTGAGAAACTTGTCGTGCGGCGGACCCAGGAGCTGGAGCAGAAGCATAAAGAGGCGCTGGAAGCTGCAACTACAGATCACGCCAGCAAGCTCAAGGAATCCGTCGATGCCACCAAGGCCACAGAAGCCGCCAAGAACGAGCTGAGCGACAAGGTGAAGAAGCTAGAAGTGGACCTTGAGGAGCACAGCAAGGAGCTCTCGATGCTCAAAGCCGACAAGGAGAAAACTCTCCACAGCCTGGCGGAGATGCAAGTTGCTATGTCCGACAAGACCAAGCAGCTCTCTTCAGCCAACAATGCCATTGCCGATCTGAGGCTGAAGCTGACCACGCTGGAGAAGTCTCTCAAGGACGGCAGGGCCCGCGAGAAGGCCCTGAGCAAAGATCTCCAAGAAGAGAGAAACTTGCTCAAGAGCGCTGCTGCCGCACAAGTTGACTATGAGAAGGGCGTGCAAATCTGGACTGAACGCCTTGTTGACACTGCAGAGAAGCTCACAGCACAGCTGTCAACCATGGGCCGGGAGGGCCTACAAAACTTCAGGTATTCTTCTGAAGAAAGAATATCTCCGAGCGCCAGGTTGACCATGTTCTTCGAAAGCATCATTGATGCTCTGAAGCTGCTCCAGTCCAACCGAGCGACCCAGCTGGCCAATGAATCCCGCAAACTTTGCAGGGCCGTCCTCCACAAAGTGCTCATCAAGGTGGTGCATAAGAACCCCGGCATCGATCTCACCAACGTGCTCAACCGCTTGCCGAAGGATGCAGATCTCCAGGCCCTTGAAAAGCTTGTCGCGCCCATCCTTGATAAGGTGGATTCTATCAAGAGGGTCAAAGGCCAGCGCAGGGACTAGCTGTCTCGCTTTTTATTGCCGCCACCATTCCATGTCAAAGACAATTTAGTCTTAGGTTAGAACTGCGGCAACTATTTATGCAATATAACTTGCTATGATTGAATATATGCATGTCATTCCCCTTGTTCGATTTCTTTCTGTATGATTACGCCCTACGCTTGCCAGAAACTTGTCGGCGCGCAACCTGCCATGAGCGCTGGGTGCGGGACTTCAGCAGCCTGCTGGAGGTGCAGCGGCCGGCAAGACACCTTGGCACTCTTGGCACAGCCACTTATACTATTGAGTGGACTCGAAACAGAACAAGGGCACAGCCAATTACGACAAGGGTTCCTTCACGTGCAGGTTTTCCATACAAGGGCCGAAATCGTCCAAAGGAAATAGCCTAATAGTAAAAATTGAAAAACTTGCTCAAAGTTTCGAACTTAGCTTTCTGTCACTGTATTCCTTCCGGCAAGAAACCAATTCTAAACATCGTCCATTGGTATCCATACCTTCCTCCCCCCCCCCCCGGCAAACTTGCACGAGAGGGAACCTTCTATCCTTTGAGAAAAAGAAAGAAGAGAAAATAAAGATATAGAACCTTGGCGGTTCGTTAATCTTACCGGGGATCAAGTGTCATACAATATCTCAAATAAACATGCATATATATATAAACATGGAAATCAACAAGAAATGCACAACACTTAAGCTTATTCAACTGCGCACAGGGTCTGCGCCTGGCTTTGTACAAAGGATTATATGCCTTGCCGGCAAGACTTGTACAAAAGGAGGTTGCTGGGGGCCCCCGACAACCGCGCCTTATGGGTAAAACTTGCGAAGATGTTCGATATTCCAGGAGTTGCTCACTGGAACGCCATCTTCGGTCTCCAGGCGGACAGCGCCGGGCCTGGCGACTCGTACTACCTGATAAGGGCCTTCCCACTTCGGCGTCAACTTGTTTGAATTCTTGGCGGACTGAATCCGCCGAAGAACAAGGTCGCCTTCCTCAAGGCTTCGGGCATGAACTTTGCGGCTATGGTAGCGGCGCAAAGCTTGCTGGTAGCGTGCAGCTCGCACAACAGCCTGAAGACGATCCTCCTCAAGGAGCACAACGTCATCTTGTCGCAGTTGCTCTTGCTCAAGCTCATCATAAGCGAGCACTCGAGATGACCCGTATATGAGTTCCATGGGGAGAACTGCTTCCGCTCCATAAACCAGAGCGAAGGGTGTCTGGCCAGTGGCTCGATTTGGTGTCGTTCTGATTGACCAAAGAACCACCGGCAACTCATCAATCCAGCATCTTCTGCACTTTCTCAGCTTGTCAAAAGTTCTGGTCCTGAGACCGCGCAGCACTTCAGCATTAGCCCTCTCCGCTTGGCTGTTGCTTCTCGGGTGAGCAACAGAGGCAAAACAAACTTTGCTACCAAGGTCTTGGACATATTGCATGAAGGTGCGACTTGTGAACTGTGTGCCGTTATCGGTGATGATCCTGTTGGGCACACCGAAACGGCAAACTATCCCTTTAAAGAACTTGACGGTTGATTGTGCTGTCACCTTCCTCACCGCTTCCACCTCCGGCCACTTTGTGAACTTGTCGATTGCAACGTACAAGTACTCAAAGCCCCCGGTAGCACGGGGAAAAGGACCCAGTATGTCGAGCCCCCAGACCGAAAATGGCCAGGAGAGAGGGATTGTCTGAAGAGCTTGAGCTGGCTGATGTGATTTCTTCGAATGAAACTGGCACGCTTCACACTTGGTTACTAGTGCAGTTGCATCCTGGAGAGCGGTGGGCCAAAAGAAACCTTGTCGGAATGCCTTTCCGACAAGCGCTCTTGACCCTATGTGGGAGCCACATATGCCTCCATGTATCTCTGCCAACAGCTCCAGTCCATCTTCTCGAGGAATACACTTCAATTTCACACCGTTTAGCCTTTTTCTATATAGAACGCCATCGACGAACTGGTACATGCTGGACTGACGGGCTACTTTTTCCGCTTCTTCCTGCTCCTCAGGGAGTTCTCCTGTCTAAAGGTAATGGACAATGGGCTATGCCCAAGCTAGAGCCTGGGGCTCGACAACTAGGACTAGAGGCATCTCTTCTGCTGGGGGAACGTTTGTCTCGACGACAAGGGCCTGAGCCCCTGCTGGAGCCTTTTGTTCCCCGGCAGGCTTGCCGCTGACTCCGGCAACCTCCTTGCCGGCAGCTCCCGGGAGCTCTGCCGGAAAATACTGACCAGAGTTCAACTTCCTTCTCTTTGCTTGCCCTATTGATGGCACTACAGATGGCTGAGTGAAATGGAGCACAAAAGTTCCTGGTTCCATAGGCAACTTAAGGGCAGCGCGTTTCGACAGGTCATCGGCAATACTGTTTTCAGCACGAGGAATGTGCTTTGTATGTAGACCGTCAAAGCGCTCTTCCATTTTTCTCACTTCATCCACATAAGCTTGCATCAACGGACTCTGATAATCTTTGTTGACTTGCCTGACAACAAGCTGCGAATCGCCTCTGATGATGAGTTTCTTGATACCAAGGTCTGCCGCGATCCTGAGACTGGCAAGCAGGCCCTCGTACTCCGCAGTGTTGTTTGTCGAGCTCTCTCGGGGAAAATGCATCTGAATTACATACTTGAGGTGCTCTCCGGTGGGTGCGACAAGCAGCACACCAGCCCCGGCGCCCTAAGCGGAAACTTGTAGTTTCGACCCCTACCTGGCGCGCCAAAGATGTCGGCGTACGACACCTATGGGATCCGAGGGACCCCTTTACGGTTCGGCAGGGAGAGAGGTATGCACAAAGAGCATAACCGACGATCAACGCGAGGGGATTTTTACCCAGGTTCGGGCTGCTGATCAGCGTAAAACCCTACTCCTGCTTTAGTTTATTATCAGTGATTCGTCCCAGTTCTTGGAGCGCTTGCGATGAACAGTAAGTTCAAGCAGCAGCTACGCATGCAGAATGGGCTAAAAATCATCCTCCTCTGTAGGAGTTGTCTTGGGCCTCCTTTTATATGATCAAAGGGGTCACCACAGTGGCGAACTGCTTATTTGCGAGGTGTAAAGTAGCTACATGGTTATCATACCTAACCACTGACGGTTTTGGACAAATGCATTTGATGCATCATGAGGTGTTCGTTTAGGTGTCCCTACTTTCTTGGGGATGGAAAAAGGAGCCATCCCATCAGCACCGCTTAAACTCGCCTCCACTAGTACCTTGCCACGCATCTAGAAGTGGGGCCAGAATGCCAGGCCGGCCACTGTACTGGAGCGGTGGCATAGTGGCGGAACCCTGTCGGGTACGAATCTTGCCGGGCTTGGCGGGCTACCCCAGCAAGATCTTGCCGGGAGCCAAGCCCTTGGTCTTCAGTCCTCCTTATCTTCCGATCCTTGGCGTGGATGTCTCTTGATAACCTTGGATTGATCATCAGCTGTTCCCCCGACAAGCCTTGCCGCAGGTATGGCTACAACCGCCTGTGCACAAGTATGGGGTACTAAAGGCCCAATATTTAGTACACCGACACTCCGCGACTAGCAGGTGGCAGTGATCCTCCAGCGACTCCGGCACGGCGAACGGGTAGCATGTCTCGTACTTGATGTTCATCGCGGGCCATTAGTGATTGCCGGTCAGTGCCGTGAGGTGATGCACGAGGCTCGCCGGCGAGCCCTCAAACAGCGGCGTGCACTCATAGCAGTAGCAGGGCGCGTGCGCGCATCTGGAACTATGCTCCGCCAGCTAGTGCTGGTCGACGTACCTCTCGCAGCCGAAACTCTTGTAGATGCAGGGCACCTTGCAGGCATCGACCAGGCTGTCCATGAAACGGGAGTGGCTGTGGGGACGTTGCGCCCGCTGCATGGAGCGCAGGAGTAGCACACGAAGCGGTAGATGGTGTACTTACTAGTACTCCCTCCGTTTCTTTTACTACTACTACTCTCTATCTCTACTAGATGAAGTATCTATCTATATATCTATATCTATACTCTTATATATATCTATATCTATATATCTATATACTCTTATAAAAAACCGAGTTGGTGATGATGGTGTGCCTGCCATCTTGCAATGTAGACCGTCTGATCTATATCTGACGGATAGAAAGCAAACTATGGCAATTTTTTTGCAAAACGATACCTGCACCTCTCTCGTTCATCCTTATCTCCCACAACTTCATTGTTGAGTAATTAAAAAAGGAAGCCTCTGGAACAATCTGGCATGGTGGCCGCTACCGGCGTCGTCCATTCCCATGCCTCTGCTAAGTCTGACCACCGATCACCACTGCGGCCCACTCCTCCTCACCTTATCTCCCATCTTTCTCGAGATATCATTTTTTTGATGAAATTCTCGAGATACCATTTTTTCGATGAAATTCTCGAGATATCATTAGTTTTTACACATGGGATTACTCCTGCATGGGTCAATCACAACAGGTGTTTTGTAAAAAAATGCATCTTGATGTTCCGTGCAATGCACGAGCATCTTGCTAGTTTGCATATAATTCCAAACACCACATAGACACGTTCTCTGACCATTTTACAACTATGTTAGTATCATTGTTAGTGGCCAGCCAGTGCAAGTTCTAGCCCCAGGTGTTTTAACCTTTTTTTAGTAATGATATCTGTCGATTGTTCGCCACGAGCCCAATCCTGGCGAATCCCACATAACCGTCAGATTTCCATCCGACGGTGGCCTGTTTTTAAGGCATATTATTTGACAAGACAGCCACCGTTACACACGTACTGTAACTGCGTCGCGGGCATTTGCAACTGCCATGTCTCCCAGCGAACGTTTGCTGGGGATTGGAGTTAGCACCGATGGCGGTTCGTAGTCGTTCCACGCTCGGGCATTGAAGTTTGTAACTATTTTACAATATACTACTACTCCGGTGCTAGTAGTAGAGCAGAGTCCTACTCCACTATACTACTCGGGCATACTAGTAGGTACTGTAGTTTATTGTACTAGTACTGTGATCACTCAAGCAAGTTGTCTGGCATCGATATGACCCTATGCTACTGTGATGTGTCTCGTAAGTCAAGCGGCGTGCTGCTGCTACATTGTCATCATCACCTGTCCACTTCCCGCGGCACATATTCGCTTCTCCATCCTCATCTGCACATAATCGTCCAATCCTCCATCCCTGCTAGGTGCCTCCCCCTCTTCCGAAACCTAAACAATAACACTGGCAGAACCGTGCAGCGTCCGCCGAAAGAGTGGCTGGAATTTGCTCCCCACAGAGGTAATCAAGCTCATTGTTTCGCATGTGGACGATCTCAGTACCATGCCGCTCGCCGCGTGCTCGTCGGGGCTGTACCGTTTACTCAAAGCCCTTAGGCCAGATCTTTTTAAGCCAGCTCCCTGCTTGCTAATGTCGCCTGATCTTCAGAAATGGTGTGTCACGCAGCATAACGATCGTAGGGTGGCGAGCATCAACCCCCTCGATTGTGATCTGATCCCCATCGCCCTCAACTACATTAACGGTATGTACTGGGTCAGCATGAACACGTCTTGGATGGTGCTCATCAACGGTCGCGGTAGTTGGATGCTCATGGAGGTCTACACCCGGCGATTGATCCCCCTTCCTTCGATTAACACTGCACTGCTTTGGCACCGCGGCCCAGAATACTCAGAATCTTACAGTAGCCAACATGATACCAAGTTTGATTTGCTCAAGGTTGTAATCTACCAAGTGCCCACAAGATCTGCGAATTATAAAGACTTCAGGCTAATTGCGTTCTTCAACTGCTGTCTCACCTATCTGACAGGTCACTGCATTAAGTGGATAAATCTGCACGTCCATCGCAGGATCATACATCCTCCATGGTTCTCTAATGACATTGAACACAAGGGCTTCATTTACATTGTGGACTCCTTCTATGGCTGGACGTATTGCTGGCCTACTCCAGTCATCGCTACAAACGGTTGTTACAGCAGTATGTTACTTTCCTATAATATCATGATGGCTTGCTTATATTACTGTCAACTTTACTGAAAAATATTCATGCTCATAACATGTTGTTCTTAAGATTGACTACAGTACGAGCCCTTTTTTATTTGACTCCAACTTAATATGATGTTGTAGGCCGCCTGGTGTCCCTACCCTTCCTAATCCCAGAACCTTTCAAAGAAAAGCGCCATTGCAGTTGCAGGTGGTTCCTGGCTCGATCAGACGACGGTGAACGATTGATGATCATTCACACATACCAGATGTGTTGTTTCGCGGAATACAATCACCGTCACTGCAAGGTCTTTGAGCATGATCCTAGCTTCTCTGGGCCTTCAGGAATTTTTGACTGGAGGCTGGTAAGTAGCCTTGGTACATGCTCTCTATTTCTCGAACTGAATTATCCGATTAACCAGGAGATAACCAACGACAAGGATCATGATGGCAGCGCGGTTTCGTTCATCAGGCAAAACTGTGTGTACACAGCATACCATGCGTCTCTCCATGCACCATACCCTGATATGTGCCGCCACGCTTTGCAGCCCAAAGTAGGAGAGAGGGTCGCAAGTATCAGACTTTGACCTGCTGGCTGGAGTTTCCCCCGTCAGGCACCCATCTCATTCAAGCCGTCAGCCAATCTCCATAGCTTAATAAATAGTAACGTCTAACTGAGCCAGTTAGTTAGATGCGTACACTTGGTGTATTAGGATCTTTATTTAGTTTGATGCATACACTTGTTCTTTTTTGGTAGCCCTTTTGTAATGATGGCTGATGTTTGGTTTGGAAGAGAGAGCTGCGTCTTTACTCTTCTGGCCTGCTTACTGCTTTTGTTGCACCCCCAGCCCTGGTTGCTGCTGCTGTTGTTTTCAACGTCTAATCAGTAGTATATTTCGTCTGTTGGTTGAATAAATGTGTTGTTAGAATGACAAACACAATGTTTTGGAAGTTGTTGCATGGTCCGATCCTTTAGTGCCCCGTACGTAGCGCATACTATTTTTGGTACGGAACACATTTTCCACTTGTCGATAACATGCAGCCCAATGATGAAGGCCCAATAGAGGAGCCCATAATTAACTGGAAGGGAGGGTCTCACATGAATCCGGCCCAGGTACATGCTCATGGTCCCCTAAACATAAATAAGTAAATAAATAAATAAATAAAGCTAAATGCTCATGCACCAGTTCTTTAAATTTACGATTTGAAAAGTCAAATTTTAATGGGAGGTTATTATTTCCTATGAGAGTGTCGTTACATTCACAACCATCAACCCTCGTACTACCCTCCGCGTGTTCCCAGGATCTGCGTCGTTCCCTGCCTCACCGTCATCCACCACCTGGGTGTTGTCCGCGCGGCGTGGTCAACGCGGTCAACGAACGACAGCCATCAGAAGAGGACTGTACGTGGAGAGGCTGACAGCTGGGTCCATGGCCGCACGCAAGGAAGTGCCTCCTTATTACGCGCAAAATAATGATTCCTCCACCTGACAGCTCGGACCCACCAGAAGGGTGGCTGTATTTCATGAAAAAACGTTCCCACTGAAAGCTGGGACCCACCGGCTTTACCTTCGCATGGAAGGAAGTGCCTTCTTACCCCCTGACAGCTGGGACCCACCAGGTTGAAACGAAGGTAGCATTATTTGTCTGGCCACGAACGTGTACGTACATAGCGGTCGATCGGTCTCTCTGGAGCGACGTACCATGGCCGAGTAAGGAGCGGGACGTGTTGAAGTAGGGGCGTCGACGTAGCATGTCACGCAGTCCCATCTATATCGTGCACACGTACGTACAGCCACGCTGCAAGATAGTAAATACGACTACGTATGTACATACAGGCGGGGTCTCTAATGCGTACAGCGACGGCGTCCTGTTCATCGGCAGCCAACCGGGTGGGTCGGAACGGAGTAAACAGCATCGCGTGTTCATCGGAAGCCAACCGGCTTGGACGGAACAACTGAAATGAGCTCTGGCGTACCGCAGAACGGAGGAAATGGCCTTCTGTTCGACCGCGTACGGTCGAAACAGGGTCCTGTTCATCTGGAAGGGTCTGGCGTACCGCAGAACGGAGGAAACGGACTTGTGTTCGAGCTCCTACGGTCGAAACGGGGTGCTGTTGATTGGGAGGGGTGTGGCGTACCGCAAAACGGAGGAAACTGACTTGTGTTGGAGCGCCTACTGTCGAAACGGGGTCCTGTTCATCAGGAGGGGTGTGGCGTAACGCAAAACGGGACTCCAGGGGCTACTGTTCATCCATCGTCGACTTCCTCCAGTCTCCACCTGCTACTGTTCATCCACCGTCGACTTCCTCCTGTCTCCACCAGCTACTGTTCATCGACGGGGGGGGGGGCGGGGGGGGGGTCCTGTTATCCAGCTCCACCGGCTACTGTTCAACCAGCCCTCCACGGGGTCCTGTTCATCTAGCCTCCACCGGCTACTGTTCAACCAGCCCTCCACGGGGTCCTGTTCAACCAGCCCTCCACTGGCTACTGTTCATCCACCCCCACCTCCTCGATCAGGGTCCTGTTCATCAGCGGCAACGGCCTCTACTACCACGGGGTCCTGTTCATCCAACCCCCACCAGGAACTGTTCATCCAACCCCAACAACGATCATTGTTCATCAAGAGGCAGCAGGTTTGATCGGCTTCAATTAGCAGCAGCAGCGAAGGAATCGCTCGATCAGGTTCAGTTAACAGCAAGGGATAGATCGCTCGGGTTCATTAACGCGTAGCTAGTGCAATCGCTCGGGTTCAGTAAGCGAACGCCTCGCTCGGGTTCAGTTAGAGCCCAACGCCTCGCACACATGTGCAATCGCTCGGGTGATAACGATAAGCCGGCACATTATGTTCATGGATGGTAAGCCACCAAGCTATTCGAGTTATAAGCCAGCAAAGCAGTAAGACGGACATGTTTACTCAGGCTATGACTATTGGATTTAAGCAAGCTATGGGAGATGCGAATAAGCCGACAAAGCAATGAGCTGGCGTCAGCTATTCAATGTCACTCTGGTTTTCTACTAAGTGTAGAGCTAGCGACAAACACAAATACAACAAGGTAGCTATGTTTATAGATCTAAAAAATGCTCTCAAAATAAAGGTTAAAAACCTAAGTATGGGGCAGAGTCAGGAGCTAATTTGTTAATGAGGGTCTACCGGAAGCATAGAAAGGACCCTGGTTGATTCAAAGGGCATCGTCGCAACAACCAAAATATGTACCAAGGTGGTTGAATGGAGTTGAATCTATAAAGAAGGAACGGCGATGAACACCGATGAGCTACTGATGAACTGTGAGAGGAACAATGGGGCACTTACAGATCTGGAAAGGAAGATTCCGAGGGTGCCGGAGTGTGGCAGGTGTCGCCGAAGCAATTCTTGATGAAGATCTAGCAAGGAAGGTGCTCGTCCTCGAGGTTGTTGCCAGGGCGGTGAGGTCATCCAGGCACGTCTGCGGCAGAGGACGAAGGACGAAGGAGGAATAAGACGGTGAAGAAGAGGGGTAAAAATGGACCCCGAGGCCCTTTGGGCGTATTTATAAGGCAGTGAGAGTATGGAAAGGCGGGTGCAAAAAACGGGGTGGCACAGTAAATTTTGGGATGGAAAAGCGCCTCGATTTCCATGCCTGTCACATCCATTCAAAACATCCGTTGTGACATCACGCATAAGATATAGGAAATGAAGACATGACATCATCCAATGGGAAAGTAAGAATGCTAAGTGTGAAGACGCCACGAGCCGGCAAATTATATGCGACCGGGTCAAAGACAAAACACGGAGTTTAACATGAATGAATCCAAGTTAAACTGGGGGCTAGTGTTGGGGATATGCCCCACATAATGACCCAGCCAGGAGTATGACCCTGCCATCTTTTGGCGGCTTGTAGATGATTCAGTTATCTGGGCCGTGGTAGGCCATGAGAAACCAGGCCCAGAAAGTGGCCTAGGAAAAAGGCCGGCTTATGGGCATGTATCTGGTAAGCCGGCTTGACAAGGAAGTTGTAGAGAATTTCCCTTACTTAAAGGACAAGATGAATAGGAAATAGACTAATACGCGGGTCGTAGTACGACCTGGATTTTGTTGTAACCTCGGGGCCTCGACCTGTATATAAAGGGGAGCCCCCAAGGTCAGGAAAGTTAGGTTACAAGCTCTCGAGTACTAGGTTAGCCAAGTCGCACCCTTGTAATCGAGATCTCAAGCAATAATCAATCAAGCAGGAAGTAGGCTTTTGCCTCCACCGTGAGGGGCCGAACCTAGGCAATCTTGGGTCTCTCGATTCTGATCAACCCCATTCAAGCTACTACCTAGCTGCGATGGCCTCACGACTAAGTCCTTTTTCGAGGACATCTGCCGTGACAAAACCACGACACAAACAGTTGTATTTTTTGAACCGTGGGTGTTCCTGTAACCATTTATGTGTGGCCACACATCCCTTTTTATTGGAGAGTACTACCTCGGTGCTGGTTTATTGGTCCTCTTTGTATTTTGTGCCAAATCTAACCATAGTTGGTGGCATGCTTGCAGCTGTTTGATTAGACGGGATGAGCGTGAGAAGTCTGCCATGCAGGCTCGACAGGACGCATGCGAGCAGTCCGCCACACTGGCTTGACGGGACGCATGTGACCAGTCCACTGTGCAGGCTCAAGGGGACATGTGCGAGTTGTCTGCCGCGTAGGCTCGACGGGACACGTGCGAGAAGTCCATCATGAATGCTCACCGGGAAGCAAGCTATTTGACCTCCATCCACCCGCCGTCCGCCTCGCTCACAACTTCTCCATTAATGGCAGTCGAGCCGCTGTTTAGCATGCAGTTAAAGCACCTAGACGGAGGGTGTTCACTTGTGATCCCATGGCCCCGCTCAACATTACCATTTGCTTTGTTCGTACGTTGCTGAGAACGTGATTTTAGCCTATTTTCAACTCGTATTCTGGATAATTTAAAATGCCACATGCGGCAACGGATAATATGATGACAAATTTACAATGGCAACGGATAATATGACAACAAATTTACAATACTGTGGATAATAATTTTCTTACATATTCCAGATAATTTAAAATGCCACATGCGGCAACGCCCGAAAGACACAGGGGCAAGAGAAGAAGAAAATCACAGACAATGATCTCTACTCCTCGATGGGTCGCCGGGCGAGGAGTTCCTCCAGCTCCCTCTTCACATCCTCATGACTTTGCTTGACAGCAGCCACGGATTCCTCCACCTACAGCTCGCGCTCGATGCAAAGCTTCTTCAAGTCATCCATAAGTTCCTCGACGATGGCTTTCAGCGTCATCCCCGTGGGACTACTCTTCTCATGCAGCTTCTTCCAGTCGGTGGCTTCCTCCTCCTTCTTGACGAGCTCCTTGTGGAGCTTTGCATTGTCACCCATGAGTCGCACGATGAGGCCAGTCTCCTTCTCAACAGAGGCATCGCCAATCTCGAGCGGCTTCATGATACGTCTCCAAAGTATCTATAATTTATGAAATATTCATGCCATGTTTGCAACAATTTTATATGGTTTTGGTATGATTTTATTTGAACTAACCCGGACTGACGCTGTTTTCAGCAGAACTACCGTGGTGTCTTTTTTTGTGCAGAAATAAAAGTTCTCGGAATGGGCTGAAAATTTACGGTGAATTTTTATGGACCAAAAGAGACCCCCGAAGCACCGGAGCTGGACCAGAAGAGTCCCGAGGAGTCCACAAGCCAGGGGGCATGCCCTACCCCCCAGGGGGTGCCTTGAGGGCTTGTGGGCCCCTCGGGCACTTCCTTGACTTGTTTCCGACGCCAAAAATTCTTATAAATATAGAAACCTCCGAAAAGAACCCTAGATCGGAAGTTCCGCCACCGTAAGCCTCTGTAGCCATGAAAAACCAATCGGGAGCCCATTCAGGCACCCTGCCGGAGGGGGAAACCATCACTGGAGGCCATCTTCATCATCCCGGCAGTCTCCATGACGAGGAGGGAGTAGTTCACCCTCGGGGCTGAGGGTATGTACCAGTAACTATGTTTTTGATCCCTCTCTCTCGTGTTCTTGATTTGGCATGATCTTGATGTACCGCGAGCTTTGTTAATATATTTGGATCTTATGGTGTTCTTCCCCCTCTACCATCTTGTGATGAATTGAGTCTTGCTCTTTGAGGTTTCGCTATGTTGGATTGAGTATTGGATTTGAGAACACTTGATGTATGTCTTGCGATGGGATATCTGTGGTGACAATGGGATGTTCTATTGATTCACTTGATGTATGTTTTGGCACTCAACTAGCGGATTCCTGAGGTGACATTGGGGTAATCTATGCATAGGGGTTGATGCACGTTTTCGTCCTACATTCTCTGATAGAAACTTTGGAGTGATTCTTTGTTGCACTTTGAGGGATTGTTATATGATCCAATTATGTTCACATTGTTGAGAGAACTTGCACTAGTGAAACTATGAACCCTAGGCCTTGTTTTCAAGCATTGCAATACAGTTTTTGCTCACTTTTGTTACTAGTTACCTTGCTGTTTTTATATTTTCAGATTACAAAAACCTATATCTACTATCCATATTACACTTGTATCACCATCTCTTCGCCGAACTAGTGCACCTATACAATTTACCATTGTATTGGGTGTGTTGGGGACACAAGAGACTCTTTGTTATTTGGTTGCAGGGTTGTTTGAGAGAGACCATCTTCATCCTACGCCTCCCACGGATTGACAAACCTTAGGTCATCCACTTGAGGGAAATTTGCTACTGTCCTACAAAACTCTGCGCTTGGAGGCCCAACAAGAGTCGACAAGAAGAAGGTTGCATAGTAGACATCACTTCACCAAGCCGTCGACCAGCTCCTGCTGCTTAATTAGGCTAGCAAGAATGTTGTCATCACTGGCCAAGGACTTCAGCACTGCCAGCCCATCGTGTTCGCCGACGCGGCGAGTCTGCTTGTGAGAGCTCTCGCCTGCCCGTGAGAGCTCGTTCGAGGGCTCCGCGGCGCACCAGGACATCTTTCCTGCGGCTGCCATGTTGCGACGGGACCTCTCTAATGCTTCTGCGGCCTTGGTCTTTGCTCCTTGGTTATATGTCGACTCGGAACTCCTCCTAGCAGTCATGGCGGAACGACTTGACAAGAAGGACCTGTTTTTTGGTGATGAGGAGAGGAATGTGCGGTAATTTTTGAGTGGATAGTTTTATAGCCCAGTGCTAAGTGGGAACATGTTTGGGTTTAATTGGTATGAACAGATTTGCAATTAGTTATTGCGTGGTAATATGGAATGTGACGGGAAACAAGCTCAAAATTTATGGACTGTTTTGGGCTTGAAGCCTGAAACGGTTCCCGGATGGCGTACGTGGGCCTGCGTTCTCAGATGTGTACATGTCTGCCCACTATCACACATGATCCAGATATCACCATCATGTCCGATGGATGGGCCGTCGCGCCTCCCACGGGGTGCTAGAAGGTTGACCAGAATTGCAATATGCAAGTGTAGTTGCTCACCGTTGAGGCGGCCGCGGCGTGCTTTGCTCGTCGTTGAGGAGGCCGCGGCACACTCTGCTCGTGTCCGTCCGTGCGCTTTGCTCGCCATTGAGGCGGCCAAGACGCGCTCCGCTCTGACGTCCCTACGTGCGCTCTACTCGCTGTTGAGGCAAATTTACAATGGCAACGGTTAATAATTGTCTTACACATTCAGGATAATTTAAAATGCCACATGCGGCAATGCCCAAAACACACGCGAGCTACATATGATTAGTGACTTAAAATGTCGATATGCGACATTTCCATACAATTATAATAAAACATAGGCTAAAAGGCTAAGCTGGCAGCCTTCCGACGACGGTCTTCTCGGACTCCATGATCAGCATAGGACCCTTGCGGCCATTCATTTTGAGTGTCTGGACCCGCGGCCACGGTACCCGTCTTCGCCAGTAGAGCTGCTGGCGCTTGGAGGCTCTTGGGGCTGCTGGGCCTCTTCTAGTAGAGCTTGACAGCGTGCAATCGTGTGCATGGCACGCCCGTGAAACCGCTCCATGTCTCTGCACTGGTAGCAAATTCCATCCATCACCTACATCCCCAAGATATCACGTTAGCGATGTTCTACTTCGTCGGTGACGTCAACTCCGCCAAGGATGCGCTCGAGCCTGGCCACCACATCATCCGGATCAAGGTTGACACGGCCGCTGATACGTCCATTTTGCATCATGCTTTTACATTGATATTTATTGCATTATGGGCTGTTATTACACATTATGGTACAATACTTATGCCTTTTCTCTCTTATTTTTCAAGATTTATATGAAGAGGGAGAATGCTGACAGTTGGAATTCTGGACCGGAAAGGAGCAAATCTGAGAGACCTATTCTGCACAACTCCAAAAGTCCTGAAAATTTATGGAGAATTATTTTGGAATATATAAGAATTATTGGACGAAGAAAATACCAGAGGGGACCCACCAGGTGGCCACAAGCCTGGGGGGCGTGCCCTACCCCCCTGGGCGCGTCCCTAGGGCTTGTGGGCCCCCTAGCAGGTCTCTGGTGTCCATCTTTTGCTCTATGAAGGGTTTTTACCTGGAAAAAATCATAAGGAAGCTTTCAGGATGAAGCTTCACCGTCTCGAGGCGGAACCTGGGCAGAAGCAATCTAGGGCTCCGGCGGAGCTATTCTGCCGGGGAAACTTCCCTTAGGGAGGGGGAACTCGAAGCCATTGTCATCACCAATGATCCTCTCATCAAGAGGGGGTCAATCTCCACCAACATCTTCACCAGCACCATCTCCTCTCAAACCCTAGTTCATCTCTTGTATTCAATCTTTGTCTCAAAACCTCATATTGGTACCTGTGGGTTGCTAGTAGTGTTGATTACTCCTTGTAGTTGATGCTAGTTGGTTTATTTGGTGGAAGATCATATGTTCAGATACTTAATGATATTCAATACCCCTCTGACCTTGAACATGAATATGCTTTGTGAGTAGTTACATTTGTTCCTGAGGACATGGGAGAAGTCTTGTTACAAGTAATCATGTGAATTTGGTATTCGTTCGATATTTTGATGAGATGTATGTTGTCTTTCCTCTAGTGGTGTTATGTGAACGTCGACTACATGACACTTCACCATGTTTTGGGACTAGGGGAAGGCACTGGGAAGTAATAAGTAGATGATGGGTCGCTAGAGTGACAGAAGCTTAAACCCAAGTTTATGCGTTGCTTCATAAGGGGCTGATTTGGATCCACATGTTTCATGCTATGGTTAGGTTTATCTTAATTATTCTTTCTTAGTTGCGGATGCTTGCGAGAGGGGTTAATCATAAGTGGGAGGCTTGTCCAAGTAAGGATAGCACCCAAGAACCGGTCCACCCACATATCAAATTATCAAAGTAAGGAACGCGGATTATATGAGCATGATGAAAACTAACTTGACAAGAACTCCCATGTGTCCTCGGGAGCGCTTTGCTTTATATAAGAGTTCGTCCAGGCTTATTATTTGCTACAAAAAGGATTGGGCCACCTTTTTGCACCTTTATTACACTTGTTACTTGTTACCCGTTACGAATTATCTTACCAGAAAACAATCTGTTACTGATAATTTCAGTGCTTGCAGAAAATACCTTGCTGAAAACCGCTTGTCATTTCCTTCTGCTCCTTGTTGGGTTCGACACTCTTACTTATCGAAAGGACTAAGATAGATTCCCTATACTTGTGGGTCATCAAGACTCTTTTTTGGCGCCGTTGCCGGGGAATGAAGCGCCTTTGGTAAGTGGAATTTGGTAAGGAAACATTGATATTACGTGTTGAAATTTACTGTCACTTGTCACTATGGAAAATCATCCTTTGAGGGGTTTGTTCGGGGTATCTTCACCCCGATCGGAAGAGCAAAGAGTTGCTCCTCAACCTACTGCACCTACTTAAAATATTTGTTATGAAATCCCTTCGGGTATGATAGAGAAACTGCTAGCTAATCCTTATGCAGGAGATGGAACACTACATCCTGATTTGCATCTAATATATGTGGATGAAGTTTGCGGATTATTTAAGCTTGCAGGTTTGCCCGAGGATGAAGTCAAGAAGAAGGTCTTCCCTTTATCTTTGAATGAGAAGGCATTGACATGGTATAGGCTATGCGATGATATTGGGACTTGGAATTACAACCGATTGAAATTGGAATTTCATCATAAGTTTTATCCTATGCATCTGGTTCATCGTGACCGGAATTATATATATAATTTTTGGCCTAGTGAAGGAGAAAGTATCGCTCAATCTTGGGGGAGGCTTAATGCAATGTTATATTCATGCCCTAATCATGATCTCTCAAGAGAAATTATTATTCAGAATTTTTATGCTCGGCTTTCTCGTAATGATCAATCCATGCTCGATACTTCTTGTACTGGTTCTTTTATGAAGAAGACTATTGAATTCAAATGGGATCTCTTGTAAAGAATTAAACACAACTCTGAAGATTGGGATCTCGACGAAGGTAAGGAGTCAGGTATAAACCTTAAGTTTGATTGTGTTAAATCTTTTATGAATACCGATGCTTTTCGTGAATTTAGCACTAAATATGGACTTGACTCTGAGATAGTAGCTTCTTTCTGTGAATCTTTTGCTACTCATGTTGATCTCCCTAAGGAGAAGTGGTTTAAATATCATCCTCCCATTGAAGTAAAAATGGTAGAACCTATTAAAGCTGAAGAGGAAACTATTACTTATAATGTTGATCCTATTATTCCTACTGCTTATATTGAGAAACCACCTTTCCCTGTTAGGATAAAAAGAACATGCTAAAGCTTCAGCTGTGGTTCGTAAGAGTTATACTAGAACACCTACACCCCCTGAAAAAATTAAAGTTGAACCTAGTATTGCTATGGTTAAAGATCTCTTGGTCGATAATATTGAAGGGCATGTTATTTATTTCTATGATGAAGCTGCTAGAATTGCTAAACCTGATGAAAAAGATAAACACAGACCTATTCTTGGCATGCCTGTTGTTTCTGTTAAAATAGGAGCTCATTGTTATCATGGCTTATGCGATTTGGGTGCTAGTGTGATTGCAATTACCTTTACTTTATACCAAGAAATTATGAATGATATTGCACGTGCTGAAATAGAAGATATTGATGTTACTATTACGCTTGCCAATAGATATACTATCTCACCAATTGGGATTGTTAGAGATGTTGAAGTCTTGTGTGGGAAAATAAAATACCCTACTAATTTTCTAGTTCTTGGTTCCCCACAAGATGATTTTTGTCCCATTATATTTGGTAGACCTTTCTTGAACACTGTTAATGCTAAAATAGATTGTGAGAAAGAAACTATTAGTGTAAGTTTTGGGGATGTGTCTCATGACTTTAATTTCTCCAAATTTCTTAGACAACCCCATGATAAAGAATTACCTAATAAAGATGAAATTATTGGTCTTGCTTCTATTGCCGTACCTCCTACTGATCCTTTAGAACAAGACTTGCTAGAGCATGAAAATGACATGTTCATCAATGAAAGAAAAGAGTTAGACGAGATTTTCTTCAAACAAATGCATGTTTTGAAACACAATTTGCCTGTTGAGACTCTTGGAGATCCTCTACCACCCAAGAGTGATCCTGTGTTCGATCTTAAACAATTACCTGATACTTTGAAATATGCTTATCTCGATGAGAAAAAGATATATCCTATTATTATTAGTGCTAACCTTTCAGAGCATGAAGAAAAGAAATTATTGAAAACTCTGAAGAAGCACCGTGCAGCTATTGGATATACTCTAGATGATCTTAAGGGCATTAGTCCCACTCTATGTCAACACAAAATTAATATGGAAAGGGACCCTTCTCAGCTAAGAGCTACTATAAAATGATGCATGCTCATATGCCATAGGATGAGCCCAGTAAATGGCTATGGGGTAGCAGATGTACTATCAAGATCAATGTCTTTGCATGGCTGCTGTTAAATGATAGACTCAATACCAGGGATATGCTCCTAAGAAGGCATTGGAGATCCCCTGAGATGATAACAACTGCCCCATTTGCCCAACCCAAACTCTGGAAGCTAGAGACCATTTATTTTTCACATGTGTTTTTGCCACCAGAGTTTGGAACTATCTTCAGATCCTATGGCAAGATGGACTATCTCCCAAGGAATGCATCTTGCATGCAAGCAGAAGCTTTGGGCACCCTTTCTTCCTTGAGATTGATTTCATTGCCTCTTGGAACATCTGGCTGATCAGAAATGGAAGAATATTCAGGGATGAGCATCCATCTTTTCGAGCATGGAAGAGGAATTTCATCCATGACATTACTCTGCTGTCACATAGGTTTAAGACCTCAGTGAGACCTCTACTTTTAACATGGATTGATAATCTACCATAGTTATGTTTGGAGGGTGACCATGTGAATAATTGTAATTAGTAGGTTTGTATAGGTAAGTTTTTCCTTTGCCTTGTTCTTGTAAGGACCTCTAGTGGTTTTATTTAATAAAAGGCTGTGGGGCTTTTGCCTCATAGTATTCAGTCAATTTTTTTTTAAATATGGAACTTGATGCTAAACCTGTTGTTGATCACCAGCGATGGTTGAATCCTAAAATGAAAGAAGTGGTAAGAAATGAAATACTAAATCTTCTGGAAGCAGGTATAATCTATCCTATTGCTGATAGTAGATGGGTAAGTCCTGTCCATTGTGTCCCTAAGAAGGGAGGTATTACCGTTGTTCCTAATGATAAAAATGAGTTGATCCCGCAGAGAATTGTCATAGGTTATAGAATCGTAATTGATTTTAGAAAATTAAACAAAGCTACTAGGAAAGATCATTATCATCTACCTTTTATTGATGAAATGCTAGAAAGACTATCAAAACATACACACTTCTACTTTCTAGATGGTTATTCTGGTTTTTCCCAAATACTTGTGTCACAAGAGGATCAATAAAAAACTACTTTTACTTGCCCTTTCAGTACCTTTGCTTATAGACGTATGCCTTTTGGTTTATGCAATGCACGTACTACCTTTCAAAGATGTATGACTGCTATATTCTCTGACTTTTGTGAAAAGATTATTGAGGTTTTCATGGATGATCTCTCCGCTTACGGAACTTCTTTTGATAATTGCTTAAGCAACCTTGATCGAGTTTTGCAGAGGTATTGAAGTTGATAAAGCTAAAGTTGATGCTATTGAAAAAATGCCTTGTCCTAAAGATATCAAAGGTATAAGAAGTTTCCTTGGCCATGCCGGTTTCTATAGGAGATTTATTAAAGACTTCTATAAAATTTCTAGGCCTCTTACTAATCTCTTGCAAAAGGATGTTCCATTTGTTTTTGATGATGATTGTGTAGAAGCATTTGAAATACTTAAGAAAGCCTTAATTTCTGCACCTATTGTTCAACCACCTAATTGGAACCTACCCTTTGAAATTATGTGTGACGCTAGTGATTATGTTGTTGGTGCTGTTCTAGGACAAAGAGTTGATAAGAAATTAAATGTTATCCATTATGTAGTAAAACTCTAGATAGTGCTCAAAGAAATTATGCTACTACTGAAAAAGAATTTTTAGCAGTTGTATTTGCTTGTGACAAGTTCAGATCTTATATTGTTGATTCCAGAGTAACTGTTCACACTGATCATGCTGCTATTAAATATCTTATGGAAAAGAAAGATGCTAAACCTAGACTTATTAGATGGGTTCTCTTGCTACAAGAATTTGATTTACATATTAATGATAGAAAAGGAGCTGAGAACCCCGTAGCAGACAACTTGTCTAGGTTAGATATATTCTTCATGACCCACTACCTATTGATGATAGCTTTCCTGATGAACAATTAGCTGCCATAAATGCTTCTCGTAGTACTCCTTGGTATGTTGATTATGCTAATTATATTGTTGCTAAATTTATACCACCTAGTTTCACATACCAACAAAAGAAAAGGTTTTTCTATGATTTAAGACATTACTTCTGGGATGACCCACACCTTTATAAAGGAGTAGATGGTGTTATTAGACGTTGTGTACCAGAGCATGAACAGGAACAAATCCTACGCAAGTGTCACTCCGAGGCCTACGGAGGACACCATGCTGGAGATAGAACTGCACATAAGGTATTACAATCTTGTTTTTATTGGCCTACTATATTCAAGGATGCTCGTAAGTTTGTCTTGTCTTGTGATGAATGTCAAAGAATTGGTAATATTAGTAGACATCAGGAAATGCCTATGAATTATTCACTTGTTATTGAACCATTTAATGTTTGGGGATTTGATTATATGGGACCGTTTCCTTCCTCTAATGGGTATACACATATTTTGGTTGCTGTTGATTATGTTACTAAGTGGGTAGAAGCTATTACAACTAGTAGTGTTGATCATAACACCTCCATTAAAATGCTTAAAGAAGTTATTTTCCTGAGGTTTGGAGTCTCTAGATATTTAATAACTGATGGTGGTTCACACTTTATTCATGGTGCTTTCCGTAAATTGCTTGCTAAATATGATGTTAACCATAGAATTGCATCTCCATATCACCCTCAATCTAGTGGTCAAGTAGAATTAAGTAACCGAGAAATAAAGTTGATTTTGCAAAAGACTGTTAATAGATCCAGAAAGAATTGGTCTAAGAAACTTGATGATGCACTATGGGCTTATAGAACTGCTTATAAGAATCCTATGGGTATGTCTCCATATAAAATGGTTTATAGAAAATCATGTCACTTACCTCTTGAACTGGAACATAAAGCTTATTGGGCAATTAAAGAGCTCAACTATGATTTCAAACTTGCCGGTGAGAAGAGGCTATTTGACATTAGCTCACTTGATGAATGGAGAACCCAAGCCTATGAGCATGCCAAATTGTTTAAAGAAAAAGTTAAAAGGTGGGATGATAAAAGGATACAAAAGTGTGAATTTAATGTAGGTGACCATGTCTTGCTATACAATTCTTGTTTAAGATTTTTTGCAGGAAAACTTCTCTCTAAATGGGAAGGGCCTTAAATTATCGAGGAAGTTTACCGTTCCAGTGCCATCAAGATCAACAACGCTGAAGGCAATAACCCGAAGGTGGTAAACGGGCAAAGAATCAAACATTATATCTCAGGTACTCCCATAAATGTTGAAACCAATATTATTAATACTATAACACCGGAGGAGTACATAAGGGAAACTTTCCAGAACGCTCCAGACCTCCGAAAAGGAATAGGTATGTGATACAGTAAGTAAACCGACTCCAAAACTTTTCCAAAAGCAATTTTACTCCATTTTGGAATATTTAAAAATTAGGAAAATAAAAATTAGTCCAAAAAGTGCACGAGGAGGCGACAAGCCTTGGGGGCGCGCCCTACCCCCCTGGGCGCGTCTCCCGGGCTTGTGGCCACCTCGTGTGCCCTCCAGACTCCGTTTTCTTGCAGTACACTTCTTTTGGTCAGTAAAAATTCATTATATAATCTCCCGAAGGTTTTGACCACCGTACCACGGCAATATCCTCTGTCCTTGTTTCTAGCTATTTCTGCAGCAGATTTAGAGCAACATATCTTCGCAAGAGTCAGTCGGGGAGAGTCGTGTCTCTCACCCGGTACCTGACCCAAGAGCATACAGCGAAGCTAATCACTTTGGCTGGTCAACGGAGGAAGAGATGGAGGCTGACCTGAAAAGAGTGGATGCCATGGAAGAGGATCAAGAAGTCACCTCTTGCCCTCAACCTAGAGCCATGCTTGAGGAACTCCAGAGCTCAGCAATACCGGATTCAGTCATACCTCCCAATGCTAAATTTCACTCTTATAATAATATGAAAAAGAGTGTTGCCTTTTCCCCCGCAGCCAGGATGCATCCATGGGTGGACGGAGCTCTAACTGTCACAGGGAAACTCCGCAAGGAAAATATGGACCTCAGGCAGCAAAATCAAAAACTTGAAGAGGAGAATCGCATTCTGAAGGGCATTATTGCCAAGAATATTGCGCCACTACCTCCGAAGAAGGAGATTTGAGTACATGGGTAAGGGCACTCCCCTTGGCTTGTGCCAAGCTTGGGGAGGTGCCCCGGTATCGTATCACCATCACATCTTACCTTTATCATTTTTCTTAGTTCGATCTTTTTGGTTATATCTTGATTTAGTAGAATAAAGTTTTAGTATGATCTAGCTTTGAGTTTTGCTTTGTGTTCCTTCTATGTAATCGAGTCCGAGAGTTATATAATAAAGATTAGTTTTGAGTTGAGGGCTTTGCTTTCTTGCTATGATCTTGAGTAAAAGAAATAAAGAATAAAAGAAATAAAAAGATTATATAATGATCTTATGGGAAGTGATGACTTCACATAAAAGAAGTATGTCGCATGAAATTTGTTGGGAGTTGACAAACATAGTTTTGGTCATTGTTGCAATTAATAGGAAGTAATAAAGAAAGAGAGGTCTCACATATAAATACACTATCTTGGACATCTTTTGTGATTGTGAGCACTCATTAAAATATTATATGCTAAAAGGTTGATGTTGGACAAGGAAGACAACATAATGGGTTATGTTTCTTTATATCCGAATAGAAGTTATATTGTCATGGATCCTCCAACATGTTGAGCTTGCTTCTCATCCTATGCTAGCCAAATCTTTTACATCAAGTAGAGATACTACTTGTGCATCCAAAATCCCTCAACCCAGTTTTGCCATGAGAGTCCACCATACCTACCTATGGATTGAGTAAGATCTTTCAAGTAAGTTGTCATCGGTGCAAGCAATAAAAATTGCTCTCTAAATATGTATGATCTTTTAGTGTGAGGAAAATAAGCTTTATACGAACTTGTGATATAGAAGAAATAAAAGCGACGGACTGCATAATAAAGTTCTTTATCACAAGCGGCAATATAAAGTGACGTTCTTTTGCATTAAGATTTTGTGCATTCAACCATAAAAGCGCATGACAACCTCTGCTTCCCTCTGCGAAGGGCCTATCTTTTATTTACCTCCTACCCTTATACAAGAGTCATGGTGATCATCACCTCTTCTTTTTATACTTTTTCTTTTTGGCAAGCACTATATGTTGGGGGAAGATCCAGATATATATATCCACTCGGATGTAGATATTCACAAACTATTATTGTTGACGTTATCCTTGAGGTAAAAGGTTGGGAGGCGAAGTTATAAGACCCTATCTTTCTCTGTGTCCGATTGAAACTTTGATCTCATAAGTATCGCTTGAGTGTTAGCAATTATGAAAGACTAAAAGATGGTTGAGTATGTGAAACTTGCTATATGAAAGCTCTTACATTGACTCTTTCTGATGTTATGATAAATTACAATTGTTTCAATGACCAAGATCATAGTTTGTTGGTTTCCAATAAAGTTTTTGATTCATACTTTACCTTGTGAACGAATTGTTAATTTAACATATGAAAATTATATGACAATGTATGTTGTTGTTCTAAAGATGATCATGATGCCCTCACGTCCGTATTTTATTTTATCGACGCCTCTATCTCTAAACATGTGGACATGATTATCGATTTCGGCTTCCGCTTGAGGACAAGAGAGGTCTAAGCTTGGGGGAGTTGATACGTACATTTTGCATCATGCTTTTATGTTGATATTTATTGCATTATGTTATGTTATTACACATTATGGTACAATACTTATGCCTTTTCTCTCTTATTTTACAAGATTTATATGAAGAGGGAGAATGCCAGCAGCTGGAATTCTGGACCAGAAAGGAGCAAATCTGAGAGACCCATTCTGCATAACTCCAAAAGTCCTGAAAATTTACGGAGAATTATTTTGGAATATATAAGAATTATTGGGCGAAGAAAATACCAGAGGGGGCCCACCAGGTGGCCACAAGCCTGGGGGCGCGCCCTACCCCCTGGGCGCGCCCCTAGGGCTTGTGGGCCCCCTGGCAGGTCTCTGATGTCCATCTTCTGCTATATGAAGGGTTTTTACCTGGAAACAATCATAAGGAAGCTTTCGGGACGAAGCGCCGCCGTCTCGAGGCAGAACCTGGGCAGAAGTAATCTAGGGCTCTGGCGGAGCTATTCTGCTGGGGAAACTTCCCTCCGAGAGGGGGAAATTGAAGCCATCGTCATCACCAACGATCCTCTCATCGAGAGGGGGTCAATCTCCATCAACATCTTCACCAGCACCATCTCCTCTCAAACCCTAGTTCATCTCTTGTATTCAATCTTTGTCTCAAAACCTCAGATTGGTACCTGTGGGTTGCTAGTAGTGTTGATTACTCCTTGTAGTTGATGCTAGTTGCTTTATTACGTGGAAGATCATATGTTCAGATCCTTAATGATATTCAATACCCCTCTGATCTTGAATATGAATATGCTTTGTGAGTAGTTACGTTTGTTCCTGAGGACATGGTAGAAGTCTTGTTATAAGTAATCATGTGAATTTGGTATTCGTTCGATATTTTGATGAGATGTATGTTGTCTTTCCTCTAGTGGTGTTATGTGAACGTCGACTACATGACACTTCACCATGTTTTGGGCCTAGGGGAAGGCATTGGGAAGTAATAAGTAGATGATGGGTTGCTAGAGTGACAGAAGCTTAAACTCTAGTTTATGTGTTGCTTCGTAAGGGGCTGATTTGGATCCACATGTTTCATGCTATGGTTAGATTTATCTTAATTCTTCTTTCGTAGTTGCGGATGCTTGCAAGAGGGGTTAATCATAAGTGGGAGGCTTGTCCAAGTAAGGACAGCACCCAAGCACCGGTCCACCCACATATCAAATTATCAAAGTAGCGAACGCGAATCATATGAGCATGATGAAAACTAACTTGACAACAATTCCCATGTGTCCTCGGGAGCGCTTTGCTTTATATAAGAGTTCGTCCAGGCTTATCCTTTGCTACACAAAGGATTGGGCCTCCTTGCTGCACCTTTGTTACACTTGTTAATTGTTACCCGTTATGAATTATCTTATCACAAAACAATCTGTTACCGATAATTTCAGTGCTTGCAGAAAATACCTTGCTGAAAACCGCTTGTCATTTCCTTCTGCTCCTCGTTGTGTTGGACACTCTTAATTATAGAAAGGACTACGATAGATTCCCTATACTTGTGGGTCATCAGCCGGCGGCGGCAATGATGAGGCGGCAGACTGGCTGTCTCATAACTGAATCGTAGAGGACCTCTGCCCATTCCTGGTGGGGCATCAGGCTCTCGATGAGCACCGGGGACGGTGGCTCTTTGGGTGGGTCATCAATCATGCCACCTAGAAGCTCTGGATCTTTTGCACGGTGGATGGCAAACTGCTCATCACACTTCCTCTACAATATGTCCATTGTGCGCCCAAGGAACGTCATGGCGATATCGCTGCCGATGGGCCATGGCGCCTGCACCGGCCGATGAACCTCTTGCTCTCTGTCCTACTCTGGCTCATTCTCCTCGCCGAAGATGTAATCTAGGAAGGGGTCGACGTCGAAGCTTTAGTTGCCTGGAATGCTTGGAATAACTAATGGTACATGGGTGTGGACTAGATCTGCGCACGGTGTCGCTACGGTGCGTTGCCGCCTGGGTCATATGGAGCTAGTCACTAATTGGTGGCAGGAAACCGATGAGGGAAGAGGCGGGAAGCATTGGTGTGGATTGCGGGACACATGTATAATGTTATTAATTTCTGCACGGGGCATCTGTGTTGGTGATAACCAGAAGTATAGGGGATCGCAACAGTTTTCGAGGGTAGAGTATTCAACACAAATTTATTGATTTGACACAAGGGGAGCCGAAGAATATTCTCAAGTATTAGCAGCTGAGTTGTCAATTCAACCACACCTGAAAGACTTAATATCTGCAGCAAAGTATTTAATAGCAAAGTAGTATGGAAGTAACGGTAACGGTGGCAAAAGTAACAGTAGCAGTTTTGTAGCAATTGTAACAGTGGCAACGGAAAAGTAACTTAGCAAAGATCAATATGTGAAAAGCTCGTAGGCAATGGATCAATGATGGATAATTATGTCGGATGGCATTCATCATGCAACAGTTATAACATAGGGTGACACAGAACTAGCTCCAGTTCATCAATATAATGTAGGCATGTATTCCGAATATAGTCATACGTGCTTATGGAAAAGAACTTGCATGACATCTTTTATCCTACCCTCCTGTGGAAGCGGGGTCCTATTAGAAACTAAGGAATATTAAGGCCTCCTTTTAATAGAGAACCGGACCAAAACATTAGCACTTAGTGAATACATGAACTCCTCAAACTACGGTCATCACCGGGAAGTGTCCCGACTATTGTCACTCCGGGGTTGCCGGATCATAACACGTAGTAGGTGACTATAACTTGCAAGATAGGATCAAGAACACATATATATTCATGAAAACATAATAGGTTCAGATCTGAAATCATGGCACTCGGGCCCTAGTGACAAGCATTAAGCATAGCAAAGTCATAGCAACATCAATCTTAGAACATAGTGGATACTAGGGATCCAACCCTAACAAAACTAACTCGATTACATGGTAAATCTCATCCAACCCATCACCGTCCAGCAAGCCTACAATGGAATTACTCACGCACGGCGGTGGGCATCATGAAATTGGTGATGGAGGATGGTTGATGATGACGACGGTGACGATTTCCCCTCTCCGGAGCCCCGAACGGACTCCAGATCTGGTCTCCCGAGGAAGAACAGGAGGTGGCGGCGGCTCCGTATCGTAAAACGCGATGAATCCTTCTCTCTGATTTTTTTTCTCCCCGAACATGAATATATGGAGTTGGAGTTGAGGTCGGTGGAGGTCCAGGGGGCCCACAAGGACGAATGGCGCGCCCTGGGGGGTAGGCGCGCCTCCCACCCTTGTGGACAGGGTGTGGGCCCCCTTCGGTTGACTCTTTCGCCAATATTTTTTATTTATTCCAAAAATAATCTTCGTGAAGTTTCAGTTCATTCCGAGAACTTTTATTTCTGCACAAAAATAACATCATGGCAATTCTACTGAAAACAGCGTCAGTACGGGTTAGTTCCATTCAAATCATGCAAATTAGAGTCCAAAACAAGGGCAAAAGAGTTTGGAAAAGTAGATACGATGGAGACATATCAACACCCCCAAGCTTAACCCATTGATTGTCCTCAAGTAATTCAGTTGACAAACTGAAAGTGATAAAGAAAAACTTTTACAAACTCTGTTTGATCTTGTTGTTGCAAATATGTAAAGCCAGCATTCAAGTTTTCTGCAAAGATTATGAACTAACCATATTCACAATAACATTTAGGTCTCACATTTACTCATATCAATGGCATAATCAACTAGCGAGCAATAATAATAAATCTCGGATGACAACACTTTTCCAAAAAACTCATGATATAATATAACAAGATGGTATCTCGCTAGCCCTTTCTGAGACCGCAAAACATAAATGCAGAGCACCCCTGAAGATCAAGGACTGACTAGACATTGTAATTCATGGTAAAAGAGATCCAGTCACAGTCATACTCAATATAAATTAATAACAACACATACAAATGACAGTGGTGCTCTCTAACTGGTGCTTTTTATAAGAGGATGATGACTCAACAATAAAAGTAAATAGACAGGCCCTTCGCAGAGGGAAGCAGGGATTTGCAGAGGTGCCAGAGCTCGAGTTTTTGAAACAGAGATAAATAATATTTTGAGCGGTATGCTTTCATTGTCAACATAACAACCAAGAGATCTCAATATCTTCCATGCTACATACATTATAGGCAGTTCCCAAACAGAAAGGTAATGTTTTTACTCCCCCTCCACCAACAATCACACTCCACAGCTGGTCCGAAACAACGGGTACCGTCCAACTAACAACAGTCCTGGGGGAGTTTTGTTTGCAATTATTTTGATTTGATTTGAGCATGGGACTGGGCATCCCGGTTACCAGCCATTTTCTCGTGAATGATTAGCGGAGTCCACTCATCGCGAGGATAACCCACCTAGCATGGAAGATATTGACAGCCCTAGTTGCTACATGAGCAATTCGAGCATAAAAAACAGATTATCATTTGAAGGTTTAGAGTTTGGCACATGCAAATTTACTTGGAACGGCAGGTAAATACCGCATATAGGAAGGTATGGTGGACTCATATGGATCAACTTTGGGTTTATGGAAGTGGATGCACAAGCAGTATTCCCGCTTAGTACAAGTGAAGGCTAGAAAAAGACTGGGGAGCGACCAACTAGAGAGCGACAACAGTCATAAACATGCATTGAGATTAACCAACATTGAATGCAAGCATGAGTAGGATATAAATCACCATGAACATAAATATTGTGGAGGCCATGTTGATTTTGTTTCAACTACATGCGTGAACATGTGCCAAGTCAAGCCACTCGAATCATTCAAAGGAGGATACCATCCTATCATACTACATCACAACCATTTTAAAAGCATGTTGGCATGCAAGGTAAACCATTATAAACTCCTAGCTAATTAAGCATAGCATGAATAACTATAATTTCTAATTGTCATTGCAAAAATGTTTCATTCATAATAGGCTGAATCAAGAACGATGAACTAATCATATTTACAAAAACAAGATAGGTCGAGTTCATACCAGCTTTTCCTCATCTCAATCATTTCATCATATATCGTCATTATTGCCTTTCACTTGCACAACCAAACGATGTGAATAATAATAATAGTGCATGTGCATTGGACTAAGCTAGAATCTGCAAACATTTATTCGAAGGAGAAGACAAGGTAATATGGGCTCTTTGTTAGATCAACAATAATGCATATGAGAGCCACTCAACTTTTTCATCGTGGTCTTCTCTCCTCGACCCCCAAAGAAAAGAAAAGAATTTCAAAGAAACACACTGAAATATTTTTGGAGTTTTTATTTTTCTGAAAAACAAGAACGAGAAAAACTATTACACGGGAAAGCTCCCAACAAGTAAAAGAAGAACGAGAAATCTTTTTCGGTTTTCTTTTATACTACAACTAAGCATGGAAGGTAAACTAAGCTATAACTAAATTTTTTCTCAAAGGTTTTCAAATACTCAAGAAGAAAGCGAGAAAAAGAAATAACCTAACATGGATAATACAATGAAAAAGTATGAACACCGACAACTGGAATAAGTGTGTGAACATGAATGTAATGTCGGTGAGAAATACGTACTCCCCCAAGCTTAGGCTTTTGGCCTAAGTTGGTCTAGGGCCACCACTGGCCCGGATGATATCCAAAGTCATAATTGGGGTCGTATTGTGCTGCGGCAGCCGCTGCTTGGCGGGCTGCCTCCTGGAGGCGAGCAGCCTCCGCTGTTCTCTCATACTCGTTTGCCTCCTCTCTAGTTATAAAATATCTCCCATTTACCTGAAAGTTAAAGAAGGCAGGAGCAGGAAGGGTAATATGGACGGCACGCCGTCTGTCAAAGATTAGCCGGTACTGGAGGGACTGTTCGTTCCTCTGAAGAAACTGATAACGCACCAAAGCATCATAATCAAGAAAAGCAGGTGGCAACTCCATGTCATTCTCCCTTATAGGTACTCCAAGATAATTAGCTAAATGAGTTGCATAAATCCCACCAAATAAATCTCCCTCTTTAGCATTATGATGTAACCTCCTCGCAATAATAGCCCCCAAGTTATATCGCTTATCACCTAACACCGCACACTTGAGGACACTAAGATCTGGAACGCAAAGGTGGCAATGCTCATGCTTACCATTAATGCATCTACCTATAAAGAGAGCAAAATAATGTATGGCAGGAAAGTGAATGCTCCCTATGGTAGCTTGTGTGATATTTCTAGTTTCTCCCACAGTGATGCTAGCAAGGAAATCATTGTATTCAGATTTGTGAGGCTCACTAAGAAGGCCCCATTGTGGGATTTTGCAAGCAGTAATAAAATCTTCAAGGTCCATGGTATATGATTCATCATAAAGATCAAACAAAACAGTATGGGTATTACGCTTAGATGAAAATTCAAACCTCCGCACAAAGGAATCGTGAGGTAGTAGTATTGTTGGCACTTATCTGACACGAAGTCCTCAAGGCCGGCATTTTGTACGTATGCATCAAACTCATCCTTGAAACCTGCATGAACCATGAATTCATCTGACGGCCATTCACAAGGCCGCACTTGAGCTTCCCTTGGTGGTTCAAGGTCCGGCTCACGTATCGCGAGCCTCGGTGCTTGCTTCCTCGAGGAACTACCTTGGTACATTCTCCTAGACATTTTTCTTCCTTTGAAAATTTTCTGAAATTTTTAGTAACTCAAAATAAAAGTGAACCAAACTCAACAAAACTGATAGCAACTACTCCTACAAGTGCCTAGAGGCTATATCATGCATCAAAACTACTTTGGACCATATAAATTTGACATGCAAGCTCAAGAACAGGGTCACTACAGTAGCAAAAATTTGCAATATATAAAGCACTAGAACAAAAACTAATTGGACCATTGGAGGAGTCACATACCGAAGAACAATCCCCCAAAACAGTTTTGCAAATGGAGCTTTACACAAGGAGATCAAAAATGGCAGCAAAATGAGCAAGAACATGAGTTTGAGCTATGAGATGATTTTTTCTGGAGGAAGACGAAGTGGATGGGTGCTGGAATAAGTGGAGGGGGGCCATGTGGGACCCACAAGGGTGGGGGGCGCACCCAGGGGGGTAGGGCGCGCCCTTCGTCCTTGTGGACAGGTGGTGGGTCCCCCTGGTGTGTTCTCAGTGCTAGAAATTCTCAAATATTCTATAAAAAATCGTACTAAATTTTCAGGGCATTTGGAGAACTTTTATTTTCGGGACATTTTTTATTTCACGGATAATTCAGAAAATAGACGGAAAATACTATTTTTACTTTATTTAATCTAAATAACAGAAAGTAAAAAAAATGGGTATAGAGAGTTGTGCCTTCTAAATTCATCCATCTCATGCTCATCAAAAGGAATCCGTTAACAAGGTTGATCAAGTCTTATTAACAAACTTCTTCCGAATAACATGAAACCGGAGAATTTTCGAATAACACTAGGTTACCTCAATGGGGATATGCATGTCCCCAACAATAATAATATCATATTTCTTTTTAACAGTAGGAAGAGGGAATTCAAAACCTCCAATAGTAATAGTTGAAATTTTTCCAATAGAATTGATACTATGAACTTAGGGTTGTTTCTTCGGAAAGTGTATCGTATGCTCATTACCATTAACATGAAAAGTGACATTGCCTTTATTGCAATCAATAACAGCCCCTGCAGTATTAAAAAATGGTCTACCCAGGATGATCGACATACTGTCGTCCTCGGGAATATCAAGAATAACAAAGTCCGTTAAGATAGTAACGTTTGCAACCACAACAGGCACATCCTCACAAATACCGATGGGTATAGCAGTTGATTTATCAGCCATTTGCAAAGAGATTTCAGTAGGTGTCAACTTATTCAATTCAAGTCTACGATACAAAGAGAAAGGCATAACACTAACACCGGCTCCAAGATCACATAAAGCAGTTTTAACATAGTTTCTTTTAATGGAGCATGGTATAGTTGGTACTCCTGGATCTCCAAGTTTCTTTGGTATTTCACCCTTAAAAGTGTAATTAGCAAGCATGGTGGAAATTTCAACCTCCGGTATCTTTCTTTTATTTGTAACAATATCTTTCATGTACTTAGCATAAGGAGGCATTTTAAGCATATCGGTCAAACGCATACGCAAAAAGATAGGTCTAATCATTTCAGCAAAGCGCTCAAAATCCTCATCATCCTTTTTCTTGGATGGCTTAGGAGGAAAGGGCATGGGTTTCTGAACCCATGGTTCTCTTTCTCTACCATGTTTTCTAGCAACAAAGTCTCTCTTATCATAACGTTGATTCTTTGATTGTGGGTTATCAAGATCAACAGCAGGTTCAATCTCTACATCATTATCATTACTAGGTTGAGCATCAACATGAACATCGTTATTAACATTATCACTAGGTTCATGTTCATCACCAGATTGTGTCTCAGCATCAGAAATAGAAATATCATTTGGATTCTCAGGTGTGTCTATAGCAGGTTCACTAGAAGTATGCAAAGTCCTATCAGTTTTCTTTTTCTTTTTGTTACTAGGACTAGATGCATCAGTATTAATTCTCTGAGAATCTTGCTCAACTCTCTTAGGATGGCCCTCAGGATACAAGGGTTCCTGAGTCATTTTACCACCTCTAGTCATAACCCTAACAGGATTATCATTGTTCTTATTATTCAACTCATTAAGCAAATCATCTTGTGCCTTAAGTACTTGTTCTACTTGAGTTGTGACCATGGAAGCATGTTTACTAATAAGCTTAAGATCATTAACAGTTCTACTCATATAATCACCCAAGTGGTCAAGCATGTAAGCATTACGTTTCAATTGTCTACTAACATAAGCATTGAAGTTTTCTTGTTTAACAATAAAATTATCAAATTCATCCAAGCATTGACTAGCAGACTTATTATGAGGAATATCACCTTCATCAAATCTACGGAGAGAGTTTACCTCTACTACCTATGTCGGGTTATCAAGACCATGTATTTCTTCAATAGGCGGTAAATTCTTAACATCTTCAGTTTTAATACCTTTTTCTTTCATAGATTTCTTTGCCTCTTGCATATCTTCAGGACTGAGAAATAGAATACCTCTTTTCTTCGGAGTTGGCTTAGGAGTTGGTTCAGGAAGTGTTCAATCATTATCATTACTCAATATATTATTCAATAGCAATTCAACTTGCTCAACAGTTCATTCCCTGACAATACAACCAGCACAACTATCTAGGTGGTCCCTAGAAGCATCGGTTAGTGCATTATAAAAGATATCAAGAATTTCATTTTTCTTGAGAGGATGATCAGGCAAAGCATTAAGTAATTGGAGAAGCCTCCCCCAAGCTTGTGGGAGACTCTCTTCTTCAATTTGCACAAAGTTAAATATTTCCTGTAAGGCAGCTTGTTTCTTACAAGCAGGGAAATATCTTTGAGAGAAGTAATATATCATATCCTGGGGACTACGCACACAACCAGGAGCAAGAGAATTAAACCATATCTTAGCATCACACTTTAATGAGAAAGGAAACAACTTAAGAATATAGTAATAGCGAACTTTTTCCTCATGAGCAAATAGGGTGGCTATATCATTCAATTTAGTAAGATGTGCCACAACTGTTTCAGATTCATAACCATAGAAAGGATCAGATTCAACCAAAGTGATTAACTCAGGATCGACAGAGAATTCATAATCCTTATCAGTAACAAAGATAGGTGAAGTAGCAAAATTGGGATCATATTTCATTCTAGCATTCAAGGATTTTTCTTTCAGCTTAGCTAGCAATTTCTTAAGATCTTCTCTATCATTGCAAGCAAGAAAGTCTCTAGCAATTTCTTCATCCATAATATAACTATCAGGTACAACAGGCAATTCATATCTAGGGGGAGAATCATAATCATAAGTTTCAATAATATCATCAGTTTCAGTAATTTCATTCTCTCTAACCCTAGCAAGTTGTTCATCAAGAAATTCACCAAGTGGCACAGTATCATCAAGCAAAGCAGTAGTATCATCATAAGCATCATGCATAGTAGAAGTGGCATCATCAATAACATGCGACATATCGGAATCAATAGCAGGTGTAGGTGTCTCAAGTTTACTCAAAACAGAAGGTGAATCAAGTGCAGAGCTAGATGGCAGTTCCTTACCTCCCCTCGTAGTAGAGGGAAAAATCTTGGTTCTAGTATCTTTCAAATTCTTCATAGTGATCAACAGATATAAATCCCAAGTAACTCAGAGAATAGAGCTATGCTCCCCGGCAACGGCACCAGAAAAAGGTCTTGATAACCCACAAGTATAGGGGATCGCAACAGTTTTCGAGGGTAGAGTATTCAACCCAAATTTATTGATTCGACACAAGGGGAGCCAAAGAATATTCTCAAGTATTAGCAGCTGAGTTGTCAATTCAACCACACCTGAAAGACTTAATATCTGCAGCAAAGTATTTAGTAGCAAAGTAGTATGGAAGTAACGGTAACGGTGGCAAAAGTAACAGTAGCAGTTTTGTAGCAATTGTAACAGTGGCAACGGAAAAGTAACTTAGCAAAGATCAATATGTGAAAAGCTCGTATGCAATGGATCAATGATGGATAATTATGTCGGATGGCATTCATCATGCAACAGTTATAACATAGGGTGACACAGAACTAGCTCCAGTTCATCAATATAATGTAGGCATGTATTCCGAATATAGTCATACGTGCTTATGGAAAATAACTTGCATGACATCTTTTGCCCTACCCTCCCGTGGCAGCGGGGTCCTATTGGAAACTAAGGGATATTAAGGCCTCCTTTTAATAGAGAACCAGACCAAAGCATTAGCACTTAGTGAATATATGAACTCCTCAAACTACGGTCATCACCGGGAAGTGTCCCGACTATTGTCACTCCGGGGTTGCCGGATCATAACACGTAGTAGGTGACTATAACTTGCAAGATAGGATCAAGAACACATATATATTCATGAAAACATAATAGGTTCAGATCTGAAATAATGGCACTCGGGCCCTAGTGACAAGCATTAAGCATAGCAAAGTCATAGCAACATCAATCTTAGAACATAGCGGATACTAGGGATCAAACCCTAACAAAACTAACTCGATTACATGGTAAATCTCATCCAACCCTTCACCGTCCAGCAAGCCAACGATGGAATTACTCACGCATGGCGGTGAGCATCATGAAATTGGTGATGGAGGATGGTTGATGATGACGACGGCGACGATTTTCCCTCTCCGGAGCCCCGAACGGACTCCAGATCTGGTCTCCCGAGGAAGAACAGGAGGTGGCGGCGGCTCCGTATCGTAAAACGCGATGAATCCTTCTCTCTGATTTTTTTCTCCCCGAATGTGAATATATGGAGTTGGAGTTGAGGTCGGTGGAGGTCCAGGGGGCCCACAAGGATGGATGGCGCGCCCTGGGGGGGTAAGCGCGCCTCCTACCCTTGTGGACAGGGTGTGGGCCCCCTTCGGTTGATTCTTTCGCCAATATTTTTTATTTATTCCAAAAATAATCTCCGTGAAGTTTCAGGTCATTCCGAGAACTTTTATTTCTGCACAAAAATAACACCATGGCAATTCTGCTGAAAACAGCGCCAGTCCGGGTTAGTTCCATTCAAATCATGCAAATTAGAGTCCAAAACAAGGGCAAAAGACTTTGGAAAAGTAGATACGATGGAGACGTATCAGTTGGTAGGTACTACGAGCTGGTATATGCATCCGCCGGTCTGTGGACAGCTATTCCCTGCTATGTTCAACTGCTATGTGCAATAATTATGTGTGTGCTTGCTCGCAGTTGAGGCGGCCGCGGCGCGCTCTGCTCGCGTCCCTCCGCGCGCTATGCTCGCCGTTTATGCGTCGAGGCGCGCTCGGATCGCATCCTTCCACGCGCTCTGCTTGCCGTTTAGGCGCCAAGGCGCGCTCGGGTCGCGTCCCTCCGTGTGCTCTGCTCTCGTGTCCCTCCGCGCGCGCTCTGCCAGCGGTTGGGGCCGGCGCACAATCACGTTGGGAAAGCTTTTGTTATTTGATCTCAGCCGGACACGGGGAACGGGCGATGGAGATCATAGATTAGGTTAATTAATTATACCCCTAGAGCCGGATGATCACAACCTAAACTATGATCTCCGGCGCCCGTTCCCGTCGCACAACTCTATCCTGTCGTCGGTCGATGAGGGTATGCCGATATGTGTGGGTAACTAGCTAGCAAGTGGATCAGTAACAAGTCGCTGCCGCCGACCATTGCTGTGGTTATTTATAGCTAGTAGCTGGCTAGGGGATTGGGAATTTTACAATTCACCCCTGTGGAGCGTGGGAAGACTAAGTGGAGCACACAACCGTATGCGGTGTCACGTGTTATCACACACACGTTAATATAAGAAAATGTATGCGTAACTTACTAATCATCGCACACGAGTACTCACACCATGCATCGTGTGCGATACTCCTAGCCATCGCAAGCAACTCATTTGCATTTTCAAAAAAAAAAATCTACACACATAATCGCACACGAAATAACTGTAGTAACCATTTGTGTCATTTTTTCTCACCGCAAACAGTTCATCTGAGTGGCATGTTTGCCGCGTATCACACACATCTTGTTTACATAATTTTTTGTGTTCTTTTGGCTCATCACAAACAGTTCATCTATGTGATCTGTATGCCGTCTATCGCACACAACTTGATCTGGTTGGCCGTTTCTCTTGTTTTGGCTCATCGCATACAGTTCATCCGAGTGAACTGTATGCCGTATATCGCACACACCTTGATCTGTTTGACTGTTTCTGTTGCGTTCCCTTATCGCAAACAGTTCATCCGAGTGAACTATATGCCGTATATCGCATACGCCTTTGATATGGCTAACCGTTTCTATTGTTCTGGCTCATAGCAAACGGTTCGTAAGGATCAACTATATGCCACGTATCACACACGCAACTCTAATATGAGTCGTGTTTGATGACTCCACCATCACAAACAGTATGTATTATTTTTGACAGTTTTCTTACACCATCATTTATGATTTATGCATCGCACACAGTTTCGTTAAAGGGTCTCTAATTGTAGTGTCGCATTAACAGCATCATGCAGTAGTGATAAAGTTAGCTGCGCATCGCTTTCGTTTACCTTTGCACGGCACGTGCGACCATGAGACCAGCGTCGGTCGATCTCGTCCATACTATACTACCTGCCTGATCATGCACCTTGATAGATACTGGTGGTTGGGGCGCACCCTTGGTGCGCCTCTTGAGAGGAAGCTGAGGCGGTGCCAGGATAGTTGCACCCTTTTCACTTTCTTATCTATACTAAGTAGTGATATCGGATCAGAATAAGAGCAGTGCAGATAAAACACATTCAGATAATGGACCGAAAGGACTGGGTGGTGCCAAGTAAAGGAATGAACCTTTCAGTTTCCTTTTTTGATCTAGATAACACATACATGCAATTCTTGAGAAACTTATTATATTGATGCATCATGTGAGAAAGAAACTAAAATGCCATCACAGGCAACACACAACAATATAATGCCATCGACAGATGCATCTTGCTGCATGGCAACATAAGATACAACAATAGAAATTGCTGCATGTTACGACCCGATGGCGGCGGCGTGCCTTTGATGCCTCCCTCTAACCGTGCGGCGAGTCCGAGAGGAGCACACTCACCTCATCTGTTGTGCGCTTCATAAAAATACGCACATTCAGATGAGTCATCACAGACGGCAACGACACTTCGGGACACGCCGTCGATGAAGACGGCAGAGATGTTGAGCTTGGTCCGGAGGTCCCTGATGGCAGCCCTGGTCCTCTCAATGGTGAACGGCTCCACATCGTTGGCATCCTGGGTCCTCAGCTGCACGCACTTCTTCTCGTAGGACAGCCGGACGCGCTGCCCTGCCTGCAAATGCACTCCAGTTCATATCTTTGGCTTGAATTAAGCGCATGCAGTACCCAAGAGAACCATTTGATAAGCAAGTTCTAATATCAAGTCAATGATAATTAACAAAATAAATACGATGGTGCCTTTAGGTGTATTTGACAACAAATAATAAGGAATTTTAAGTAGAAGTACTCGGTAACAAGCCATCATCAGCTAGGAAGTAATGCTAGAACTGTCATTGCCATATAAAAAGGATCAGGTGTATTTCCAATAAGAATTCACTTCTATTTCATTTGTCAAGAAGTCGAACTGAAGAGGGGAATACCTCTTATATTGCATATTTCTTCGCCAAAGTGTTGTAACATGCAATGCAAGCAAGACGTAGTTGATCTCCTTACACCAAAAGTTCAACAAATCAGTTTGCAAACAAAGAATCTGAGATAAAGTTCCAAGTAATATGGTATAACCTTTTCTTAGTTAACACAAGAATAAAAGAAAAAGGATATCCGCATGAACAACAGCAGAAGAGAAAGCCTAAAATGTTTTCTTCAAACTAATGACCCAAAGTACTGAAGTAACCTCTAAAATTCTTCTTGCACAACTGAATTGTCCTATCTTTTAACCGCAAAAAGAACAATGACAGTACCGACTATACCTTGCCTACAGTATGCTATCAAATATGGCTAGGACCATACATAATTACCAACATTAAAATCTTGGAGTGGTCACTCTCATGATATTTGTTGCACAACACATAACTGATTTAAATCTCATTGCTTGAGGCAAAAATTGGTAGTATATATGAAATATTAAGACTACATAGCTGATTTATCTGGACATCAGTATGTACAGAAGTTGTCATATATAAAACATACAGAATGAGAATAATAGCTATTGATCTCAAAACATAATCGGCAAACACAAACACGGTAATGCTAGCTAGTACCCTTGAAATGCAGAGAGGGGTATTCAAGATGGGGTGGGACTCGTCATCAAATGGATCTATAAATGCATCATGGATGACCAGCCTCGCTCTTCTTCTTTAATGAGACAGAAGTTCAGATTCTGAAACTGCATGGGCACTTGTTTAGTTCAGTGCAAGACAAAAGTCACAATCCATTCAGCAAAAGCCAATCCGAGGTAGTACACCTTACCTATCTATCTATCCTAGTTTTACTCGCACACAAAATCTACATATCCTCTTTTTCTTTCGAGAGAATTCTATTTCCGCCTTGTCGATCGACACAGGGTCTACATGTATGAATCTGGTTTGTGCGGCTTAGTAAAACAAATAAATTTAGATGGCCACATGGTAAGGATTTTTCACAGATAATTAATATCTGATAGATATTTGGAACTCTATCTAAAATACTGGAAATCAGATGAGTCAGTTTCGCACTTACTCTCTTCTAATGCAAAAAAAAAAACACTAAAATAGATCTCTGTACCTTCGATTAACAATGAACCATTATTTATACTAATAAAGCATTTTCGTTCGAAAATAGACCATTGTATTTGTAAAAATACAAAGGCGCATCTGTTGTACTTATGCAAGGCCTAGCTGTTATGCTGAAGCATAGTCTAATCAGACTGATGAAGGTAACGTGCGGCAAGCTAACATTTTAATATAGTTCTCTAGCTAATGTTTCAATTCCAAACCTGGTTAAAAGAATCAATCCTTTATAGCAGGGAGGGTATATGTTGCTCTGACAAACCATCCTAGCCTTGTGGCCCTCCTGAAAGACAATGGAACAAATATTAACATGTTTTCTGTGAGGGCATTCATAGGTAAGATAAGATTGACAAAAAAAGCTTTAATTGTAGAAGATGGCATATGTACCTTTTTTAACACTCTAGCATAGCTCTACAAATCTAGTGAAAATAAAGCTCGACGGTATAATATACTCACATTAAGGCTGGAAGGCTGGAAGCTCTGGTAACTTATCAAGTAAAAGCAAACAAATTCAGTATTGTAAGATACAAATGTAGTGGACATAAACCTGACACCTAGTGTACTATGTTGACATAATAATAAGAAAAATAAGATAAATGGGAGAATCACCTCAAACGACACCTTACTCACAAGCTAACCAACAAGCGCATAAGCTAAATTTGTAGGAGGACGACAATGAGAAAGATAAGTAAGTCTCCAGAGGAGGTGTGCACCAAAACAAAGTTCAAGACAAAAATATAAATGGAGGAAGAGAAGTGTGAGTGTGACCCTATCCATCACTCACATCTAACACACAGACTGAATATTCAAGTGTCATGTTAGTCACAGTAACTCAATACATTTATATTGAAAATAACAGAGCAAATGCAATCAAGCTATCTAAGAATCAGGCAAACTCTACTTTATCTAATGAAGAGGATCTGTAATTAATTGTTTGAATTTTTTTGTAGGCTTTGATTGCCATGTTTGAAGCAATAACTAACACACAAGTGACTGGTATATCTCTCTTCTTCTTATCACCGGCCACTTCACTAATTCAATTCTCCAGAATAAAAATAACCAGATGTATGCGTACCAAAACACATAGAAATACTACACAACAGCTATTCCCAAAGGTGAACCATAATGCATACAAATGGGAGCGGAGAAAGTGATCATATACCTATGAACACATTAATACACTCTCTATAGCTTCTAGACATATGTATCCCGGGTGGACGCCTTTGCTTTGAGCAAATTTTTCAGTCCATCACAACTTCTTCAGTTTTTCGTTGTAAACCCTACATGGAGCAGGCTTGCATAACTACGAAGTTATTTGGAAGCAACAAGAAAGGAAATAAATGTGAAAATTGACAATTTTCTTGCTTCTGATTTAAAGTCGGGAGTTTATGCATCTCATATTCTTTCCATTTGCCTTCCTTCTTCATCTAGTTAATATAAACACACCATTCAAGTCCTTGAAGAAACCACGAGCTTACAGAAAGAAGATCTACAAACAGTTAAAGAGTAACCTGAAGCACTTCCTTTTCACAAGTAACCTCCAAGGTCTAATGCATTTCTATTTTTCAATGGTGATCTTGTTCAATAAACTCAGAATTTTACACATTATTATGACGGCTTTGCATAGAATATATACTTCATATTTCTCCTTGCATAGAATATTAGTAAGTGGGCTTATTCATTGTAATAGATAAATAGATAAGTAATAATCGCTTCAACTTTGAAACTCAAAAGTAAGGTGCTGATTAACATCCTACAGGATGATAATTACGAATAGGAATATATATATCTTTAGCATTTTTTCTCAAAGGCATTTTTTCTAAAACACCATGAGAATAACAGTAAGTGGGCTTCAACCCAAAGGCATTTTTTCTCGCATCAATATCGAATCCAGTGCACTATTTGCCTTCTCTGTACCTATCTTTAGCATATTTGCTAGCCCTGAAATCTGTAGGGAATTATTTAAGACGCAAACAATGATAAAAAAGCATGAAGCACAGTACAACATAATTAGCTCACCCCTTCGTATGTCTCTGGTCAGTGTCAAAGCAAATCTTCTTTAATTCCAAAGGCAAGTTCTTCTACAAAAATCATCATTGAAGCAATCATATCAGAAATTCGTAAACTGATTTGTAGTGTGTATAGCAAAAGAACAAGGAAAAAAGGACCATAAATGGGCATCCAGCAGCTGATTTTCATTACCTTTTAAACGCATTATCCTTGAAGGGGTTAATACTGCCATCACATGGCATAAGCTTCATAACTGTAAGTGCTATAACATGTCTATAAATTCAAACGTCAGTGGCCAAATACTTCGTATCTGAGCGCCAAATGGTCACTTGAATGAATACAAATTTGAGAAAAGAACAGAAACATACCAGGAAACACTGGTACAACAGAAACAATGTCAGATATGTATCCACATCCGTCACAGATTAGAATGTATGTTGTAGTTGCAGAGTTGTAAAACTAATTACTATGGCTGCAAGGAAAAAAAGGGAAATATTTTCATCAGTTCGAGGGAAGATATTTCATCACCAAAATTAGTTCCATAAGACTATAGATCAACCTAGATGAAAATAGGCAAACAAAGATATAATTGAATCGACACAAAGTAGTCTCTAATTATTTTTTTTACTTTTAGAGTTGCATAAGTGGATAACTGGATTGACATATTTTCTTCAGAAAATCTCATTTGGAGAAACCATAACGAAAGGGTTTTGGTCAAACAAACATCATGTCCAGCAATTCCTTTCATATAATAAATATTGGTGAGAAAAAGTGAGCAAGTAAACTATAGAACAATTGCTAATTAAAGAACAGGCAACCAATCTTATAACAGGAGAGCTTACATCTTTTCCGAAGCCCCAGTTGTTGTTGGGTTTGAGCTCCTGAACCCGCTTCCTCAAGTAGTCCAGCTCAACTATCAACTTCTTGATCTCCTCGCATTTTTAATTATTCTCTTTTAATTATAACAGAGAGCTCGGTTACATCTACCATGTCCAACTAATACTCTATGCTTCACTACATTACGACTTTCGACAATCTACCAGCCAAAAAAACAATTTTATTTCTCAGTATGGTGATGGACTGAGCATTCCATAGCATCATATCATTCTGCTTTATTCAAGCCGATATTGATTTGCATATATGAAAGTAGAACAGACAAACCGTAGAGCAACTGAATATTTTATGACTATCTCAATGGTTCAGCACGTTGCAGAAGTACACTGTTTTTTCTTGTGTGAATGATTCACAGAGTTCTGCTATGGGTATTATTCTTGACACTCTAGCTCAGGAGTCAACTTTCTGACCTAAATCACTCATTACGAAGTATGAACAATAAACACATCCAGTGACAATCCAGTTTTATGCCTCAAAAGCCCAATTCACATCTCAGAAGAGTTTGACCAAATATATACATAACTTCATACGGTGAAAATGCCAGTTCTTTAGTGCCTCAGGAACATCCTAAAAAAAACTCCTTCCAATTCTTTCCATTCAAATCCAGTCCTCCATATATGACCCTGGAATTACATTAGAACAACAGAACTCCATCAAATGAAAAGATATATGTTTCCAGCACTGGAATGGAATATCAAAGGTACAAGCACCTCCGTCATGGATCCGTGGAGAAGAGGGGATACTCGACGAGCTCCTCTCCCGGAGGCACGATGAGGATCTACGACGGCATGCTGGTCAAGCACGTCACCTCGCCTCCAACTCACGCAGGTCGCGCACGCCCATATCGCGCACTACCGGCCACCGGTTCTCCAGACCGCGCCCGGCCGCCGTGCCGGCCTCTCTCTTCTCTGCACGTGACAGCCTTGGAGTCCGCCCCCATGACGCGCTGATCTGGTCCACCACCGTCGACCGCTGTTGCACCTCCACTGCCTACCGTTGACCTATTGTGCGCGAGCCGGCGAGGTCCTTGTCCCTATAGCCAATGTGTAGGCGCACAGCAGAAGACGAAGGCGATGATGAGGCGTGTCGGCGCAGATCTAGCTCTCCGTCGCAATGGCCGGGTCGAGCGGACGAGAGGGAGGCCAACGGCACAAAGCAGATCAGCGGGTGGGAAGAGGCGATGAGGGCCTCGGGGTGTGACGGAAGGACGGCAGACGGGCAGAGGAGGCGGCAAGGTTGGGGCAGAGGTAGGCGGCGGCGTCGGCAACAGATCTGGGGGAGACGAGAAGATTCAGGGTTTCTAGGGGAGAGCATGTGGACCGGCGAGATTTTTTTTGTGTGGACGCACAGCAGGCCCAATCGCGCACGCCACGCTTTTCCTCCGTCTCCCAATCGCTTGTAGGATTTTCTTTCTGTCGTAGCTTTGCCTACGTGGACACAACGAGAGCACGCCCATGCCGCGTACGTTAATGTTTTGGATGATCTTACCTACCAATATATTACACTGTTGACCAACCAACCATATACTGGAGACGCTTAATATTGTGCTTTGTGTAATTGTGTCCGTGATGCATCAAACACATCATGATATCATCACTCTTGTATTCAGGACTACAACACAAAAACGAATTATACACCGTAAGGTAGCTAGCTCCACTAATTCCGTATATATTCCCCGAAACTCAGAGGCGACAGACACGAAGTTTGACTGATGTTCCAGCCACTACATACTAATCTTTCAGTGGGGTCTAGTTACGGTTGAACATCTACGCGCAACTTCAAGGTAAGCTAGCTCATCCACAACTAGATAATGAAACATGCTGTAGACTGATACTCCCTTTGTTCGAAAAAGCTTGTCCCTCAAATGGTTGTATCTAGCACCAAGTTAGTGCTAGACAAATTTGGGACAAGCTTTTTCGGACGGCGAGAGTATGTTGTATTGATGAGGAGACTGTTGTCGGGAGGCCGACAATTCAAGAGGGGATGTTCGTACGTACAAATACCATTCTCTCTTCTCTTGGCATGGCAGGACAGGATCTCTGCGCCGTTTGAGAACCGAATAGCCACACGCATGCCCACTTGGCGGGCGAAAATCCTAGACCTACGTAAGCTTTTACGTGTTCCTATGTACACTTTAGTGATCTAAAACGGGATGCGAATTTTTAGGACATGATGCCACGCGCAGCCGAAATCTTGGCCATCTGCATGCGCATCAAGATTACTAATTAATATAGGCATTTTTTCAATACGGTGAGTGATATTCAATAATGAGCAAAAAATACACTGATGTATACGTGCAAGGAGTGGGCCGAGAAGCTCTAAATTTGTATGTATACAGCTTTCTCTGGTAGTCCATTGCTGGTAGGCGTTTAAACGTGTCTTTGTCTCGAACCTGCACGCCTTGAATGTCACTTAACAAGTGTGGCCTGCCGTTTTTGTTGTGGGTTGTTTTTGCCCAAGTTCATTTTGTGTGTATAACTGAGCTGTAGTGTTATATCAATTCATCAGAGGCATGCATTCATGTTAATGCTGCAGTATTACACATGCGTTGACAATGTTGATTCATCTAGGCTGTCATTTTTTTTGAGAACCCATCTAGGCTATCATTTGCTATCCATACAACATGCACTCGCTCATACTATTTTTTCCTGTTTGACAATGATAAATCGCGGGTGGACATGCAGCCACGCGAGGTCGTTATCAACACCGGTCGTTTCCACGTGATTCGTGCCACTTAAATACAGCGAGCGCGTATAACCTTATGCAGGCACCGTAGACAAGCTGGTATAGCTCGCGTATTACCTCTATCCTGTCCATGTCCAGCAGATGGCCCACAAGGCTGGCTCATGCATTTAAAACGGGACCTTTGTGTGCACCCAATGAATAGCTTTACCATGCGGAAACCAGTTTTGATTACGTGCTAGTCCCAGCAGCTAGCTGCACCATGCTCCCCTCGGTCTTTTTAAACGTCCGGCGAGATTGTTTATGCTGTCCATTCCTTGCCGTTCTCCTTCTGAATACATCTCATCCTTGCCGCAGCCGACAAGCATGTGTTCATCCATGTCCCAGGTTCCAGCGCAGTTCCACACCATGGACACGTATCTCTTCTCGAACAGAAGCAAGCATTGCTGAAGAACATTTTCATCCTGGGGCTCCTGAACCTGCTAGCCATGACCATGATCTTCAAACACAAACTCTGAAGCTTTTTTTTTTGCAGGGAACAAACTCTGAAGCTTAGCCGCTCTGCGAAGGCACTGCAGTAGTTTCCATATGTATTTCTTTTTCTTTGTGCGCTCTGTAATGCATGTATCAGCTAGTACGCGTTGCTAGTTCATGCGGGCAGACGGCTGGCCTATCAATAATACATCTCCAAACGCTTGTGTGCATACAAACACATCATGGCAAGTCGTAACTGAGCGATACGTAATTAGTCGAACCCTAAACACGAGACACACTGCAGAACAAATCCAAATACACCAAACAACAGGGGCGTCATTAATACCGCCATTTAAGTGTGCACCACAGCCACCAGCAGTCCATAAATCACAAGTGGACAAGCGTTTAATGAGACCCAACTCCTCTGCGCCCATCAATTCTTCCAGCTCTCCTGTAGTCTGAAGACCATCATGACACCCAGCGCCCTGTAGTAAAACAGAGGGAGGAAACAAAACAAAGTTAGGAGAGGACATGGCTTCTGCACAAACGGAGCTCAACAAGGGCCGGGACCAGAGAGGGTTATGCCATCTCTAGAATGGCTGGCAGACTTGCATGTATTCCTACAAATCATAAATGCAGTACGGCCCGCTCCTGTGATGTATATCGTGACGTATCGAAGGACAAATGATTAACGCGACATGTATTGCCAATGAACCTATATTAAGTAGGAATCACGATGCGCGCACGGACGCCCCGGATAGCGGCATCGCGTGGCCGTATGTCCCAAAAATTCGCGTCCGTTTGACAATGTCAATATAGAACACTAGCTTCATATGTTCACCAGCTTCTTGACCCTCAACATGTGACCGTTGTCCAGGTCTTGAATGCCATCAATTTAGATGTATGGGGACACGTTCAATTAATGGTGCATTTGGATTCGGCCAGGCATTGATCGTGCATGATAAGGATGTATTAATGTTCCCTCCTGAGTGTGGACGGCATGTATGGATTAGAGGGCATACATGTTTTGCTTATAATTTGTGGCAGAATTTAAAATTTTACAATGCATAAACAGTAAATCACACGGCACTAGCATCGATATTATAATGAATAACTTGGATGCAAATATTCATTTAGGCGCTTAGAACATTAGCACTCGACAGAATCAAGAATGGCAAACTGCTAGACCTAGCATTAGCTAATTATTTCGCCCTAGATACATCTGCACAGTTGACTCTACAACATGAACCTCAACTTATATTGATTAGTGGGAGTAGAGGGACCTCATTGCCATTGGTGTCACTGGAGAAGCTTTTTTTTGCGGGGTGTCGCTGGAGAAGCTAAAGAGCTGCTCCGATCCGGGACATTGATGAACACATGAACGACATTAGGAGATGAACATAAAATAATGGTGTTGGAGGAGCTGATGGAGATAAAATACTGATGCTACGACGTAGAGGATTGAGAGAGAAAAAGAAAGGATGAGGCATATGAAGTGCAGTATTGCTACGACTCTACATCTACATTTTTTCGAAAAGAAGCTCTGTATCTTCATGGATGAGTTCTAGCTAGCTATGCACATGAACCGAATGCATGAACTAGAGAAGGAGGATGAGCAGAATGCATGAACTGGAGGAGGAGGATTAGTAAGAGAGAAGCTGCTGGATGGAGAAAGGATGGGAGAAAATGCAGAAGGTGGTGCAGGCTGCCAATTAACTCCTCTAAAACAATAATGTGGGATCAGTACAATTATTATGTGATGAGGCATACATACTTACTGTGTGGTGGGGCATTCACACTTATTGACGTGTCACAATGGACTATGCAACATTGATACACTGTCAAGAAATCAATATACATGGCTTGTTGTACAAATACTGCACTGATCTATGTGCAGCGAACGGATGAGATACCATCCTCGCATGGCCGCGTGTCCACCCGTGATTTATTGTCTAAAACGTCTTATAAAAATTTACGGCGGGAGCAACTTTCTTCCATGAAAACTAAACGCTCCCCCCCCCCCCCCCCCCCCTCCCTGATTTTTAGGGTGGGCCGGGCGCCCTCCACTAATATCCAATTGACTGCTGCCAAATCATCCTTTACGTAAGATACCTAACAATCTGCCCGTAGATGTACCTTGGCAACCCAATTTTTTATTTTTATGTTTACGAATATTGACAACCCAATTTTTGACTAACCAGCCAACCTATTAATGTTCCTTCGAGGGTATTCGGCCTGGCCGGCTGGCCAGGAAAAATCCCTATATATACATGCACACACTAACTTAGGCTAACCAACACAACACAAAGAGCAACACAAACATAAAATTAGCTTGGTTGCTCCAGCAATGGCAGCGACTGTGGAAATCACACAGAGCACAGTGCTCGAGCCCTCCCGGGAGTCGGCCCGCGGTGGCGGGAAGAAGGTGCCTCTCACTGCCTTCGACCGTGCCTCCACCGACGGGTACATCCCGGCAGTCTTCGTGTGGAACGCACCCGCGCCGACCAACGAGGCGCTCAAGGCCGGCCTTGTCGCCGCCGTCGCCAGGTTCCCACACCTCGCCGGGAGGTTCGCTGCCGACGACCACGGACCGAAGTGCTTCCACCTCAACGACGCCGGGGTGCTTGTTCTTGAGGCCACCGCGGACGCAGACCTTGCCGATGCGCTGGCGCACGACGTGTCCACGCACATCAACGAGCTCTACCCAAAGGCCGAAAAGGTGATGAGATGCAGAGTGTTTTTAGACGTCCGAATAAGACCCGCAGAGCTTCAGGTTAAACTAGATGCGGAGATGAGGTTGAAAGAACTTCCCCGAGAAGAAGAATTGAAGTGGGCATTGCGGGCTAAGGTCCGCAAAGTTGTCCAGGGGGACGCGAACACTCAATTCTTTCACTTGATTGCTAATGGCAAGCACAGAAAGAAGAGAATCTTTCAGCTTGAACAAGATGAAGGAACTATTTTAGGACAGGACAACCTAAAACTTTACATAACCGAGTATTATAAGCAGTTATTTGGACCTCCGGAGGAGAGTTGTGTGTCCCTCGATGAGTCCAGGATTGAGGATGTGCCTCAACTAACTGCTAATGATAATGATATTTTGGTTGCCCCGTTCTCGGAGAAGGAGGTGTTTGATGCTATTGCGCAGATGAAAAACAATAAGGCTCCCGGGCCAGATGGTTTCCCGGCGGAGTTTTACAAAAAGTGTTGGCATATTATTAAGGGGGATTTGCTACCAATGTTCAATGATCTATTCTCTGGACAGCTTCAGTTATTTCAATTAAATTTTGGAACAATAACACTGCTTCCTAAGAAAACGGATGCGGTGAGAATTGAGCAGTTCAGGCCGATCTGCCTTCTCAATGTTAGTTTCAAAATCTTCACCAAGGTTGGGACTAATCGGCTCACACAGATTGCGCATTCTGTGGTGCAGCATTCCCAAACTGCTTTCATGCCGGACAGAAACATCCTAGAAGGGGTGGTGGTCCTTCATGAAACGCTCCATGAAATCCACTCGAAAAAATTAGATGGAGTTGTTTTTAAGGTGGATTTCGAGAAAGCGTACGATAAGGTCAAATGGCCATTTCTCCAACAGGCATTGCGTATGAAAGGTTTTGATGAAGCCTAGCGCCGCCAGGTTGAATCGTTTACGCAAAAAGGGAGTGTTGGAATTAAAGTGAATGACGAAATAGGTCATTATTTCCAGACACATAAAGGCCTGAGACAAGGGGATCCGATGTCCCCTATCCTGTTCAACATTGTAGTTGATATGTTGGCAATTATGATAGGAAGGGCTAAGGAAGCTGGTCAAGTGGGTGGCCTGGTTCCTCATCTCGTTGATGGAGGTGTGTCCATCCTTCAGTACGCCGATGATACAATCATCTTTATGGAGCATGACTTGGCCAAAGCGAGAAATATGAAGCTGGTGTTATGCCTATTTGAACAATTGACCGGGTTAAAGATTAACTTTCACAAAAGCGAGTTGTTCTGCTTTGGTAGAGCCAATGACGAACAAGAGGCATATAGGCAATTGTTTGGGTGCGATTTGGGGGCTTTACCTTTCACATACTTAGGAATACCAATCCACCATCGTAGGCTGACAAACAGAGAATGAAAGTGCATCGAGGACCGATTTGAAAAGAAACTGAGTTGCTGGAAGGGCAAGCTCATGTCATACGGAGGCCGATTAATTCTGATAAATTCGGTTCTCACGAGTATGCCTATGTTTCTTTTGTCGTTCTTCGAAGTCCCAGTTGGAGTCAGGAAAAGACTGGACTTTTATCGATCACGATTCTTTTGGCAGGGTGATGAACTAAAACGAAAATACCGTCTAGCCAAATGGGATATCATATGTAGACCGAAAGACCAAGGGGGTCTTGGTATCGAGAATCTTGAAGTTAAGAACAGATGTCTTCTCAGTAAGTGGCTGTGGAAGTTATCAAGTGAGACTGATGCCACTTGGGCGCAAATTCTCCGTAGCAAGTATCTTCAAACCAAAACTTTGTCTCAGGTGACAGTAAGGCCGACTGACTCACCTTTTTGGAAAGGGCTTATGAAAGTCAAATTATCCCTGTTTAATAGGACAAAGTTTATTATTGATAACGGTGCTAGTACGCGATTCTGGGAGGATACTTGGCTCGGAGAGACACCCCTAGCCATTCAATACCCGTCTTTGTATTGTATTGTTCAACGACGTGAGGTGTTCGTTGCAACGGTATTTCAATCTATCCCCCTTAATATTCAGTTCAGAAGGGCGCTAGTGGGTAATCGTTGGGAAGAATGGCTCCGTCTAGTAAGTAGACTGATGGAGGTTCAGCTTTCTCAACAACCCGACGAATTACGCTGGAAGCTTACTAGGTCTGGAGTATTTTCAGTTAAATCAATGTATGTTGATGTTATCAATTCAAGCTTGATTCCTAGTTCCAAACATGTTTGGGCTGTCAAAATTCCTTTGAAAATCAAAGTGTTTCTGTGGTTTGTCCATAAACAAGTTATTTTAACCAAGGATAACTTGACAAAGCGTAATTGGACAGGACCTACTAGGTGTAGTTTCTGTGATCGGGATGAGACGATCAAACACCTTTTTCTTGATTGCCCGCTAGCCAAAGTTTTATGGCGGACGGTCCATATTGCTTTTAATATCACTCCACCGAATTCTGTCAACATGTTATTTGGAACGTGACTTAACGGGATAGAGCCCGCTTTAGCGAGACATATTCGAGTTGGAGTCTGCGCCTTGTTGTGGGCTCTCTGAAATTGCAGAAATGATTTGGTTTTTAACAGGACAACACGCATTCATTTTTTGCAGGTTATTTTTCGAGCCACGGCGTTGATCCGTTCGTGGTCGCTACTCACTCCGACGGAGGCCAGGGAGCGTTTGGTTACTGGATCTATCCGCTGGGAGATGGTAGCTCGGGATATCTACAACCGGTTTGGATGGCGGTCATGTAATAGGATAGGCAATTAGTTTACCTATCTCTCTTTTTGCCAGCCGGTTGTGGCGTCCTTTATTTGGCTAGTCTGTCTTCTAGCCTTTTTGGCTCTGTGTGAGCTCTTTTTTACTTTTAGTTGGAGACTTTAAGACCTTGTTGGAACCTATTTATTTGTTTAATAAGAGGGCCGTATGCATCGTTTTGATGCAGAGGCCGGGGAGCCCCCCTTTTCGAAAAAAAAAAACGTAACATGCAGGATTGAAAACATGCTGATGATTTTTGATGAGATTTTTTACGGTGCATCATACTACCCAATATAATGGGTAGTATTTAGTTGATCCAACGGTCATTACAAATCAGTCATATTTCCGCTCTAGGACATATTGGTAATTCCAAATTAGAGGTAAATTTGTTCTTTCTTAGTTTTAATCACAACTATTAATCTAGTTAATTAAAATAATCCCATCCCATTCCTCACCGCGCCGCCGCAAAATTTCCGTTCACAGTGCGCCGGCAAACACCTCCGCTATACCGGCTTCGCTGCTGTCTGTCCGTGCACACAACACAACTGCACAGTTTGGTGTTGCACATGCTGCGCTAGCCTCTTTGATTTGCATTTGATGATTAGCTGGGGCAAGCGGGCAAGGCAGCTGACGATGCGATGGCGAGCAAGGCGGCGCGGGCATGAGACGGCCGGCTGCGATGGTGAGTGATGTGGTGCTGCGTGGCAGACAACACGTTCGACACCTTGTTGCACTCCGCATTGTTTGCGAGCATCCTCGCGCGGAGGCACGAGCAGGCGCATCTACAGCCCACGTTGCCGGTGCTCCTTCGGGCTGCCGGAGCAGCCCCGCGGGAGAGGCGCTGCGGCGACGACGGGCATGATTCAAGCAAAAGGTGCGGATCCCGCGCTCGCAGGCCAAGAGCGTCGGGCACCTCCCGTGGCCATCAGCAAATACGAGAGCAAGAACGATCTGATTGTACGTGCGTGCCATGCTTGTATATCGGGCCGGCGGCGAGTCTACCTCGTTGTGTACGTGCGGTACAGGCCAGCATGGAGCACAAACCAAGACCGTCAGCTTCGCTTGTTCGTCTTCGTCCTCGGTCGTCGCATGTGGCTGAAAAGAACTCGCGGCATGGACTGGGCAAACAGATGATGGGAGGAAAGGTTGGCCATGGTGGCCAGGAATCTGTCTACGATAAACATTGAAGTGCCCAATATGCCCCTAATTAGTGAATATACTATCAAAAACCTGAGGTAGTATTGGCTTATCTAGGCCCTCCAAGCCACACAAATGAAAGGCCCAAATTACATTGATGTACTGTAAAAGGTCTTTTGATACTGTTGGGTTGCAGGAACGTGCGAATGAGTCCATCTTCCAGGCGCAGCTGACGAGGTACGCGTGCGGCGGTCTGGTGATCGGCACCGCCTGCCATCACCAGGTCGCCGACGGTAAGTCCATGAGCGTCTTCTACACCGCGTGGGCCAGCGCCGTCCGCACCAACTCGGCAGTTCTCCCGTCGCCGTTCGTCGATCGCTCGGCCACGGTTGTCCCCCGAAGCCCACCGACGCCGGCGTATGATCATCGGAACATCGAGTTCAAGGGCGAGCGCAGCTCGAGCTACTCCTATGGTGTCCTCCCCATGGACAGGATCCAGAACCTAGCCATGCACTTCCCGGATGAGTTCATCGCCGACCTCAAGGCCCGTGTGGGCACGCGCTGCAGCACGTTCCAGTGCCTCCTTGCGCACACGTGGAAGAAGATCACGGCGGCGCGGGATCTGGCGCCGGATGATTTCACGCAAGTGAGGGTCGCCGTCAACTGCCGCGGTCGCGCAAAGCCTCCCGTGCACATGGACTTCTTCCCAACCCTAGCCGCCCCTCCTCCTCACCCCCGCCCTCTTCCCTTCCTCGCCGCCGCCTGAGGCAGCCGCTGGGCAAGCCCGGGGAGCCAAGGATGGTGGCGGCGGGGCCTCGGTTGCCCTGCCTCTGCGTGGGGCACCCCGGATCTGGAGCGGCGGCTCCATTGGCAAGGCACGGCCGGCTAGCAGCCGTGCGGGCAGTGGATCTGGCTTCCCGGCCGCGCGGGCGGTGGGATCCGGTGGTCGTTGGCGGCCGGCGACGGCTTCTGCGGCGGTCGGTGCGCGCGATCTGGCGCCTCCCCTCCTCCCCTGTTCGGCGTGCGGGCCAGCCTGGTCGGGCCACGCTTCCTCTTGGTCGTCGGTTCTGTACAGGAGGCGCTGCTGGTGGCGGGGATCTAGTTCGGGCGAAATCCCTGGCCGGCCATGACCGGCCGCGCCGATGGCGACGCCTGAGGGCGCCGTTCCCCTCCTTGGAGGCGTCGGTATGGACTGATCTCCTCACTTCCCCTTCCCCTAGGTCTCCTGGGCGAAAGCCCTAACTTTGTTGGGCGGCGGCGGCGCTCACGGCGCCGTTCCCTTCTTGAAGGCACCGCTTTGGGAACTTTGGAGTTGGGTGGCGCTTGTGGGTGGTGGACGATGGCGGTGGTGCGGCTCTATCCTAGCATGGATTTACGTCCGTTGCTTGGAGATGGACTCGCGTAGGTGGAGGTCGTCGTCTGGCGTCGTGGTGGCGTCAATGGCGGAGGATCTGCCAAGGCTCGCGTAGGTGGAGGTCGTCGTTTGGCGTCGTGGTGGCGTCGATGGCGGAGGACCTGCCAAGGTTGTCACCTCAATCTGCTCTGAAGATGGACCAGTGAAAGATGGCGGCGACGACACATGTGAGTGCGTCGGACCGGTTTGAGCCCCGGACCCGGCAGATGGCTCGGTCGGGGCCTCCGGCTTTAGATGTTAGGCTTAGGTGAGAGGTCTGGGTATGTGGCTCAGCTTGCACCCCTTCATCATTTGGATAGGAGTAGCGGCAGATGTTACCAAGATGGCGGATTCAGGCATATTGTTGTTATACTTTGTAAGGTCCTCGAGAATAATCAATAAAATAGCCGTATGCATCTCCCAGATGCAGAGGCCGGGGGTCATCCTCCTTTTCTTAAAAAAAAGAAAACATGGACTTCTTCGGGAACATGGTGCTCTGGGCGTTCCCGAGGATGCAGGTGCGGGACCTCCTGTCCAGCAGCTACCCAACGGTGGTCGCCGCCATCCGGGACGCCGTCGCGCTCGTCGACGACGAGTACATCCAGTCGTTTATCGACTTCGGGGAGGCGGAGCGCGGCGTCATTGAAGACGGCGGCGAGGAGCTGGCGTCGACGGCAGCGACGCCAGGCACAATGTTTTGCCCTGACCTGGGGGTTGACAGCTGGCTCGGATTTCGGTTCCACGACCTCGACTTTGGCTACGGGCCGCCCTGCGCGTTCATACCGCCGGACCTTCCCATCGAAGGAATAATGATCTTCGTGCCGTCCTGCGACCCCAAGGGTGGTGTCGACCTCTTCATGGCGCTCGATGACGAACACGTCCAGGCCTTCAAGCAGATATGCTACTCCATGGACTAACCATGCAACGTATAATACACGTATAGATTTTTTTTGCGAATAATACACATATAGACATGTACACGAGTAACACTACAAAAATGTAGTATGTATCTGCTCCTAAACCTAAACTGCCTTTGCTTAACTGCATAGAAGGCTGTGGTACCCATACGCGGTCTCCTTTTCGGAAACAAATGTACTCATAGTCTTGCCGGAAAGAGCTTTTTACCGGTTCCGGGATCTACCCGTGGAGAATCCATCATCCGCTCTTGCATTGTGATTCGTGTGTGGACCCACCAATTAATTCTCAATATGACTAGCCACAATGGGGAGTAACTTAGACTAGTAATATGCATATGTTACTAGTCTATGTTACTACCTCTATAATGAGGAGTAACATATGTGTGATGTCTCTTTTTTTTCATTTATTGCTACGTTACTAGCTATGTTACCACATGTCTCTCTTTCTTCATTTATTACTTGCCACATTATCTATTTTATCTAGATATATGTGATATTATCACCTATGTTACTCTCGTTGTGGGTAGTCTAACTGATATACGAATCAGCTTCCTGCAGTATACACTACAATACGGCTGACATGCACAGGCTTTTATCAGCAAGAGTACCACAGGAGGGATTATGATGGCTGCATGCACGTCACATCCTCCTCTCTCTCTCCAAAAAAGGAACTTGTCTTTTATTTTCAACGTGGCACCTTGAATCGATCATAACTTTTGAATCACATTTTTGCTCTTCAAACTTTTTACATATTTGAATTCAAGTCGACAGGATCTTCAAATAGAGAACAATTTTGGATATATTTTGACTAGTTTGAATTTTCAATCAAATTTCAGTTTAAATTATTTGTTACAGTGATGTTGTTTATTTCTGGAAGAGTGATTTTTTTTGTGAAATTAGTTTTTCTTCGGACAACGATTCTTTCTAAATGAGTTGGTAATAATTTAACCCTATTTTCTGGTACAAATGAAATCCATTGAAATAAGTGTAACTGGTATTTTTTGACCTTTGAAATTAGTGAAATGGCTAAAATACAATTGAAATATGTTCTGTAAATGACTAGAAATTGATTTCTTCAAGTGAGTGAAATTAGTACTTTGGTAATAATTGAAATCATTTTTTCTGAACAACTGAAATCCATCGAAACATGATGTGTAACTATGTGAAATTGATATTTTGTGATATCTGAAATTAGTGAAATAGCTAAAATACAATTGAAATATGTTCCGTAAAAGACTTGAAATCTGTTTCTTCAAACGAGTGAAATTAGTATTTTGGTAATAATTGAAATCTGTTTTCTGGAACAACTGAAATCCATCGAAACATGATGTGTAAATATGTGAAATTGATATTTTGTGATCTCTGAAATTAGTGAAATAGCTAAAATACAATTGAAATATGTTGCGTAAAAGACTTGAAATCAGTTTTTGCAAATGAGTGAAATTAGTATTTTGGTAATAATTGAAATCTTTTTTCGAGAACAAATGAAATCCATGGAAACATGATGTGTAAATATGTGCAATTGATATTTTGTGATCTCTGAAATTAGTGAAATAACTAAAATACAATTGAAATATGTTCCGTAAAAGACTTGAAATCAGTTTCTTCAAGATGAGTGAAATTAGTATTTTGGTAATAATTGAAATCTTTTTTATAGAACAAATGAAATCCATGGAAACATGATGTGTAAATATGTGAAATTGATATCTTGTGGTCTCTGAAATTAGTGGAATAAATGAAATATACTTGAAATATGATTTGTAGAAGACTTGAAATCAATTTCTTCAATGAGTGAAATTAGTATTTTGGTAATAATTGAAAACCTTTTTCTAGAACAAATGAAATCCATCGAAACATGATGTGCAAATATGTGAACTCGAGTGAAATAATTTGCGCATCTTTTTTTAAATGATTGTTTGAAATAATTCAAAATGTTTCTTGAAATAAATGAAATCTGAATTTTCAAATGAATGAAATAGTTGAAGTGAAATAAATCGATTGAAACATTAAAACTTAAATGTGTTTGAAATATATTCAAGATTGATCTTGTTTTAAAGGTCTAGACGTCATGAGTTCAAATATATAAAAAGTTTCAAATACAAAATTATGGTTTAAAAGATACATATGATTTAACTAGCAACTCTAAAATAAAAGTGTGAATTTATTGTGTAAAGGAAGAGAGAGATGAGACCTGTCAAATTCCAGCCATGCATGCGTGTGGATGACATCACATGGTGGGCCAGAGTGTTCAAATACCAACATTTAGTAAAGAGGTAATATCACCCGGAGTCATATAACTTGTGTTTGATGTTCAGTTTGGTGCTAAAACTTTAAGAATACAGATTTGTGGTCATTCAACTTGCGTTCTCGTGCAAATACGGTGCTTCCTCTCGTATCTAGCCGTATGACCTGCTCAGATGGCGCGCTAGCTTGGCGGAGGCCCACTTGTCAGTGGCTAGAGTACAAATGGTGTTGGGTGACTCTAGCACGCTAGATTTTTTTTAGAAAACCCCCTTGCAATTTATTTAATTATGCATAAAAGGCCTCAAATATAATGAAAAAAAATGGGACAGTGAGGTTCAAAACCACGACCTGTTACTAAAACAGGTAGCTGTATAACCATCACACCACCACCGATTCACGTTGAACATCTAGGGCTAAACTTTCTTTAACGACACACAAAAAGCCGATAAATAGGCCCATATGTCTAAAGGGTAATTTAGGTGTGGGGCCACTAGTCAGTGGGATACTAACAATATGTTAGGCTAAACAGGTAATTAGGCTAATCTATGCAGGGGCACCTGTCAGTGTGTCAAATTGTAGTTCGGGCGCCCGAATAATTTTGCAGAAAAATAGGGGAATGACGGAATCAATCTCTCGACATCAAGCGTGTCAGTGCACGAGCTAACCACAACACCAAATACCTGTCAGTGCCTACATAGAGAAACACTGAATTTTATAATTTTGCCATGGCAACTACTCGTGTTCCTGTTTTTTTTCTCCCGAACCGAATTTCTAATAACTTATTTAAATTGTTTGTTAACCTAAATAAATTTAGACGTTAAAAAATTGAATTCAAAATTCATTTCAAAAATTTGGGTGAAAAAACTGGAATTTTTGAGATATTTTGAAACACGGATTTTCCAGGCGCTTACGAAAAAAAGGGAATCGAAACAAAATCTCGCTCGCGGAAAAGTTTTGTACGTTATAAGTTAATCATTATATATTTTGATGCTGTTTTTTTTTTTGAATTTTTTTACGAAAAAAGACAAGAGTTTCCAAAAACCCGAGAAAGAGGAATCAAGAACTACGTACAATATAAAATCAAGTGCATCTCTAAATAGTCATTGTATGCAGTCTGTGTAGTGGTTGGCTAGTGCGTGCGTTGTATATGAGGTTGGATATGAGGTCGGGAGTTTGAATGCCCCAGCGCCCTCTCTTTTTTTCATTTTTCCCACCACCCGTGCTGACAAGTGGGACCCACACATGTTATTCAGGGGGCTCATGTTTAATTAAATACAGAGGGGTGATTATGCAAAAAAAAAATGTGCATGTCGCACTGAGCAGTTCTAGTCACTTACAGTGGGCCATAGCCAGGTTGGCGTGTCACGTAAGAGCGGGATACGTCTGAATACGAACGAAGTGACTGTATTTACACGAGAACGCAAGTTGAATGACCAGAAATCCGTATTTTTAAAGTTTTAGCACCAAACTGAACATCAAACGCAAGTTCTGTGACTTCCGGTGATATTACCTCTTTAGTAAACATGAGCAAACAGTGTTATACTGCATGTAGTATAAACTACAGTGTGTGGTGGCATGATATGATTGGCTCAAGGTTGCCGGTAGCTGCCATCACCAGTAAATTTACTTATTCGATAGTCTTGCAGAATGTCATAGAAGATTGGTGTAATTTCACTTCTACAACACACAGAAATATGGACGCACACCACCACCACCACACAGACATTAATGAAACACTGCAAGATTATAAAGTTCTAAGATAGAACAAGTCACCTCGCCATCGGCGGTAATAACAACACCCATCAAAATCTAATACAGATTTGCTATTTCACATCTAAAAGTGAAATAGTTACCTCACATCCAACGTTCTAACCATGATTTAGACATTAAGATTCGTGTTTTTGGTCCTTTTTGGTTTGTTCCAAGTGCTTAAAAACGTCATGCGCCTACTCAGTGGCGGAGCTAGCTAGGAAAAGCTGGCCGGGCCTGTGCGAGCTAGCACAGAGAAAAACACATACAAATTGCTTTAGATGGCCTAGTTTGCCCTCATGTTTCACTGTTTTTCCTTTCTGTTGGGCGGGCCATAGCACAGTTTTGCCTTTGTGTAGCTCCGCCACTTCGCCTACTCTTTTCATTTGTTCAAAGTCTTTTTGATTGATGAGTCGGTCAGACTCAACGACACGAGCATGCATTTTGTTCGCTCCAGCTTTGATCCATTTAAGCACCGATCCACGCAGCATTGCTTTGTTGTGCTTCTGTGTGTTTGTAGGTACCCTACTTGTAGTGCATGCACAGGTCGTGGAGCTTGCTCACGACTGTGTTTTCTTTTTTCTTTTTTCTTCTTTTTTCATTTGTGTGTTTCAAATTCATAAACTTTTTCAATTCATGAGTTTCTTAATTTATTTTTTTTCTCTTTTCTCTTTTCTTTTTTCTCCTTTTCTCTTTTTTATTATTTTAAATTCATGAATTTTTCTATCGCCGTTAGTTGACTGTCCACCATCAAACAAGGGGTTGTTTTTTTTTGTTGTCCCAGTTGTAAGTCTGCCCTTGACTCGCAACTGGGCCTGATATTTTCTTTCGCCCCAATTGCAAGTTCATCCTCGACTCATAACTGAGCCTCGACCTTTTTTTTCAGTTGCAAGTCCACACTTGACTCGCATCTAGGGTCTGACTTTTTTTGTCTTAGTTGCAATCCTACGCCCGACTCGCAACTGGGGCTCGAACTTTTTTTTGTCTCAGTTGCAAATCCGCCCTTGACTCGCAACTGGGGCCTAACACTTTTTTTGTCCCAGTTGCAAGTTCACCCTCGACTCGCAACTGGAGCTTGATCTTTTTTAGTCCCAATTGTAAGTCCACCCTCGACTCGCAACTAGGGGTCCGGCCTTTTTTGTTCTGGATGCAAGTCCACCATTGACTCGCAACTAGGGGCCCGACCTTTTTCCCCTAGTTGATAGTCCAACCTCGTCCTACCCCAACTTGTTTGGGACTAAAGGCTTGGGTCTAATTTTTTTGTCCTAATAGCAAGTCCACTCTTGACTCGAAACTGGGGCTCGGTCTTTTTTTTCTCTCAGTTGCAAGTCCACCCTTGGTTTGCAACTGGGACCAACACTTTATTGTCCTAATTGCAAGTCAACCCTTGACTGGTAACTGAGACACGACCTTTTTTTGTCTCGATTGCAAGTCCACCCTTGACTCGCAACTGGGGTTGGATCTTTTTTTGTCCCAATTGCAAGTCTACCCTCGACTCGTAACTGGTGACAAGGACATACATTGGGGATAGGGTCACAGGCCTGACCTACAGACCCTACCCCAAGGACACCATGCACTACAAACTAGGCCCCAGGGCCAAGTAACCATTCATAATTGCTGCAACCTGAGAACCACTCGGAAGACAACAACCACTCGGAGTACAAACAATCCATTCAACCAACTCATCTCACTCGGAGTACCTGAATCCACTCGGCAGAGAAGACCAAGAGTCTCTCCAAGATCGCAACGGTCAGGACGTGCGTCCACCGCCTTAAAGAACAGTCAATATAGACGTTACCAGTAACCGTCGCCCTTAAAACATCCCTTTAACCCATAGTTATGGGAGCATTCATCAGGGGCTGGGCGTACTCTATATAAGCCACCCCCCAGCTCCATAATAAGGGTTCGCAATCTCTTATAAACTATACACTCCAATCAATCAAGCTCCAGAGCACAGAGACGTAGGGTTGTTACCTCCTTCGCGAGGGGCCTGAACTCGTAAATCCGAGTGTAACAACTGCGCCGTAGCTAGACTCTGCCCTCTAATCCGTACGCCCATACACTACTGTCAGACCTATTCCCACGACAGTTGGCGCCCACCATGGGGCCGGCGTCTAAGTGACTTCCACGTAGTTGCAATTTCCTCATCTTCACCATGGTTTCTGGTGGCAGGCTGTCATTCGGCCACGAGATCCGTCTCGGCGCCCTCAGCTTTGTCGCTGATGATTTGGCAAGGCTCTAGGATGCCCTGTTGGACGTCGAAACGCTGCCCGTTCGCGGGGCGGCGCACTTCCGCACGAGTACCTTCGGCGTTCTCCTTCGTCAGCCGTTGACCCCGTACCAGTCGACAGATCCAGCAGCTTCGCTTTGCTCCACTGTTCGACGTCGCAAGTGCTCCAGACGCTCGCGGCTCCAGTGGTGGATCAAGCATGCGGTGGCCCTCCAAGTGGCGGCCCCGCAGATCACGGCGATCAAGCCCGACGAGTCCATCCTCGACTTGTTTGACTCCCTGCGTGATCACTCGGGTAGCGCATCCAAGTACGAGAGCAGCGATCCTGCTGTAGAGGTGCTTATGGCCGGCTTCCAGCACAGCCCGCCTGGGTATTCCCGCGGTGGCGTTGTCGGCGTTCTGGGATCGGGGGTACCCAGATCTGCCTGCCTGCGGCCCAGCGCGTGGGCCCATCGACGGCCTTGTACGGCCCAGCTACAACGACTCCAAGGCAAGACCCTCGCGAGGGCCCTAGCCTCGCGAGGCGAATGACAGCAAGACCTCCAGAGGAGCGGCCTCCCCAGGCTGCCTCCCGAGGGGCGGAGACTTCAATGCAGGTACCCAGCCTCACGAGGCTGCGATGACGTGATCCATGACGACCAAGGCCAGGCGGGCGCCAACAAGCGTAGAGGAGACGGTTTCCTCTTTGGTGCTAAGGGAGCAAGGACAGACGCTGGTTCCCAAGGAATCCCCCAAATTTTTTCATTCCGGTGCAACAAGACCAAGACCATGAGCTCGGTAGGATGGATGTCATCGCCGAGCCCACCTCTGCGTCACGACCAGAAGCTTTGCAGGCGAAGACTACCTTTCGTCAGGATTAGATGTACTTATTGTCCCCTTTCAAATTGGCCGTTGTGGGATCCCTTCCCGCCAAAGTTTCGAGGGAAGAGGACCAAGGCCACTATAAGTATAGGCTAGCCACCACCATAGAGGGGATCCCAGATCGGACCCTTGACCATTCCACCCACATCACTTGAGCCCTCGCGAGGCTGCTCATCCACTGTACTAGTTCATCCTCAGCCTCCTCGTGAGGCCAATCCACCACAAAGCAGGAGTAGGGTTTTACACTGCAAGGTGCCCCGAACCTGGGTAAATTGATGTGTTCATCTTCTTCTTCCTTGATCGTGCGAACTCGGTGAGGCTAGGCTGTGGGGTGGTGAGCTTGAGACTTGAGCTGGTTGAGATCTTCGCACACGCCCCAGAGTTCGAACCTTCTTGGGTCTGCGGAGCCCTGAATCCGATATTTGGCGCGCCAGGTAGGGGCGTGTCAAAGCTCCGCCTCTTCACTGACCACGCTCCGCCCTCGCCTCGTCGCTTCCATGGCGGATGCTGTCCCGCAGGTTTGGCCGCCCGAAGCCTATGGGAGCGCTGCGGGCTGCCCGGCCTTCACCCCCGGCCTGCGCCGGGTACGGTGGCCCGCGAAGTTCAGGCCATCGTTACCCCCGCGGTATGATGGCGCTGCGGACCCCGAGGAGTTCCTCCAACTGTACTCGCAGGCCATCCAAGCGGCGGGCGGCGACAACAAGGCCATGGCAAACTGGTTCCCCCTGGTCCTCATAGAGGCCCCTCGGTCCTGGCTCCGCGGCCTCCTGGACGCCTCGATCTCTTATTGGGAGAAGCTCTGCGGTCAGTTCGTCGTGCGCTTCGCGGCGCTGGCGCCCCATGCAGTTGCATGCATCATCGGTGGGTCGCAAGCGCTTGCCTCTAACCGCCACATCAAGCAGTTTTTCCGCCGGGCGTGCGGAACTCAGCCGCGGCATGAGGCCCTGCGGGGCCACGCAAGGCCTGATACCGACATCACCTTCGACCCCAGGGATCATCCAAGGACGGCGGCCGCTGCGGGTGCACTCCCCATGCTATGCACGCCCACCATCAGCAACATCGCGGTCACCAAGACCCTCATCGACGGCGGCGCCGGCCTCAACGTCCTCTCCCTAGAGATCTTCAACATGCTCGAGGTGCCTCATGACCAGCTCGCACCCACCAAACCCTTCTCGGGGGTGACCAGGGGCTTCGCCACCCCCTTGGGGCAGGTGCGCCTTCCCGTCACCTTCGGCAAGCGCGACAATTACCGCACTGAGCTGATCAACTTTGACATGGCCCGCATCGGCCGCCCGTACAACGCCATCCTGGGGTACCCAGCTCTCGCCAAGTTCATGGCGGCGACCCATCTGGGCTACAACATCATCAAGATGCCGGGCAGCAGTGGCATCATCACAGTGGTCGGAGACACAAAGGACGCGATCTGGGCCCTCAAGCTCGCCTACGGGGCCGCGGCGGCCTCTCACCCCAGCGTTGGGGGCGCCCTGGAGGCCCTCGAGGCCGCGCCAACGAAGAAAAAACAGTTGTTCTCTCAGGACCGGGCCGAGAGGAAGCAAGTGCCCGTCGACGACAGGGGTGCAGGCCCCACCTTCACCATAGGTGCCGGCCTTCCCCCGGAGCAGGAGGAGGCATTGATTGGCTTCCTCTGGGCGAACAAGGACGTGTTCGCTTGGGAGGCGTCAGACCTGGTCGGCATCCCGAGGGAGGTGATCGAGCACCACCTCATGGTATGCCCTGGAGCGCGCCCCGTGAAGCAAAAGGCGCGGCGTCAAGCACAAGAAAAGCAAGCGTTCATCGTCCAAGAGGTCCGCAAGCTGCAAGAAGCCGGCGTTATTCGGGAAGTACGGCACCCGGATTGGCTGGCCAACCCAGTAATTGTCCCCAAAAAGGGGGGGGGAAGGAGCGTATGTGCGTCGACTTCACGAGCCTCAACAAGGCTTGTCCTTAGGACCCCTTCCCGCTTCCGCGCATTGACCAGATCATGGACTCCACCGCCGAGTGCGATCTGTTGTGCTTTTTGGATGCTTTCTCAGGATATCATCAGATCAAGATGGCGACGGAGGACGTCGAAAAGATGGCCTTCATCTCCCCATGTGGCATGTACTGCTACACCTACATGCCCTTCGGGCTGCGGAACACCGGTGTAACCATCCAGCGGCTGATGCACATCGCGCTGGGGCCGCAGCTGGGGCGAAATGCGAAGGCATACGTCGATGACATCGTGGTCAAGTCGCGGGAGGCAAGGACCCTCATCGAAGACCTGGAAGAAATGTTCGCCAACATGCGCCAAGTGAACCTGTGGCTCAACCCAGAAAAGTGCGTGTTCGGGGTCCCGTCCGGCAAGTTGCTGGGTTTCCTTGTATCACACAGAGGGATCGAGGCTAACCCCGAGAAGATCAAGGCAATTGAAAAGATGCGCCCGCCGCAGACCCTCAAGGAAATGCAAAAGCTCGCAGGATGCGTGACCTCCCTGGGGCGCTTCAACTCCAAGTTCGGCGAGCGCGCCCTCCCTTTGTTCAAGCTGATGAAGAGAAAGGGCCCTTTCGAGTGGACTCCGGAGGCTGAGGCGGCTTTTGAAGACCTCAAGACGTACCTCACGAGCCCACCCGTCATGGTGGCGCCTCGTCGTCTTGAGCCCCTGGTGCTCTACTTGGTGGCCACCCCCCACTCGGCTAGCGCAGCGCTCGTGGCGGTTAGGGAGGAGCACACCAGTGCGGGCGCAAAGCGGGGCGACCCGCGAGGGGTCGCGCAATGTTCGCCGCCTCAGGACGGCTCCTGAGGTCCTCATCACTTCCCCAGCCAGCGAGGCTCCCGAGTCCCACTCGCACCACGCGGAGCAAGGCGCCATTGATACTTCGCCCCTCGTCGAGCACCCGGTGTACTTCGTCAGCACGGTGCTGCGGGATGCGCGCGTGCGCTACCCCATGCAGCAGAAGCTCCCGCTCGCGCTCCTCGTCGCCTCCAGAAGCTGCGCCATTATTTCCAAGGCCACCCCATCAAGGTCGTCTCCGCATACCCCCTGGAGAAGGTGCTCTGCAGCCCCAACGCCGCTGGAAGGGTTGCAGAGTGGAACATTGAGCTGCAGGCCTTCCAGCTGGAGTTCAACACCACCAGGGTCATCAAGGGTGCGGTCCTCGCTGATTTCATGGCGGAGTGGCCGGACACTCCCGACCGGGGGCTGGACGAGGGCCAATCCCTCACGCCTGGCGATGAGGCACCTGACGGCTGGGTCATGCACTTTGATGGTGCCTTCGCGCGGCGGGGTGCGGGGGCTGGAGCCGTACTCATCTCACCGACTAAGGACAAGCTCTACTATGCCGTGCAGCTTTGCTTTCAGCATGGCGAGAAGGTCTCCAACAACATCGCAAAATACGAGGGCCTGATTGGCGGCCTCAGGGCCGCGGCCGCCCTGGGGGTCAAGCGTCTCACCATCAAGGGCGACTCCCAGCTTCTCGTCAACTTCTCCAACAAGGAATACAAACCCAAGGACGAACACATGGAGGCATACCTGGAAGAGGTACCTAAAATTGAAAAGTGCTTCTTGGGCTTGGAATCGCAGCATGTTCTGCACGGCACGAACAAGAAAGCAAACGACATCGCCAAGAGGGCATCTCGCCGCGAGCCTCAGAAGCCTGGCGTCTTTGAGGAAAGGCTCTTCAAACTGTCGGTGGTGCCCCCCCCCCCCCCCCCCCCCGCCGCAGGCCCGGCGCTGCTCCGAGAAGAGCCGCCTCCGGCCCCGTCCTTGGGTGCCCCGGCCTGTGGCCTGACGTCAGGAGCTCGCCTACTCCTGCCGCTGGAACCTCAGGAAGGCTGCTGGACCGAGGAGTTCAAGGCGTACTTGCTCCGCGGCACCTTACCGGAGGAGGAGGACGCGAAACGCGTGGTTCGCCAGGCCACTGCTTATTGCTTGCAGGACGGCGAGTTGTACCGAAGATGCCCCAATGATGTCTCGCTGCGATGCATATCCAAAGAACAGGGGCGCGAGCTGTTGGCCGACATCCACGGTGGGGACTGTGGACACCACTCCTCATCATGCACCCTCATGGGCAAGGCGTTCTGCAGTGGGTTCTACTGGCCTACGGCTCTCCACGACGCCACCGAGCTGGTGAGATCTTGCGAGGCCTGCCAGTTCCACGCCAAGCAGATTCACCAGCCCGCGCAAGGTCTCCAGACCATCCCGCTCTCATGGCCCTTCGCGGTCTGGGGGTTGGATATCCTGGGCCTGTTTCCTCGGGCGGCCAGCGGTTACCGCTACCTCTACATCGCCATCGACAAGTTCACCAAGTGGGCGGAGGTGGAGCCCGTGTGCACCATTCCCGCCGGCTCGGCCGTCAAGTTCATCAAGGGCCTCGTGAGCCATTTCGGAGTCCCCAACCGTATCATTACTAACAATGGCTCCCAATTCACAAGCAACCTCTTCAGGACATATTGTGCTAACCTTGGAACGCAGATATGTTACGCTTCGGTGGCACACCCATGGAGCAACGGTCAGGCTGAGCGTGCCAACGCGGAGGTCCTGAGGGGCCTCAAGACAAGGAGCTTCAAGAAGAAGCTCGAGGCCTGCGACAGGGGTTGGCTTGGTGAGCTTCAGTCTATGTTGTTGTCCATCTGCACCACCGCGACTAAGCCCACCGGCGAGACCCTGTTCTTCCTCATCTATAGGGCTGAGGCGGTCCTCCCGCACGAGGTCAGGCATCGCTCCCCATGGGTCTTGGCGTTCGACGAGGCGCGTCAGGATGCCTCGCGGGGAACAGACCTCGTGCTCGGGGGAGGAGGCCCGTCGCCAAGCCTCGCTCCACGCCACGAGGTACCAGCAGGCGTTGCGGCCCTACCATTGCTGCAGCATCCGCTCCCGGACCCTCGAGGTTGGAGACCTCGTCCTGAGGTGGGTCCTCTCCAGCGAGGGCCTCCACAATCTCTCGCCCATGTGGGAGGGCCCATTCAGGGTCGCCCATGTCTCCAGGCCCGACGCCGCACGCCTGGAGACGCAGGACGGGGTCCCCATCCAGAATGCTTAGAACATCCAGCATCTCCGCAAGTTCTGCCCATGACACTCTCACGTAATAATGAGTGGGGATGTACACGTCCCGAAGCCTCCCGGTACGCCGCCTCGCGGGGGCTCCCACCCACGCCCAAGTGGAAGGCCCGTGCTCCGTGCTGGCGGACGACACGGTCTTACATCGACTATGCCCACGCCTAGTGGAGGCCCCATGCTCCGCGCTGGTAGGGAGACTAGCATAGGTGTTGGAAGCGGCTTTCTCTTTTGCTTGCTCTTGTAACCAACTTGCCACTTTTTGGAATGAAGTTTGAAGTTCTCGCATATTTATTTGAAAAGGGGTAGGACTTTCTTTTTTCCTCCTTCCGGCGTTTTTCTCTCCTTGAATCTCGTTTTCGGAGGAAGAGGCGCTTGCCCGTTGCTCCCTCCCACACGTCCCGCGAGCGGGGGCTGGGGCACGGTGTTACACTCAGGCTAGCCCCAGGCCGCAATGGCTGCGGGTCCGCCCGCACGCGCACCTCGCCAAGGCCTTGGCATCCGAATCCTCGCGCGACGCTCTTAAGCGATCCAACGGGCACGTACCGCTTTCGGCCCCTCGCCTTAGGAGCGCTTATCTCCTAGCCTTGTTGGGCATCGCGACCCGGCATACCAGCGATGATCGCCCCTCGCTCGGGGGCTCCGGACGCAAGATGGGCGCCAAGGAAGGGTGGCTGGAGAAAAAGCGACCACGGTCTAGCTCATTATTGAGGAACCCCATGTCAAGTGCTCTGTGCATCTCCGGAGGCTCTGTAATCTTGTAAACCCCCCAGGGACCTTGCGGGCCGCGAGCCCCCCGAGGCCTAGAGCGACCTGGTCCATAAGGAGGGAGCCTCCTCGGGACCCCAGGGGCATCACTAGGATCAAGGCTCCGGAGGAATGCGCCTCGAGACACAGCAACCCGCCAAGGGTCACGAGCGCACCGAGCTAAGTTATTCTAATCGCGCCAGGCAGGAACTTTCAATTGGTAGAACATAAACGGGAAACACTGACATAAAGGCACAAGCGCCGCGGTTCATTACACGTCCCCAGGGGGCTCTTCATGGTTCTTAATGCAGGAAATGAAAAAAACAAAGAAGCGGCCTCCCGAGGACCGCTGCTCCTGAGGCCTCGCTCCGACGCCGCGCACACTTAGTCCTCCTCCTCCTCCTCCTCCTCCTCCTTGACGGGGGCGTGGCGGCGCAGCGGCCCAGCCTCCTTCTTGGTCTGGGCGCAGCGACGTGGCGGCTCATCGTAATCATCATCGCTCAAGCTCTCCTCGGGGGAGGCGTCACTGCTTCCGGAGGTGTCGCGGCCGTAGCCAAGGGCAAGTTCACCGCGGAGGACGCTGCCGCCACGATGGTCGTCGTCGTCGGAGGGATGGTCGTTGTCGCTGCCGTCGCCCTCGGGGCAGCACCCCAAGCGCCTGTCGTCCTCCCCGAAGACCTTGACAAAGAGCGTCGCCGCCCCGTCATACTTAAGGTGAGGGTACGTCTCCCCTGCAGGCTGCGGGCGCGGGCGAATGTCTACCACCCGTGGTTCAGGAACACATTGCCTGCAGGGTGACCTCGACCTCCACCCACAAGGCCCTGTTGCAGCAGCCGTCGGCCTGCAGCCATAGACCAGCAGGTCCTCCGGCCGGCAGCGCCCCCGTGAAGAAGCGCGGAAGCTGGAGCCAGGTGCCCTTCGGCCTTTCCACCCACACAACAAACTCTTGGGTCATGTCGGCCGTGTGGGATCGCAGGCGCGGTGGCTGGATGGCCGCCGAGGGCCTTCCACTTCGACCATGGCCGCCACAGCTTCCGCGGCCGTTTCCACAGGAGGGACTCTTCCCGCGGCCGCCGGATGCAATGCGGACCCCCGTGGGGGTGCGCTCGCGCCCCTGGGAAACCATCCCTGGTGTCGCGATGGACTTGCGAGGGCGGCCACGCCCCCTCTTGGGCGGCGGTGCCTCTGGCCCCTCCTTGGGGGCCTTGCCCTTCTCTTCAGCGGTGAACCTCCTCAATGGCGCCATGGGTGCTTCGGCAAGATGATGGCTATGGCGGAGATAGGAGAAGAGAGAGCGAAAAGACAAAGATGGGACGGGGCACTGCCCCCTCGCCCTCTTATAGGCGATCGTGGGCCAACCGGCGTCCCTCCACCTTCGCGTGATGATGGCCTCACAGCATGCACGTCCAAGACTTTCGTCAGTCGAAGCAGTTGCCAAGGCGGCGTGGGGAAGCGAAGGTGTCCGTGTTTCGTCATGCGCCACGCATCAAGCCTGGCCCGCAGGCGATTTGGGGCCCGCGGCGCTTCGCCCTTCACTCCTTGCCTTCGCCTCGATGCCAGGCCGAGCGCGCATTGGGCCCGGGGGCTACTGTTGGCGTTCTAGGATCGGGGGTACCCAGATCTGCCTGCCTGCGGCCTAGCGCATGGGCCCATCGACGGTCCTGTACGACCCAGCTACAACGACTCCAAGGCAAGACCCTCGCGAGGGCCCTAGCCTCACGAGGCGAACGGCAGCAAAACCTCCAGAGGAGCGGCCTTCCCAGGCTGCCTCCCGAGGGGCGGAGACTTCAATGCAGGTACCCAGCCTCATGAGGCTGCGATGACGTGAGCCATGACGACCAAGGCCAGGCGGGCGCCAGCAAGCGCAGAGGAGACGGTTTTCTCTTTGGTGCTAAGGGAGCAAGGACATACGCGGGTTCCCAAGGAATCCCCCAAAGGTTTCCATTCTGGCGCAACAAGACCAAGACCACAAGCTCGGCAGGACGGATTTCATCGCTGAGCCCACCTCTACGTCATGACCAGAAGCTTTGCAAGCAAAGACTACCTTTCTTCAGGATTAGATGTACTTCTTGCCCCATTTTAAATTGGCCGTTGTGGGATCCCTTCCCGCCTAAGTTTCGAGGGAAGAGGACCAAGGCCACTATAAGTATAGGCTAGCCACCACCGTAGAGGGGATCTCGGATCGGACCCTTAACCATTCCACCCACATCACTTGAGCCCTCGCGAGGCTGCTCATCCACTATACTAGTTCATGCTCAGCCTCCTCGTGAGGCCAATCCACCACAAAGCAGGAGTAGGGTTTTACACCGTAAGGTCCTCCGAACCTAGGTAAACTATTGCATTCATCTTCTTCTTCCTTGCTCGTGCGAACTCGGTGAGGCTAGGCTATGGGGTGGTGAGCTTGAGACTTGAGCTGGTTGAGATCTTCGCACACGCCCCAGAATTCGAACCTTCTTGGGTCTGCGGAGCCCTGAATCCGACAGGCGCGGGAGTCGACGGCCCATCACATGGTGACATTGATGGCGGCGGGGTTCATCGCAATGACGAGTACTATCCTCCGCCCCTCACCCCTCAGCAAAGGGAAGAGTTGCAGCGCAGAAACGAGCACGCCATCCGGACACCCATCGTTGGGATGACTCCTGAGGCTCAGGCCTTGGAAGCCGTGCGTTTGGCCAATTTGGATGAGTGCGCTTGTCTTGAGGAGCTCCAGAGATCGCTCGATGACCCCGTGCGCAGACAGCACCAACCCAGTTCCAGTCGACAGCAGCGGCAGCTGTTCTCGAGTGATCCACAATGCGACTACCAGGTATTCCGCACCCCAATTCAACATTTGGCGGCTGCCACTCAGATAGTAGATTCCATCCAGCCGTCCCGCTCAGAAGCAGGGAAAGGTCTCCGATAGATCAGGGCCCTACTCAAAGCAGCTGAAGAGCAGAATTTGGTTGTCTCCTAGTCGCATAACAGAATCCATAGCAGATCCATCAAGACCGACGCTGTCTAGTCGGCCCACAACCCTGGAGCCCTTAGGAGGGGCAGACAGTCACCTCCATGGTGAGACGATCGAGATCACCACCAGGATCGGTACCTGGATCAGGGCCGCGATCGGTTTTCTCCTCAGCGACACCACGATGACCGTTGTCAGGTACCAACGCCCCCTCCTAAGGATGACTCGTGCGCGCCCCGACTATACAACAATAGACATCTGTATGCCGACGACCGGAGGGCCAGCCCTCCTCGTCATGGTGGCGGTGGCTTCCAGAGGGAACCAGTTGATCTCTGCGATCCGCGGTTTAATGTGAGGTCAGTCCTCGCCCAGAATCTGGTTGATAGAGGCGGAGCTCACAGGGAGAACATGGACAGAGAGCGCCCGAGTGGAAGCAGAGCATTCATCTTTGGACCCGAGTGTTTTAGCATAGCCATAAGGGATGCAGAGATTCCTCCCAACTTCGGATTAGCGGCAGGAATAAGCAAGTTCATAGGTGAATCCAAGTCTGAGACATGGTTAGAGGATTACCGAGTGGCCGTGCAGATTGGCGGGGCAATGATTACGTAGCTATGAAGCATTTGCCTCTGATGTGGGAAGGGTTGGCTCGGGCTTGGCTCAACCAGTTGACTCCTGCTAGCATATACTGCTAGGAAGATCTGGCTCGGGTGTTCATCAAAACATTCAAAGGCACATGCAAGTGTCCTGCTGGACTAACTGAATTGTAGCATTGTGTTCAGAAGTCAAATGAAACCTTGAGGGAATACATTCAGTGTTGGACAACACTGCATCATGTGGTTGAGAATGTCACCGAGCATCAGGCGGTCTGCGCTTTCAAGACAGGTGTCAGATATAGAGAGCTCATCCTAAAATTCGGTCAATCGAAGCCCTGGACCATGAGCAGAATGATGGAGATCGCCACTCATTACGCGAATGGCGAGGAAGAAGACCGTCTCCGTAACGGCAAGGGAAAGGCTAGTGAGCCCAACCCAGGTAACAATAATTTCAGCCGGAAGCAAAAACGCAAGGCCGAAGGCTCAGGTCAGGAAGAAGTAGTAGCTTTGGCCGGACAAGCCAAGAACAAAGGGAAAGCCAAGGAGAAGTAGATAGCCAAAAGGAAAAAGGATCAGCCGGGTCAAGATGTCCTTGATTTGCCGTGTCATATTCACACCAAGAAAGATGAAGAGGGTAACATAATATTGTCCAAGCACAGCACTCGACAGTGCAGGCTGCTGATCCAGCAGTTCCGTGATGGCCAGTCGAGTGACAAGAGCCCGGACGATGACGATGATGAGGCAAGAATGAGGCATACCCCACAATCAACGCGACTTTGGTAATCTTTGCAGATGTGGAGAGCAAAAGCCGATTGAAAGTCATTAATCGGGAAGTAAATATGGCCATGCCAGCAACGACAAAGTTCCTCAACTGGTCGAAGACTGATACGTCTCCATCGTATCTACTTTTCCTAATGCTTTTCCTCTTGTTTTGGACTCTAATTTGCATGATTTGAATGAAACTAACCCGGACTGACACTGTTTTCAGCAGAACTACCATGGTGTTGTTTTTGTGTAGAAATAAAAGTTCTCGGATTGGAACGAAACTTTGCGAGGAATTTTTATACAAATAAAGATAATTTCTGGAGCCAAGAACCACCGGAGGGGGGGGGGGTACCTAGGTGGGCACAACCCACCAGGGCACCCCCCTCCAGGCGCGCCCAGGTGGGTTGTCCCCACATGGTGGCCCCGCAGACTCCAACCCTGATACTATAAAATCACATTTTTGGAGAAAAAATCAGGGAGAAAGAATTATCGCGTTTCACGAGATGGAGCCACCGCCACCTCTTGTTCTTCATCGGGAGGCCAGATCTGGAGTCCGTTTGGGGCTCCGGAGAGGGGGATCTTTGATCTTCATCATCACCAACCCTTCTCCATCACCAATTCCATGATGCTCCCCACCGGGAGTGAGTAATTCCTTCGTAGGCTCGCTGGTCGGTGAGGAGTTGGATGAGATTCATCATGTAATTGAGTTAGTTTTGTTAGGGCTTGATCCCTAGTATCCATTATGCTCTGAGATTGACGTTGCTATGACTTTGCCATGCTTAATGCTTGTCACTTTGGGCCCGGGTGCCATGATTTCAGATCTGAACCATTTATGTTATCACCATTATATCTATGTTCTAGATTCAATCTTGCAAGTTATAGTCACCTACTACGTGTTATGATCCGGCAACCCCGGAGTGACAGAAGTCGGGACACTTCCCGGTGATGACCGTAGTTTGAGGAGTTCATGTATTCACTATGTGTTAATGCTTTGTTCCGGTTCTCTATTAAAAGGAGGCCTTAATATCCCTTAGTTTCCTTATGGACCCCGCTGCCATGGGAGGGTAGGACAAAAGATGTCATGCAAGTTCTTTCCATAAGCACGTATGACTATTTACGGAATACATGCCTACATTATATTTATGAACTAGAGCTAGTGCCGTATGGCCCTAGGTTATGACTGTTATATGATGAATATCATCCAATGAATTCACCGATCCAATGCCTACGAATTTCTCTTATATTGTTCTTGCTAAGTTACTACTACTATCGTTACTGTTACACTTGCTACAAAATCATTGCTATCACTGTTACCATTACTATTGCTGTTGCTACTACTATCAAAACTATCATACTACTTTGCTACTGATCACTTTGGTGCAGATAATTAATCTCCAGGTGTGGTCGAATTGACAACTCAACTACTAATACTTGCAAATATTCTTTGGCTCCCCTTGTGTTGAATCAATAAATTTGGGTTGAATACTCTACCCTCGAAAACTGTTGCGATCCCCTATACTTGTGGGTTATCAAAGACCCCCATCACTTTTGATCAGTCGGATCACCCTGCTTATATAGCCACCCTTGGGCGGCAGGCATTGGTGGTTGATCCTGTTGTGGGGGGCACTCGACTGTGCAAGGTCCTCATGGACGGTGGGAGTGTTCTGAACATACTCTACACTGAGACCCTAAAGGGGATGGGCATCCCAATGTCCCGACTCAGCGAGAGCAGCATGCAATTCCACGGTGTCATCCCTGGAAAGAATGCAAAGTCACTCGGGCAGATCGCCCTAGACGTGGTCTTTGGGGATGAAGAGAACTTCCAAAAGGAAAGGTTGACTTTTGAAGCGGTAAATTTCCGCAGCGCCTATCACGCCATTCTCGGTCGGCCAGCTTATGCGCGCTTCATGGCCTGCCCATGTTATGTGTACCTCAAGTTGAAGATGCCCGGACCTAAAGGTGTGATCACTGTCACCGAGAATAGGCAATGCGCCGAAGAGTGTTTGCAGCAGGGGTCAAAGATTGCTGATGAGCAGATGGCTATGGTAGAATTGGAAGAGTACAAGAAAAATGTTGATCTGGGTGATTTGATGCGCTCCAAGAAACTAGTCATAGAGTCTGCTTTCAGTCAGCCGGGGAGACGAAGCCGGTGCACATTCACCCGGAGGATCCCAAGACTGCACCCACTAACATTTCAAAAACGCTCGACAGCAAATAGGAAGCCGCGCTGACCCAGTTCCTCCGTGAGAACTGGGACATCTTCGCATGGAATCCATCCGACATGCTAGGTGTACCCAGGGGACTGGCTGAGCACCGTTTGAAAGTTGACCCGAAGGCCAAGCCAGTGAAAGAACACCTTCATCGTTCAGCTACAGAAAAGAGAAATGCGATTGGCGAGGAAGTAGCTCAGCTTCTCGCAGCCGAGTTCATCCGTGAAGTATACCACTCCGAGTGGCTCGCCAATGTCGTCATGGTTCCGAAGAAAGACAAGTCCCTCTGTATGTGCATTCAAGCACATCAATCGGGTCTGCCCTAAGGATCATTTCCCGCTCCCCCGTATTGATCAGATAGTGGATTCCATTCTGGGCTGTGAGCGTTTGTATTTTCTGGATGCGTACTCCGGGTACCACCAGATCCGACTGTATGGGTCAAACGAAATAAAAACAGCTTTTATCACCCCTTTCGGGTGTTTTTGTTATATCACCATGCTATTCGGTCTCAAGAATGTCGGCGCAACTTTTATGCGCATGATTCAGAAGTGTTTACATGCACAGATCAGTGAAAACATCGAGGCCTACATGGATGATATTGTGGTAAAGTCTAGAAAGGGTTCTGACCTAATAGCTGACCTTGGTGAGACCTTTGCAAATTTGTGAAGATATAACATCAAGCTGAATCCAGCAAAGTGCACCTTTGGATTACCCAGGGGCAAGTTACTCGGATCTCTCGTTTTCGAACGGGTAATAGATGCCAACCCTGAGAAAATCGGTGCAATTGTCCAAATGAAGTGCCCCAAGCGTGTGCACGATGTACAGAAGCTCATAGGTTGTCTGGCAGCCTTGAGTTGATTCATGTCTCATCTCAGTGAGAAGGCGTTGCCCTTGTACTAACTGATGAAGAAATTTGATTCGTTCGAGTGGACTCCCGAAGCCCAAGCAGCGTTTGTTGAACTCAAAGCCCTCCTTTCCACCCAGCCGGTTCTTGTTGCTCCGAACAACAAAGAACCAATGCTCTTATACATTGCGGCCACTGGTCAAGTTGTCAGCATAGTCCTCACAATGGAACAGGAAGAAGAGGGCAAGGCCTACAAGGTTCAGCGTCCAGTCTACTACATTTCTGAAGTTCTGACCCCGTCCAAGCAGAGTTATCCTCATTACTAGAAGCTTATCTATGGTATTTACTTGATGGCAAAGAAAGTAGCCCATTACTTCCAAGAGCACCCAGTTACAGTCATCAGTGACACCGTGTTGTCTGAGATCATGAACAATCGGGATGCGACTAGTCAAGTGGCAAAATGGGCTATTGAGCTCCTTCCGTTGGATATCAGATTCGAAGCGAAAAAAGCAATCAAGTTCCAGGCGTTGGCAGACTTCCTGGCCGAATGGATAGAGCAACAACAACCGACTCAGAGTCACCCAGAGCACTAGACCATGTTCTTTGACGGTTCCAAGATGTTGAATGGTTCAGGTGCCGGAGTGGTCTTAGTGTCCCCAAAAGGTGATCGGCTCAGCTATGTCTTGCAGATTCACTTTGATTCGTCTAACAATGAAGCCGAGTATGAAGTGCTCTTTACGGGTTACGTATGGCTATTTCACTCGGTGTTCATCGCCTGATGGTCTACGGTGACTCGGATCTGGTGGTGAATCAGGTCATGAAAGAGTGGGACGTCAGAAGCCCGGCCATGATAGGATACTACAACGCAGTGAGAAAACTAGAGAAGAATGTGAGGGTTTGGAGCTTCACCACATCCCTTGGATCAAGAACCAAGCGGCTGACGATTTGGCAAAGATTGGATCCACTCAAAAATCCATTCCCATCAATATGTTCCTCGAACACCTTCATTCCCCAACGGTGAAGGAAGACCCCTTTACTAAAGAGCCCCCATAGGCGGTCAGCCCTTCTGATCCGACTGAAGTCGAGGTCCCCACAATTATTGATCTGGTCGTGGAGATTCTGGCTATCACACCCGACTGGACTGTTCCATACATCGTGTACTTGCACAGGCAAGAACTTCTAGAGGATGAAGTTGAGGCACCTCAGATTGTTCGTAGGTCTAAAACTTTCACAGTGATGGGCGACCAGTTATGCAGGAAGAGCATCACCGGCGCGGCTCAACGCTGCATTTCCCCAGAAGAAGGACGACTGATCTTGGAAGAGATTCACTCGGGAACTTGTGGACACCACGCGTCCTTTCAGACAATTGTGGCTAAAGCTTACCGAGATGGTTTTTACTGGCCACGCACCAATGAAGTTGCCCAAGAGATAGTTCAGCATTGCACCGGTTGTTAGTTCTATGCGAACTTGTCACACAAACCCGCGTCTGCTTTGAAGACTATCCCACTTGTCTGGCTGTTTGCAGTATGGCGACTTGACATGGTAGGAACCCTCATGACAGGGGCGAGTGGGTTCACTCATCTGCTTGTTGCAGTCGACAAGTTCACCAAGTGGATCGAAGCGAAGCCCATCAAGAAGCTGGATTCTCGGACAACCATCAAGTTCATGAAAGAGTTAGCCTTCAGATACGGAGTCCCTCACGGCATCATTACTGATAATGGCTCGAACTTTGACTCGGAAGAGTCCAGAGCGTTTTGTGCCACTCAAGGCACTCGGGTAGATTATGCGTCTGTTGCACACCCGCAGTCGAACGGTCAGGATGAGAGAGCAAACGGCCTGATTCTTCAAGGGTTGAAGCCACGCCTCATGCGCGATTTGGAGCATGCAGCCGGAGCTTGGGTCACCGAACTGCCATCAGTTCTATGGGGCCTCAGGACGACCCCCAACCGGTCCACCAATCGCACTCCTTCCTTCGTGGTGTACGGGGCCGAGGCTGTTTTACCGAGTGATCTCCTCCACAACTTGCCTCGAGTGGATCTATATTCCGAAGCCGAAGCCGAGCAAGCGGACAGTATGCTGTTGATCTCCTCGAGGAAGAGAGAGACATGGCTCTTATCCGATCTTCCACGTACCAGCAAGACCTGCGGCATTTTCATGACAGACACATCAGAGGTCGCACCTTTCAGGAAGGAGATATTGTGCTCCGAGTGGATCAGCAGAGACCACATAAGCTTGCTCCCATGTGGGAAGGTCCCTTTGTTGTCTCCAAAGTTCTGCATAATGGAGCCTACCATCTTTACAACCTCGCGAAGAAAGTTGACGAGCCACGCGCTTGGAATGCCGACCTACTTCGGCGGTTCTATACCTGATGTAGAGACACCAAGATGTAATAAAAGCACTCAAGTGATATTCGATGAATAAAAAGCATGACTTTTTAGTACTTTATTAAGTTCATTTGTATGTGTTTGCCAATTGAGAACCCCACCAGTGGGTCAACTTAGCTGCGAACCAGCTTTCGCCTAAGTTAAAAAACTACTCTGAGTGACGAGCGTTCCTCTCACACGGGGGCTTAGCTGCGAACCAGCTTTCGCCTAAGTTAAAAAAACTACTCTGAGTGACGAGCGTTCCTCTCACTCGGGGGCTTGGCTGCGAACCAGCTTTCGCCTAAGTCAAAAAACTACTCTGAGTGACGAGCGTTCCTCTCACTCGGGGGCTTAGCTATGAACCAGCTTTCGCCTAAGTTAAAAAACTACTCCGAGTGACGAGCGTTCCTCTCACTTGGAGGCTTAGCTGCGAATCAGCTTTCGCCTAAGTTAAAAGTTACTCCGAGTGACGAGCGTTCCTCTCACTCGGAGGCTTAGCTGCGAACCAGCTTTCGCCTCAGTTAAAAACTACTCCGAGTGACGAGCACTCATCTCACTCGGGGTCTTAGTTGTGAACAAGCTTTTGCCTAAGTTAAAAAACTACTCCGAGTGACGAGTGTTCCTCTCACTCGGGGGCTTCGCTGCGAACCAGCTTTCGCCTAAGTTAAAAAACTACTCCGAGTGACGAGCGTTCCTCCCACTCGGGGGTGATACATCTCCAACGTATCTATAATTTTTGATTGTTCCATGCTATTATATTATCCATCTTGGATGTTTTATATGCATTAATATGCTATTTTATATCATTTTTTGGGATTAACCTATTAACCTAGTGCCCAGTGCCAGTTGTTGTTTTTTTCCTTGTTTTTGTCTTTTACAGAAAATCAATACCAAACGGAGTCCAAACGGAATGAAACTTTTTGAGGATTTTTGTTGGACCAGAAGACAACCACGAAGCTTTGGGAGGAGTCCAGAGGAGCCACAAGTGGGCCACAAGGCGCCCTGCAAGCTTGTGGGACCCTTGTAGCTCCCCTAACCCTAATCTTAGCTCTATAAATACCCAAATATTCCCCGTACACCAGGGGGCACACCAAAAATACTTTTCCGTCACCGCAAGCTTCTGTTCTCGTGAGATCCCATCTTGGGGCCTTTTCTGGCACTCTGCCGGAGGGGGATTCGATCACGGAGGGCCTCTACACCAACCTTGTTGCCCTTCTGATGATGCGTGAGTAGTTTACCACGGACCTAAGGGTCCATAGCTAGTAACTAGATGGCTTCTTCTTTCACTTTGATCTTTAATACAATGTTCTCCTCGATTTTCTTGGAGATCTATTCGATGTAATCTCCTTTTGCGGTGTGTTTGTTGAGATCCGATGAATTGTGGATTTATGATCAGATTATCTATGAATATTATTTGAGTCTTCTCTGAACTCTTTTATGCATGATTATGATAGCTTTGTATTTCTCTCTGATCTGTTGATTTGGTTTGGCCAACTAGATTGATCTATCTTGCAATGGGAGAGGTGCTCTGTGATGGGTTCAATCTTGCGGTATCCTCACCCAGTGACGGTAGGGGTAGCGAGGCACGTATTTGTATTGTTGCCATTAAGGATAAAAGGATGGGGTTTTTACCATATTGCTTGGATCTATCCCTCTACATCATGTCATCTTGCTTAAGGCGTTACTCCATTCTTGTTAACTTAATACACTAGATGTATGCTGGATAGTGATCGATGTGTGGAGTAATAGTAGTAGATGCAGGCAGGAGTCGGTCTACTTGTCACGCATGATGCCTATATTCATGATCATTGCCTTAGATATCGTCATAAGTATGCGCTTTTCTATCAATTGCTCAACAGTAATTTGTTTACCCACCGTATGCTTTCTTCAAGAGAGAAGCCTCTAGTGAAACCTATGGCCCCCGGGTCTATTTTTATCATATTATTTTCAGATCTATAAAACCAAAACCCCAAAAATACCTTGCTGCAATTTATTTATCTTTACTTTATTTTGCACTTTTACTTGTCTTTTATACCTATCTCTATCAGATCTCACTCTTGCTAGTGATCGTGAAGGGATTGACAACCCCTTTTTCGTGTTGTGTGCAAGTGTTAGTTAGTTTGTGCAGGTGCATCTATTGGGGACTTGTGTGTTCCTCCTACTGGATTGATACCTTGGTTCTTAACTGAGGGAAATACTTATCTCTACTTTGCTGCATCACTCTTTCCTCTTCAAGGGAAAAATCAACGCAAGCTCAAGAAGTAGCTGGAAGAATTTTTGGCGCTGTTGCCGAGGAGGATCTACATCAAGCCTACCAAGTACCCATCATAAACTCTCATGTCTTGCATTTACATTATTTGCCATTTGCCTCTCGTTTTCCTCTCCCCCACTTCTAAAATGTTTTCAGAAAAAACATAAAAATATTTTCCTTTTTATTTGCCTTCTTTTTCGTTTGCCTTTATGTCCTACTTGGTTTGTTTGCTTGGCATAATTGTATGTTTATTCCAAATCAGAAAGCAAAAAGTTCATGGATCCTCATCCACTTGCCAATCTTTTTAAAAGATCCAATTATAATGAACCAATTGCTAGTGAGTTGAGTACACTAGATTATCTTTATGAAGTTTTGATTGAAATTCGTGAATCTAAAAATTGTGATGAAGTGTTAAAAGAAAAAATTTATGAAGTGATTCACGATAGCTCCTTGAATGAAAAGCATGATTGCAATGATGTTATTATAAATTCTATTAATGTCAATTGTGTTAATAATATGCAAAATCCCAAGCTTGGGGATGCTAATTTTTCTATGTCCACTACTTATTGTAATGATCATGATTGGGGTGATTCTTCTTATGATCTTGAAAATTTATTTAAGCCTGATGATGAATATGATATTGATAATAATGTTTGCAATAATATTGAAAGTGGGTTTGGAAGAGTGTCAACTCTAGGTAATAATGATCCCACTACTTTGGAGTATGATCAATCTTATGAAATTTTTGATAAAAGTGGGCTTGGAGAGGTCATGACTTTATTTGATGATAATCCCACTATTTTGGAAGAGTGTCAACTTTGGATGCATGTGGATCATGAAGAGAATATTTTATGTGATAGTTATATTGTTGAATTTGATTAAGATCCTACATGTAATTATTATGAGAGAGGATGAAAGCACAAGTGCTCCCTGGGTGATTTTGGTAATTAATGTCAACATATCTCTTGTTGGACTAATACTTTCATCTAGTATATTTCAGATGAGTTCAACAGTGGAGTGGCAGGACAAGAGGATGTGGAACCCCTTCAAGATGCTAAGGTCACATATTGGCAAAGGCTCAAGACTCTACATTTTCATTTTTAGTGATCCAAGGTCACATTGAGTCCATAGGAAAGCCAATACTATTAAAAGAGGATGAGGTGTTGCTTAATGGCTTGCTTGCTCAAAATGCTTAGTGATATGCTCCAAAAGCCCTTAACCACTTTCTCATTTCCACATATGTCCTACACCTAAAGTCAAACTCGGCCCCACCGATTTGATCTATCCGGTGCCACCGAGTTCACTTGACATAGCCACTGCCAGAAACCCTAATCAGTTCAGTCTTACCAATGGGATCTCGGTCTCACTGAGATGGGCTTGCAAACTCTCTGTTGCCTACTGCAATTATTTTGGTCTCACCGAAATAAGTAGTCGGCCCCACCGAGTTTGCTTGGCCAACTCTCTGTTTGCTTATTACTAAAATCGGTCTCACCGAGTTTGTGTAATCGGTCAAACCGAGATGAGGTTTTACCCTAACCCTAGCACATCGGTCCCACCGAGTTGACCTTGTCGGTCCCACCGAAAATCCTAACGTTCACATTTTGAATTGAATCGGTCTGACCGAGTTTTACTATTCGGTCCCACCGAGTTTGGTAAATTGTGTGTAACGGTTAGATTTTGTGTGGAGGCTATAAATACCCCTCCACCCCTTCTCAATTTATGAGAAAGCCATCAGAACGTGCCTACACTTCCAGCATACATTTTCTGAGAGAGAACCACCTACTCATGTGTTGAGACCAAGACATTCCAATCCAACCACAAGAATCTTGGTCTCTAGCCTTCCCCAAGTTGCTTTCCACTCAAATCATCTTTCCACCATATCCAAATCTGTGAGAGAGAGTTGAGTGTTGGGGAGACTATCATTTGAAGCACAAGAGCAAGGAGTTCATCATCAACACACCATCTATTACCTTTTGGAGAGTGGTGTCTCCTAGATTGGTTAGGTGTTACTTGGGAGCCTCCGTCAAGATTGTGGAGTTGAACCAAGGAGTTTGTAAGGGCAAGGAGATCGCCTACTTCATGAAGATCTACCCAAGTGAGGCAAGTCCTTTGTGGGCAATGGCCATGGTGGGATAGACAAGGTTGCTTCTTCGTGGACCCTTCGTGGGTGGAGCCCTCCGTGGACTCGCGCAACCGTTACCCTTCGTGGGTTGAAGTCTCCACCAACGTGGATGTACGATAGCATCACCTATCGGAACCACGCTAAAAATCTCCGTGTCTCCAATTGCGTTTGCACATTCCAATCCCATCCGTTTATATTCTTGCAAGTTGCATGCTTTACTTTCCGCTGCTCATATACTCTTTCCATGCTTTCTTGAAGTGTATTGTGAATGTTTAAACTTGTGCTAAAACTCCACCTTAACTTGAAGAACTTAAAAACTGCTACTTTTCTTTGTTGAGGGTCTATTCCCCCCCCCTCTAGACACCTCTTCCCGATCCTTTCAATTGGTATCAGAGCATTGGTCTCCATTGCTTTGGTTTAATCACCATTGGAGGAAGATGGATGAGTCTACGATGGGGAGTTTTAGACATAGAGTGCCCATACATGATGGAGAGTTCTTTATTGCTTGGAAAAATGAGATGCTTGAGATTTTCAATGAATATCACTTGAACAAGTATATTACTAGCCCTTATGCGCCTCTTGTTAATCCTTTGCATCCTACCCCCGATGAGTCTCTCGACATGATTTGCAATCTTAGAACTGTCAATCTTATCACTAGAGGATTGCCTAGAAACTTGATAGCTCGCTTGCCTACTCTTGATTTTGCCTACACTATATGGAGATTTCTTGAGGAACGATTTCCAAACTACTCCTTGAAAAACTTAGATGAGATTCTTCATAAGTCCAATGCTTTAAATAAGATGAGCCCTAATGATCCTAAGTTTGGTGATTGTCTAGTTGAGCTTCGTGACCTTATGCGTGCCAAAGGAGATGTTGGAATCATTAGCAATATCATTTCTGAAGTCATTAGAATTCATAAAGATGCACATTGTCATGATCATAAAACTAATGAATCACTCTCTCTAGGTAATAATCAATCACAAGATGATGTTGAACATGGATACTATGATAAGGATGATGATAGTGACTTTGATCTCGATGAGTCTATGAGACACTTTGGTCTTATGGCTAATCTTCGCGGCTACATGGCTAGAGGAAAGGAATGGGTTCTTGATAGTGGATGTACTGATCACATGACCGGAGACAAGGATATGTTTCGTGAGCTTGCTGAAAACAACGGCCCTCGAAAATATGTCACTTTTGGTGATAACTCAAAGGGTAAGGTGGTTGGCCTTGGTAAGGTGGCCATCTCACATGATAGCTCCATTCAAAATGTTATGCTCGTTGAATCTCTTGGCTATAATTTACTTTCTGTATCTAGACTAGCCGATTTCGGTTTCAATGTCCTATTTACTGAAGTAGATTGCCAAGTGTTTCGAAGAGATAATCATAAAATGGTCTTTACCGGCATACACAGAGGTGATCTATACATTGTTGATTTCACTAAAAAGGCTCAACCTAGAACTTGCTTAATTGCTAAATCTTCTAAAGGTTGGTTGTGGCATAGAAGGTTAGGTCATGTGGGCATGCAAAATCTTGATAGGCTTATTAAAGGTGATCATATCCTTGGTGTTAAAGATGTTATATTTGACAAGGATAGACTTTGTAGTGCTTGTCAAGCAGGAAAACAGGTTGGAGGAAGTCATCCCGTGAAAAACATCATGACCACGAGAAGACCGCTCGAGCTACTTCATATGGATCTTTTTGGTCCCAATGCCTACAAGAGTCTCGGTGGTAACTCGTTCGGTTTAGTCACTGTCGATGATTTTTCAAGATTTACATGGGTGTTCTTTCTTGATGATAAATCGCAGGTCCAAAAGATCTTCAAGAACTTCGCTAGGAAGGCCCAAAATCAATTTGAAGTGAAGATCAAGAAGGTTCGCAGCGACAACGGAACGGAGTTCAAGAACGCAAATGTGGACACCTTTCTTGACGAAGAAGGGATTTCACATGAGTTCTCGGCTACGTACACGCCTCAACAAAATGGAGTTGTTGAGAGGAAGAACCGAACTCTTTTTGAGATGGCGAGAACGATGCTTGATGAGTACAAGACGCCAAAACACTTTTGGGCGGAAGCGGTTGAGACAGCTTGTCATGCGACAAATTGTCTATATCTTCACAAGCTACTCAGCAAGACGGCATACGAGCTTCTCACCGGTAACAAACCCCAAGTTGGATACTTTCGAGTATTCAGCTCAAAGTGCTATATTCTTGATAAGCATCGTCGTTCGAAATTTGCTCCTAAATCTCATGAGGGTTTCCTACTCGGTTATGGCTCAAACTCTCACACTTACCGTGTCTACAACAATTTCACTCGAAAGGTTGAAGAGATGGTAGATGTGAAGTTTGATGAATCTAACGGCTCGCAAGTAGAGCAATTGCCAATTGATGTAGGAGACAAAGACCCTTCGGAAGCAATCCAAGACTTGTCTATTGGCAAGATTTGCCCAACGGAGGTGAAGGAGAGTACCTCATCCGTCCAAGTGGAAGCTTCTACCTCACGACAAGGTGAACCACGAGTTGACTCGGAGGCATCCACAAGTGGGACACGCCAAGATGATGAAAATGAGGATGTACACCAAGATGAACCTCATCAACCTCCTTCTCCACCCCCACAAGAGAACAACAACACCAACAATGAAGAAGGCCAAGAGGAAGAACAAGATGATGAAGAAGATGTTCCACCCCAACCTAAGCAAAAGCTCTCACGAGTTAGAGCAAGAGTCTCAAGAGATCATCCCGTCGAACAAATCTTTGACGATATCCAAACAGGGAGAATTACACGCTCTAAAACACGCTTAGCTAACTTTTGTGAGCATTACTCATTTATCTCTAGCATTGAACCTATGAAGGTTGAAGAAGCTCTAGAAGATCCAGATTGGATAAATGCCATGCACGAAGAGCTACACAATTTCGAGAGGAACCAAGTTTGGACATTGGTTGAGAAGCCGGAAAACAACCAAAATGTCATTGGTACCAAATGGGAGTTTCGGAATAAGCAAGATGAAGATGGACAAGTTGTACGCAACAAGGCCCATCTCGTCGCTCAAGGCTACACTCAAGTCGAAGGTATGGACTATGGTGAGACATATGCCTTCGTTGCTAGACTTGAGTCCATACGCATCTTACTTGCTTATGCCAATCATCATGATATCACATTATATCAAATGGACATTAAAAGTGCTTTTCTAAATGGTGAAATTGAGGAGGAAGTTTATGTTAAACAACCTCCCGGCTTTGTTAATCCTAAGAAACCCGACCATGTTTACAAACTTCACAAAGCTCTTTATGGTCTTAAACAAGCTCCTAGAGCGTGGTATAAATGCTTGACCAAGTTCCTTATTAAAAAAGGCTTTGAGATTGGAAAAATTGATTCTACTCTTTTTACTAAAAGGGTTAATGGTGAATTATTTGTGTGCCAAATTTATGTTGATGATATCATATTTGGTTCGATTAACCCACATTTTAGTGAAAAGTTTGGAAGGCTAATGTCAGAGAAGTTTGAGATGTCTATGATGAGTGAACTCAAGTTCTTTCTTGGTTTGCAAATCAAGCAAACTAAGGAGGGTACCTTTGTTTCCCAAACAAAGTATACCAAGGACCTATTCAAGAAGTTCAACATGCAAGAAAGCAAAGGTATGAAAACACCCATGCCTACTAGTGGACATCTTGACTTGATAAAGGATGGCAAACCGGTTGACCAAAAGGTTTACCGCTCTATGATTGGTTCATTGTTATATCTATGTGCCTCCTGTCCCGATATTATGCTAAGTGTGTGCATGTGTGCACGATATCAAGCGGCCCCCAAAGAATGTCATCTTAAGGCTGTGAACAGGATAGTGAGATACTTAATTCATACACCAAACTTTGGCATTTGGTATCCTAAGAGGTCTTCTTTTGATCTTGTTGGCTACTCTGATTCGGACTATGCCGGAGACAAGGTTGATAGAAAGTCCACTTTGGGTACTTGTCAATTTCTTGGTAGATCTGTTGTGTCTTGGTCCTCCAAGAAACAAAACTCAGTATCCTTATCCACCACCGAAGCGGAATACATTCCCGCCGGTTCATGTTGTGCTCAATTACTTGGATGAGCCCAACTCTATTAGATTGCAACTCACTCACATCCTAAGCAATCCCTACATCGCCAAGTCTCTACAATATGGTGGTTGAAGGCAAGGAAGCATGAATCCATTCAATATATCCTTGGACAATATATCAAATTTCATTTGGTATCAAGTTTCATTATTGTCATTTTGGACACACAAGTGCTCTTCCTTGCAAGACTAACCCATGTAGGAAGGTGAACTCAAACTATAAGTGGTGCTCCCAACTCTTGATGAACCACATCAACCTTGAGCATCCAACACAAGTTCAACTACATGATCAAGATCAACACCATCACCCAAGGTATGTTATTCCATCTTAGAGAAGCTTCACCCCAAGACATGGGTTAAAGCAACTCAACAAGATGTGAATACATCAAAATGCTTAAACAAAAAATGGCAACCCCATTTTGAGCTTAAACGATGAGTATGACCTATGATCAAGTGACTTCACTTGGCTCCTACGTCAATATACTCTAACATAGGTGACTTTGTCACCGACCAATTCTAGATGAAGCTCTCTTGCGTTTTTCTGTGTTTTTGCATTTGTTTCTTGCATACATATTCCCCTTTCAAAAAAAAAACTTCATCTAGATTTCTTTTCTTTTCTCTGATTATTTTCTGCATTCCCTGCATCTAATTCTTTGCAAATCTTTCAGTTAATTCCCTGCAAATCTTTGTGAGATCTTATTTACCTAGTGAGCTGAGATGACAAAAGTTTTCTCTGTGCTGAACTCGGCCTCACCGATCTTTTCTTCTCGACTAGACCGAACCAACTCGGTGCCACCGACTAAAAAGATTCGGTGTTACCAATTTCATCACTAAGAAAACACTTTGCCATTTGCATCCTGCATATCTGTTCCAGCATCCACTCGATGATTCTTGTCCTCTACCAGCATCCGAAATTGCATAATGCTTTGTAATGTGACTCAAGGACCAAACCTACTTGACTCATGCTCCAGAAGATCCCTTCTTGGAAATTGATGTCAAAGGGGGAGAGAGAGAACATCAAAGCTCAACCATATCTAAGAGAGACTTCTTAGCCATCCCAGATGCCTGGTAATTCAAAGAGGAGAGAAGCCACATGTCTTTAAGAGGGGAAAGACATGTTAGTAGATGTTTCTTTGAGTATGTTGTTCTGTCTTTCTTTGCTCTGATTTTCTGTTACCCTACCTTCTCCCATTATCCAGTATCAGATTCAGGGGGAGTAAGATATCTAAGGGAAGAAAATCTTTGGAATTCATTGCACATCTTTATCTCTTGGGGACATGTCAATATCCAAATAGAGTACTAAGTACTTACTCACTACATGTCATCCCAGTCTTGGTACTCTTGTGGTTTCCTGTTCTTGCTCTGCTTAGTAGATGTTCCTGTGTTATCTAACCCTGTTTTCTCAGGTTCATCTCTTCCAAAGTCAGCTCAAGACCGCAAGGTAAGTATATGCATCACACCCATGTGCATGAGGATCTCTTGCTGATGTACATATTGTTTGCAAGAAGGACTCATGAACATGTAGGTACATTTTCTGCACTTTACATCATTTGCTCTGATGCATATAGCCAAGATACATGTAACTCATTACTTGCTCTGACATGCTTATGCACTCACATGGTATTATATTCTATCTTCACATGATTGCATACATGTAGGGGGAGCCAATGCATGTTGCATGTTCTTCCAAAGCTTTACTTGTTACACTTCATATCTTTATCTAAAAGCTTTGATGTATGTTGTCATCAATTACCAAAAAGGGGGAGATTGAAAGCACAAGTGCTCCCTGGGTGATTTTGGTAATTAATGTCAACATATCTCTTGTTGGACTAATACTTTCATCTAGTATATTTCAGATGAGTTCAACAGTGGAGTGGCAGGACAAGAGGATGTGGAACCCCTTCAAGATGCTAAGGTCACATATTGGCAAAGGCTCAAGACTCTACATTTTCATTTTTAGTGATCCAAGATCACATTGAGTCCATAGGAAAGCCAATACTATTAAAAGGGGATGAGGTGTTGCTTAATGGCTTGCTTGCTCAAAATGCTTAGTGATATGCTCCAAAAGCCCTCAACCACTTTCTCATTTCCACATATGTCCTACACCTAAAGTCAAACTCGGCCCCACCGATTTGATCTATCCGGCGCCACCGAGTTCACTTGACATAGCCACTGCCAGAAACCCTAATCAGTTTGGTCTTACCGATGGGATCTCGGTCTCACCGAGATGGGCTTGCAAACTCTCTGTTGCCTACTGCAATTATTTCGGTCTCACCGAAATAAGTAGTCGGCCCCACCGAGTTTGCTTGGCCAACTCTCTGTTTGCTTATTACTAAAATCGGTCTCATCGAGTTTGTGTAATCGGTCAAACCGAGATGAGGTTTTACCCTAACCCTAGCACATCGGTCCCACCGAGTTGACCTTGTCGGTCCCACCGAAAATCCTAACGTTCACATTTTGAACTGAATCGGTCTGACCGAGTTTTACTATTCGGTCCCACCGAGTTTGGTAAATTGTGTGTAACAGTTAGATTTTGTGTGGAGGCTATAAATACCCCTCCACCCCCTTCTCCATTTGTGAGAAAGCCATTAGAACGTGCCTACACTTCCAGCATACATTTTCTGAGAGAGAACCACCTACTCATGTGTTGAGACCAAGACATTCCAATCCAACCACAAGAATCTTGATCTCTAGCCTTCCCCAAGCTGCTTTCCACTCAAATCATCTTTCCACCATATCCAAATCTGTGAGAGAGAGTTGAGTGTTGGGGAGACTATCATTTGAAGCACAAGAGCAAGGAGTTCATCATCAACACACCATCTATTACCTTTTGGAGAGTGGTGTCTCCTAGATTGGTTAGGTGTTACTTGGGAGCCTCCGTCAAGATTGTGGAGTTGAACCAAGGAGTTTGTAAGGGAAAGGAGACCGCCTACTTCGTGAAGATCCACCCAAGTGAGGCAAGTCCTTCGTGGGCGATGGCCATGGTGGGATAGACAAGGTTGCTTCTTCGTGGACCCTTCGTGGGTGGAGCCCTCCGTGGACTCGCGCAACTGTTACCCTTCGTGGGTTGAAGTCTCCACCAATGTGGATGTATGATAGCACCACCTATCGGAACCACGCCAAAAATCTCCGTGTCTCCAATTGCGTTTGCACATTCCAATCCCATCCCTTTACATTCTTGCAAGTTGCATGCTTTACTTTCCGCTGCTCATATACTCTTGCCATGCTTGCTTGAAGTGTATTGTGAATGTTTAAACTTGTGCTAAAAATCCACCTTAACTTGAAGAACTTAAAAACTGCTACTTTTCTTTGTTGAGGGTCTATTCCCCCCCCCTCTAGACACCTCTTCTTGATCCTTTTAGAGGAAAATATGGTTTTAGAAATTTTCATGTTATTAAATCACCTCTCTTTGCGTTGAAATTATTAATGCTTCCTTCTTCCTATTTGCATATGCTAGAAATTGCTTGTCTTGATAAAAAAAATCCCTATAAAATACCAATGCATAGGAAGTATGTTAGACTTAAACTTGTTTTTTACATGCTATATGATGCTCTCTTTGTGCTTAAATTTCTTGTCTTTCATGCGAGCATCATTAAACTTATCAATGCCTAGTTAAAAGGCTTTAAAGAAAAGCGCTTGTTGGGAGACAACCCGATATTTTTCTTTTCTGTTTTTATGAGTATATGCAATTATAGTTCTGTTATGATTGTGTTTTAGTATTTTAATTAGTGTTTGTGCCAAGTAAGACCTTTGGGATGATTTGGGTGATAGTTGATTTGATTTTGCTGAAAAACAGAAACTTTTGCGTCCAGTAGAAGAATTGTTGAAATTCACTGGAGCGTGATAAAACTCTGAATTTTTTACACAAGACTGATATACAAATTGCCTACGTTTTCCTAATTTTTCAGAAATTTTGGAGTTACAAAAGTTTGCCTAAGGTCCAGATTACTACAGACTGTTCTGTTTTTGACAGATTCTGTTTTCATTGTGTTGTTTGCTTATTTTGATGAATGTATGGGTAGTATCGTGGGGTATGAACCATAGATAAGTTAGAATAAATTAGATATAACACCAATATAAAATTGGAATGAGTTTACAACAGTACCTAAAAGTGGTTATTTGCTTTGTTTCACTAACGGATCTCACGAGTTTTCTGTTGAGTTTCGTGTTGTGAAGTTTTCAAGTTTTGAGTGAAATTTTGATGTACTACGGAATAAGGAGTGGCAAGAGCCTAATTTTGGGTATTCCCAAGTCACCCCAAGGTAATGTTCAAGGACAACCAAGCATCTAAGCTTGGGGATGCCCCGGATGGCATCCCCTCTTTTGTCTTCAATCCATCGGTAAAATTACTTGAGGCTATATTTTTATTCACCACATGATATGTGTTTTGCTTGGAGCGTCTTGTATCATATGAGTCTTTTCTTTTTAGTTTACCACAATCATCCTTGATGTACACACCTTTTGAGAGGGACACACATTAATCGTGAATGTATTAGAATACTCTATGTGCTTCACTTATATCTTTGAGCTAGGTAGTTGCTCTAGTGCTTCACTTATATCTTTTTAGAGCATGGCGGTGGTTTTATTTTGAAGAAATTGATGAAATCTCATGCTTAACTTATATTATTTTGAGAATGTTAAAAATAGTATGGCAATTTTCTTAGGTTATGAGTTTAGTCCTAATATGATGGGTATTCAAGAGGGATATAATAAAAACTTTCATGTAGATCATTGAATATATGAGAAGTTTGATTCCTTGCAATTGTTTTGAGATATAAAGATGGTGATATTAGAGTCATGCTAGTTGGTAATTGTGGGTTGATATAAATACTTGTGTTAAGGTTTGTGATTCCCGAAGCATGCACGTATGGTCTTACATTATGTGATGAAGTTGGAGCATGATTTATTTTTGGTTGTCTTCCTTATGAGTGGCGGTCGGGGACGAGCGATGGTATTTTCCTACAAATATATCCCCCTAGGAGCATGCGTATTAGTACTTTGTTTCGAGGTCTAATAACTTTTTGCAATAAGTATGTGAGTTCTTTATGACTAATGTTGAGTCCATGGATTATACGCACTCTCACCCTTCCACCTTTGCTAGCCACTCTAGTACCGCGCAACTTTCGCCGGTGCATTAAACCACCTTATACCTTCCCTCAAAACAGCCACTATACCTACCTATTATGGCATTTCCATAGCCATTCCAGGATATATTGCCATGCAACTTCCACGGTTCCGTTTATTATGACACATACCATCATTATCATATTGCTTTGCATGATCATATAGTTGGCATAGTATTTGTGGCTTGGCCACCGTTCATATTTTTTATACATGTCACGCTAGATCATTGCACATCCCGGTACACCTCCGGAGGCATTCATATAGAGTCATATTTTTGTTCTAGTATCCAGTTGTAATTCTTGAGTTGTAAGTAAATAAAAGTGTGATGATCGTCATTATTAGAGCATTGTCCCATGTGAGGAAAGGATGATGGAGGCTATGATTCCCCCACAAGTCAGGATGAGACCCCGGACTTAAAATAAAAAGAGGCCAAAGAGCCCACCAAAAAAAGAGGCCAAATATCCCAAAAGAAAAAAATAAAAATAAAAATGAGAGAAAAAGAGAGAAGGGATAATGTTACTATCCTTTTTCCACACTTGTGCTTCATAATAGCACCATGTTCTTCATATAGAGAGTCTCCTATGTTGTCACTTTCATATATTACTAGTGGGAATTTTTCATTATAGAACTTGGCTTGTATATTCCAACGATGGGCTTCCTCAAATTGCCCTAGGTCTTCGTGAGCAAGCGAGTTGGATGCACACCCACTTAGTTTTCTTTCGAGCTTTCATACACTTATAGCTCTAGTGCATCCATTGCATGGCAATCCCTACTCACTTGCACCAATATCAATTGATGGGCATATCCATAGCCTATTAATTTGCCTAGCTGGTGTGAGAATTTCTTTCTCCTTTTTGTCTACTACCACCTTCTATTCCACCCATAGTGATATATCCATGGCTCACGCTCATGTATTGCGTGAAAGTTGAAAAAGCTTTAGAACATCAAAAGTATGAAACAATTGCTTGGCTTGTCATTGGGGTTGTGCATGATAAATATTTTGTGTGATGAAGATAGAACATGACAAGACTATATGATTTTGTAGGGATAACTTTCTTTAGCCATGATTGCTTTATTAGTATGCTTGAAGTATTATTGTTTTTATGTCAATATTAAACTTTTGTTTTGAATCTTATGTACCTGAATATTCATACCACAATAGGAAAGATTACTTGATAAACATGTTAGGTAGCATTCCACATCAAAAAATCTATTTTTTATCATTTACCTACTCAAGGACGAGCAGGAATTAAGCTTGGGGATGCTTGATACGTCTCCAACGTATCTATAATTTTTTATTGTTCCATGCTATTCTATTATCCATCTTGGATGTTTTATATGCATTAATATGCTATTTTATATCATTTTTGGGACTAACCTATTAACCTAGTGCCCAGTGCCAGTTGCTGTTTTTTCTTCTTGTTTTTGTCTTTTACAGAAAATCAATACCAAACGGAGTCCAAACGGAACAAAACTTTTTGAGGATTTTTCTTGGACCAGAAGACAACCACGAAGCTTCACAAGGAGGTCAGAGCAGCCATGAGTGGGCCACAAGCTCATAGGACGCACCCCAGGGGGGGCCCTATACAAGCTTGTGGGCCCCTCATAGCTCCCCTAACCCTAATCTCAGCTCTATAAATACCCAAATATTCCCCTGATGCGGCTTGAACTACGTCGGTATTTCCCCAAAGAGGAAGGGATGATGCAGCATAGCTACGGTAGGTATTTCCCTCAGTGATGAGACCAAGGTTATTGAACCAGTAGGAGAACCACGCAACACTACGTAAACGGTACCTGCACACAAAGAACAAATACTTGCAACCCGACGTGTTAAAGGGGTTGTCAATCCCTTTCGGGTAACGGTGCCAGAAATTGGCGAGTGGATGGGAGACAAATTGAAATAGATTGGATAAATAGATCTCGATAAAACACGAATAAAATAAAGTGCAGCAAGGTATTTTTGGGTTTTTGGAAATATAGATCTGAAAATAAAAGATGCAAATAAATAAAAAGGCAAATAGCAATATAGATCTGAAAATATATTATGGGAAAAATAGACTCGGGGGCCGTAGATTTCACTAGTGGCTTCTCTCGAGAAAATAGCATACGGTGGGTAAACAAATTACTGTTGGGCAATTGATAGAACTTCAAATAATCATGACGATATCCAGGCAATGATCATTATATAGGCATCACGTCCAAGATTAGTAGACCGACTCCTGCCTGCATCTACTACTATTACTCCACACATCGACTACTATCCAGCATGCATCTAGTGTATTAAGTTCATGGAGAAATGGAGTAATGCAATAAGAACGATGACATGATGTAGACAAGATCTATTCATGTAGGAATAGACCCCATCTTGTTATCCTTAATAGCAACAATACATACGTGTCATTTCCCCTTCTGTCACTGGGATTGAGCATCGTAAGATCAAACCCATCACAAAGCACCTCTTCCCATTGCAAGAAAAATCGATCTAGTCGTCCTAACTAAACCAAATATTCGAAGAAGAAATACGAGGCTATAAGTAATCATGCATATAAGAGATCAAAGGACTCAAATAACTTTCAAGGATAAAAACATATATCTGATCATAAACTCAAAGTTCATCGGATCCCAACAAACACACCGCAAAAAGGGTTACATCAAATAGAACTCCAAGAGACCATTGTATTGAGAATCAAAAGAGAGAGAGGAAGCCATCTAGCTACTAACTACGGACCCGTAGGTCTACAATGAACTACTCACGCATCATCGGAGAGGCACCAATGAGGATGATGAACCCCTCCGTGATGGTGTCTAGATTGGATCTGTGGTTTCTGGAACTTGCGGCGGCTGGAATTATTTTTCGTTGACTCCCCTAGGGTTTCTGTAATATTGGGGTATTTATAGAGCAAAGAGGCAGTGATAGAGGCGAGGGTGTCCCGATCTTTCGATGAGATGATAGCTATCGTTTTTGGGTGGAGTAGACTTTGACGATCCGACTACGAACGTGCGAGGACGTCGCGCCTTAGCAATCGCTAAACCAACTCCGAGAGGTTATTGACCACGCCGGAGCACAATCAACCTGACCACGAGGGTCTATCTCCTGCAAGCAAACGAAGAACAAGCAAGAAACTAAGATTTGCAATCTGGATATTGCGAATATAAGATGAAAGCTTTATTGATCAAGGTGGGGTTCTGTGACGTCTTGGTCTGGTCGTTGAACACAAACGAAGTACGCGAAGTTGCAGCTATGGCGAACTTTTAATCTAAACAAAACCCAAAGTCTAAACGGTGCCCTAAGGGCTGTATATATGGAGGAAGAGGAGGGGATTTCGTGGCCCTTGAAGGAGGGGTCCGAAACCAACCCTATCTCTTGTTTCCCCACACATACGGACTCTAAAAACAGCCTATACTCAAGTATTTCGAAATTACATGGGCCTGGCCCAATAATAAGGTGACGCAGCACCTATAATAGCGTCTGGACGAAATTTATGAAGTGACATCTTGTATATTTCGTCCAAGGCTTCCTGCACTCATTATGGTGGCTTCAAAGTCCTGAAATCATCACTTGTAACTCCGTTCTTGTTCCCCTTGTGCATGCCATCATCTCCATGCTTGAACTTGCTCCAAGGTTCCTCTTTCTTGTCCAAGCTAGGCCCTTCATTTGTAAGCAAAACAAATGTGTCCAATTTAGGCAGCATCATATTCTCATGAACTTTAGAATCATTACCAAGAAACGAAAGTACCTGATATTTTAATTGGCGTGCGCGAGCTCTAGTAATTGGTCCAGTATGTATAGAAGCAGGGGTTGTGGGTGTAACAATGGTATTGATGTCCTCATCAGGCAGTGTGGGAGGCCACCGAGGTGGGCACAACCCACCAGGGCGCGCCTGGGCCCCCAGGCGCACCCAGGTGGGTTGTGCCCCCCTCGGAGCACCCCTCTGGTACTTCCTTGGCCCAACTTGTGTCTTCTAATCTAGAAAAAATCACCAAAAAGTTTCGCTGCGTTTGGACTCCGTTTGGTATTGATTTTCTGTGAAGTAAAAAACAAGCAAAAAATAGCAACTGGCACTGGGCACTATGTCAATAGGTTAGTCCCAAAAATGATATAAAGTTGCTATAAAATGATTGTAAAACATCCAAGAATGATAATATAACAGCATGGAACAATCAAAAATTATAGATACGTTGGAGACGTATCAGCATCCGCAAGCTTAATTCCTGCTCGTCCTCGAGTAGGTAAATGATAAAAACATAATTTTTGATGTGGAATGCTGCCTAACATGTTCATCACATAATCTTTTCTTTGTAGCATGGACATTTGGACTTTTATATATGATTCAAAGCAATAGTCTAGTTTTGACATGAAAATTTCAATACTCAAGCATATCAACAAGCAACCATGTCTTTCAAAATATCAACACTAAAGCAAGTTATCCCTAGCCCATTATGCTCAATCATTGATCCATTCATGAAACACACTCGCATATTAGCTACACCTAATGCTCAAGTACGATCATAGTGCCCCTTAGTTGGTGCTTTATAAGAGAAGATGGAGACTCAAGTAAAAATAAAAATTGCATAAAGTAAATAGAAAGGCCCTTCGCAGAGGGAAGTAGGGATTTGTAGAGGTGCCAGAGCTCAAAGCAAAAAAGATAGAGATAAAAACATTTTGGGTGGCATGCTTTTCCTGTCAACGAAAACGATCGAGTAGTTCCCAATACTTTCCATGCTAGATATATCATAGGCGGTTCCCAAACAGAAAATAAAGTTTATTCCTTTTTTCCACCATACTTTCACATTCCACGGCTAACCGAATCCACGGGTGCCGTCCATACCAACACTTTCCAAGGAATTTATTATTTGACAACATAAAGTAAATTCATTTTTCATTTCGGGACTGGGCATCCCTAATACCTTTGCCGTACTCTCGTGCAAGGACAAGTGAATAAACACTCATCTTGAGAATAACACATCTAGCATGGAAAAATATCAGCCACCCCCTACCGTTTCATGAGCGGTACGAGCACACAAAAGAGAAATTTATTTTGAAAATTAGAGATGGCACATACAAATTTGCTTAGAACGGCAAAAGAATACCGCATATAGGTAGGTATAGTGGACTCATGTGGCAAAACTGGTTTAAGGGTTTTGGATGCACAAGTAGTGATCATACTTAGTGCAAATGAAGGCTAGCAAAAGATTGAGAAGCATCCAACCAAGAAACAAAAAATCTCATAAGCGAGCATTAAGCATAACTAACACCGAATAATGCACCACAAGTAGGATGTAATTTCATTGCATAACTATTGACTTTCGTGCTTGCATATGGAATCACAAACCTTAACATCAATATTCTTACTAAACCATAATTACTCATCAACATGACTCACATATTATATCATCATATCGCAAAACTATTATAAAGAATTAAGTTTATTTTGTCCAATGATCTTCATGAAAGTTTTTATTATATCCCCCTTGGATATCTATCACTTTGGGACTAGTTTAATATGTTGCTTTTGAAAGCTCAAACAAATCTAAGTGAAGAACATGAGCATAAAATTTTCTTCTCTCAAAATAATATAAGTGAAGCATGAGAGAATTTCTTTAAAAAAAATCTAACTCTCAAATAAATCTAAGTGAAGCATGAGAGTATTTCTTCAAAAATATTAAAGCACACCATGCTCAAAAAGATATAAGTGAAGCACTAGAGCAATTCCATAGCTCGAAAAGATTTAAGTGAAGCATAGAGAGCAATTCTAACAAATCATAGCATAATTTTGGCTCTCTCAAATAGGTGTGTTCAGCAAGGATAGATGACACAAAATAAAAATCAAAACAAGCAAAGACTCATATCATACAAGACGCTCCAAGCAAAACTCATGATATGTGACGAATAAAATTATAGCTCCAAGTAAAATACCGATGGTCGTTAGAAGAAAGAGGGGATGCCACTCGGGCATCCCCAAGCTTAGTTGCTTGCTTATATTTTAGATAATAGCTTGGGATGCCATGGGCATCCCCAAGCTTAGGCTCTTCTTACTCCTTATTCCTTCATCCATCGTGATCTCACCCAAAACTTGAAAACTTCAATCACACAAAACTCAACAAAACCTTCGTGAGATCCGTTAGTATAACAAAGCAAATCACTACTCTAAGTACTGTTGAAAACCCATTCATATTTTATTTTTGCATTATATCTACTGTATTACAACTTTGCTATAGCTTATACCCTCCAATACAAACCATAGATTCATCAAAATAAGCACACAACGCAAAGAAAAAAGAATCTGTCAAAAACAGAACAGTCTGTAGAAATATGAAAACTTTGAGTACTTATCTAACTCCAAAGATTCTGAAAAATTAGGAAAACATAGGCAATTTTTATATAAATCTTTTGTAAAAAATTAAGAATTTTTCGTCGCTTATGTGAAATTTCAAAATTGTTTTACTGGACGCAAAAGTTTTTGTTTTTCAACAAGATCAAATCAACTATCACCCAACATGATCCCAAAGGGTTTGCTTGGCACAAACACTAATTAAAACATAAAAACACAATTATAACAGTAGAATAATTTTGCAAACACTCAAGAATAGAAAGGAAAAGACAAAAATAAGTTTTATTCATTGGGTTGCCTCCCAACAAGCTTTTTCTTTATAGGCATTACGATAGGCTTGAGATTTCAATGATGCTAACATGAAAGATAGTAATTGAAACATGAAGAGAGCATCATGTAGCATGTGAAAAACACATTTAAGTCTAACATACTTCCTATGCATAGGCATTTTATAAGTAAACAAATTATCAAGCAAGCAAAAACTAGCATATGCAAGGAAGAAAAAGGAAACAATAGCAATCTCAACATAACGAGAGATAATTTAGTAACATGAAAATTTCTACAACCATATTTTCCTCTCTCATAATAATTACATGTAGGATCATAATCAAATTCAACAATATAGCTATCATATAAAATTTTATTTTTATGATCCACATGCATGCAAAGTTGACACTCTTCCAAAATAGTGGGATCATCAAATAAAGTCATGACCTCTCCAAGCCCACTTTTATCAAAAAATTCATAAGATTGATCATTATCCAAAGCAGTGGGATCATTATTGCCTAGAGTTGACACTCTTCCAAACCCACTTTCAATATTATCGCAAACATATTTATCATGAGGCTTAAATAAATTTTCAAGATCGTAATAAGAATCACCCCAATGATGATCATTGCAATAAGTAGTGGACATATCAAAATTAGCATCCCCAAGCTTGGGGTTTTGCATATTATTAGCACAATTAACATTAATAGAATTTATAGTAAAATCATTGCAATCATGCTTTTCATTCAAGGAGCTATCATGAATCACTTCATAAATTTCTTCATCACAATTTTCAGATTCACGAATCTTAAGCAAAACTTCATAAAGATAATCTAGTGCACTCAAATCACTAGCAATTGGTTCATCATGATTGGATCTTTTAAATAGATTAGAAAGTGGATGGGGATCCATATCAATAGATTTTTAGCAAGCGAAGATGCAAGCATATAGAGGGCACATGGCAACACAAGCAAACAAAAGATCGAACAAGAAAAAGGCGAACGAAAAAGAGGGCGAATAAAATGGCAAATTTTTGTGAAGTGGGGGAGGTGAAAACGAGAGACAAATGGCAAATAATGTAAATTGCAAGGAGATGAGATTTGTGATTAGGAACCTGGTAGATGTTGATGATGTCTCCCCGGCAACGGCGCCAGAAATTGGCGTGTGGCCGGGAGACTATCTTGACTTGATCCTCCCCGGCAACGGCGCCAGAAATTCCTTTTGATGCGGCTTGAACTACGTTGGTATTTCCCCAAAGAGGAAGGGATGATGCAACACAGCTACGGTAGGTATTTCCCTCAGTGATGAGACCAAGGTTATCGAACTAGTAGGAGAACCACGCAACACTATGTAAACGGTACCTACACACAAAGAACAAATACTTGCAACCCGACGTGTTAAAGGGGTTGTCCATCCCTTTCGGGTAATGGTGCCAGAAATTGGCGAGTGGACGGGAGACAAATTGAAATAGATTGGATAAATAGATCTCGATAAAACACAAATAAAATAAAGTGCAGCAAGGTATTTTTGGGTTTTTGGAAATATAGATCTGAAAATAAAAGATGCAAATAAATAAAAAGGTAAATAGCAATATAGATCTGAAAATATATGATGGGAAAAATAGACCCGGGGGCCGTAGATTTCACTAGTGGCTTCTCTCGAGAAAATAGCATACGGTGGGTAAACAAATTACTGTTGGGCAATTGATAGAACTTCAAATAATCATGACGATATCCAGGCAATGATCATTATATAGGCATAAGTCCAAGATTAGTAGACCGACTCCTGCCTGCATCTACTACTATTACTCCACACATCGATCGCTATCCAGCATGCATCTAGTGTATTAAGTTCTTGGAGAAATGTAGTAATGCAATAAGAACGATGACATGATGTAGACAAGATCTATTCATGTAGGAATAGACCCCATCTTGTTATCCTTAATAGCAACGATACATACGTGTCATTTCCCCTTCTGTCACTGGGATTGAGCATCGTAAGATCGAACCCATCACAAAGCACCTCTTCCCATGGCAAGAAAAATCGATCTAGTCGGCCTAACTAAACCAAAGATTCGAAGAAGAAATACGAGGCTATAAGTAATCATGCATATCAGAGATCAAAGGACTCAAATAACTTTCATGGATAAAAACATAGATCTGATCATAAACTCAAAGTTCATCGGATCCCAACAAACACACCGCAAAAAGAGTTACATCAAATAGATCACCAAGAGACCATTGTATTGAGAATCAAAAGAGAGAGAGGAAGCCATCTAGTTACTAACTACGGACCCGTAGGTCTACAATGAACTACTCACGCATCATCGGAGAGGCACCAATGAGGATGATGAACCCCTCCATGATGGTGTCTAGATTGGATATGTGGTTTCTGGAACTTGCGGCTGCTGGAATTGTTTTTCGTCGACTCCCCTAGGGTTTCTGGAATATTGGGGTATTTATAGAGCAAATAGGCGGTGCGGGAGGCCACCGAAGTGGGCACAACCCACTAGGGCGCGCCTGGGCCCCCAGGCGCGCCCAGGTGGGTTGTTCCCCCTTAGGGCACCCCTCTGGTACTTCCTTGGCCCAACTTGTGTCTTCTGGTCCAGAAAAAATCACCAAAAAGTTTCGCTGCATTTGGACTCCGTTTGGTATTGATTTTCTGCGAAGTAAAAAACAAGCAAAAAACAGCAACTGGCACTAGGCACTATGTCAATAGGTTAGTCCCAAAAAATGATATAAAGTTGCTATAAAATGATTGTAAAACATCCAAGAATGATAATATAACAACATGGAACAATAAAAAATTATAGATACGTTGGAGACGTATCATCCCCGTACACCAGGGGGCACACCAAAAATACTTTTCCACCGCCGCAAGCTTCTGTTCTCGTGAGATCCCATCTTGGGGCCTTTTCTGGCACTCTGCCGGGGGGGGGGGGGATTCGATCACGGAGGGCCTCTACACCAACCTTGCTGCCCTTCCGATGATGCGTGAGTAGTTTACCACGGACCTAAGGGTCCATATCTAGTAGCTAGATGGCTTCTTCTCTCTCTTTGAACTTGAATACAATGTTCTCCTAGATGTTCTTGGAGATCTATTCGATGTAATCTTCTTTTGCGGTGTGTTTGTTGAGATCCGATGAATTGTGGATTTATGATCAGATTATCTATGAATATTATTTGAGTCTTATCTGAACTCTTTTATGCATGATTAAGATAGCTTTGTATTTCTCTCCGATCTATTGATTTGGTTTGGCCAATTAGATTGATCTATCTTGCAATGTGAGAGGTGCTTTGTGATGGGTTCAATCTTGCGGTGTCCTCACCCAATGACAGTAGGGGTAGCGAGGCACGTATTTGTATTATTGCCAAGTATTAAGGATAAAAAGATGGGTTTTTTTTTACCATATTGCTTGGATCTATCCCTCTACATCATGTCATCTTGCTTAAGGCGTTACTCTGTTCTTGTAAACTTAATACACTAGATGCATGCTGGATAGCGATCGATGTGTGGAGTAATAGTAGTAGATGCAGGCAGGAGTTGGTCTACTTGTCATGGACGTGATGCCTATATTCATGATCATTGCCTTAGATATCGTCATAACTATGCGCTTTTCTATCAATTGCTCAACAGTAATTTGTTTACCCACCGTAGGCTTTCTTCAAGAGAGAAGCCTCTAGTGAAACCTATGGCCCCGGGGTCTATTTTTATCATAATATTTTCAGATCTATAAAACCAAAAACCCAAAAATACCTTGCTGCAATTTATTTATCTTTACTTTATTTTACACTTTTACTTATCTTTTATACCTATCTCTATCAGATCTCACTCTTGCTAGTGACCGTGAAGGGATTGACAACCCCTTTTTCACGTTGTGTGCAAGTGTTTGTTAGTTTGTGCTGGTGCATCTATTGGGGACTTGTGTGTTCCTCCTACTGGATTGATACCTTGGTTCTTAACTGGGGGAAATACTTATCTCTACTTTGCTGCATCACCCTTTCCTCTTCAAGGAAAAAATCAACGCAAGCTCAAGAAGTAGCAGGGGACTTAGCTGCGAACCAGTTTTCGCCTAAGTTAAAAAAAACTACTCCGAATGACGAGCGTTCCGCTCACTCAGAGACTTAGCTGCGAACCAGTTTTCGCCTAAGTCAAAACTCGAGCATTCAAAAAACTCAAAGGAAAACACTCGGATAATTCTTGAAGTTCAAAAACAAGTGCGAGTACTCAAGCCCGAAGCCCGAAAGAGTTTAACGGATACATGTCCACTCGGCATACCAAGGGAAATGGTAAAGATTATGTTTCTCTCACGCGTCAGAAGGACTGGCCGGCTCGATGAAGGTGTCCAGGTCGATGCCATCTACAATTCGAGTGGCCGCCTCGATGAACGTCTCCATGAAGTCCTCAAACTTGAGCTTCTTTGTGTTGGCGACCTGGAGGGACTTCAGTTTTTCCTCCTTGGCTTCTTTGCAATGGACTCGGACTAGGGTGAGTGCCATGTCAGCTCCACAATGGGCGGCCGACTTCTTCCATGCTTGCACTCAGTGAGGGATTTCATTGAGACGGGCCATCATCATCTCTAGGTCAGTCTAGAGGGTGTCTTCCGGCCACAACTCCTTGTCGATCCTCCCCATCGCACCTCGTAGGCGGACAATGTACCCTAGAGCATCATCGAGGAAAGCTTCAAGCCTTAGGATACACAGAGCCGCTTTGTCCCTGACGGGTGACCTGGTAGGATCCAAATCCCTCTCGATCCTATCAGTTTCCAACCCGAAGTCACAACAGTATTCTGCGAATCGAAACAAGACCCGAATCAGTTCAAGGTTCACTCGGAGATAGGAAAGAGTTGAACCAAGAGTAAAGTTCACTTGGACATACCTGCGAGCTTGGTATACATCTCCTCCGTGAAGTCTTCTATTTATTGCTCCAGAGAATCCCTCTTCTGAATGAGCTGGGTGATCTTCTCGCCCAAGGTTGTCCTATCTTGCTCGAAGGCACTTGCTTGAGTCTTGAGCTTGTCACCCCATTTGGCTTGTTGCTTCTTAAGCTCATCAACCTCCGCCCTCAGAGCCTTGTTTTCTTCCTCAAGTTTCACAACTGAGGCCAGCTTTTCTTCGGCGGCCTTGGTCTTGTCCTTCGCCACCTTCTGCGCCCCTACCAGCTCATTGTCCTTGTCGACGAGTGTCTGCTTCATAGTTTCTAAAGAAATAGAAGTCCTAAGCCGCACTTGGAGTCGGTGGTTTTCATTACGCACATCTGTTCGAGTGAAGTCACTCGGCTCAAAGAAAGCAAAAGGTGAAAGCAGAACAACGGTCATCGAAACGTACCACCCATGGTCTTTACTTCTTCTTGCGCGCGGGCCGTGTTCCTCCTTCCCACCTCCAGATCTAGTCGGAGTTGGTTTGTCTCCTTCTCCATTGATACATATTGGGCCCCGAGCTTACAAGTTTTCTGATACAAAGCAATAAGAAGAAAGTCAGGTGGCAATAAAAGCACTCTGAATGTATGAAGACCTCCGAGTCAGGAAGAAACAAGCTTGACCAATACCAAATCCTAAGGTACCCTCTGACCTCCGAGTTAGAGAGGAACAAGATTGACCAGTACCAAATCCTAAGGTACCCTCTGACCTCCGAGTTAGAGAGGAACAAGCTTGACCAGTACCAAACCCTAAGGTACCCTCTAACCTTCGCGTCAGAGAGGAACAAGCTTGACCAGTACCAAACCCTAAGGTACCCTCTAACCTCCGAGTCAGAGAGGAACAAGCGTAACCAGTACCAAACCCTAAGGTACCCTCCGACCTTCGAGTCAGAGAGGAACAAGCTTGATCAGTACCAAATCTCAAGATACCCTCCGACCTTCGAGTCAGAGAGGAACAAGCTTGACCAGTACCAAATCCTAAGATGTCCTCAGAGATGAGTCACAGATGTAAACCACTCGACCAGCTGAGAAGATACCGGTTCTATCAAACTTCCGCCGACTGCCCGCAGTCGACGGTAGTCTCGGGGACTACACTCAGTGGGTGCACTCAGGGTGCCCCCACTGGAGAGTGACTCATGATCGATGAGCTAAAAAAATAGGAAACATGCTTGTATGGTTCTATCAGACCCCCTCCGATTCAAACAATCGACGGCGGTCTCGAGGACTACACACATTGGGTGCACTCATTGTGCCCCCACTGGAATGGTATCCACTCAGAACAGCCTGCCTAATCCGAGTGACGGCCAATAAACAAACAGGTTCAAAGACTCCCGCCGACTACTAACATTCGATGGCAGTCTCGGGGACTACACCCTGTGGGTGCACTCAGCATGCCCCCACAGGAAAGACACACCCTGTGGGTGTACTAAACAAAAATAGGAAAAGTCAATCGGAAATCAACTTATGATGGCACTTACTCGGACATTCTCTTGGAGAGCTGCGCTGGCATCGTACGCCACCTTGCTAGCGTTGCACACCTCCTTCAGGCGCTGCATCATCAGCTCAGCTTGGATCATCACATCTTTGCTGGCTCTAGTTTGGTCCTCTGGCACACAATGCAGATTGAATATGTTGAGAGGAGGAGCCGATGCTGGAGCCGGAGGAGTCGGCACCCGAGGTAGCACTGGAGCCGGAGGAGTCGGCACCAGAGGCAGAGTAGTTGACGCAACGATGATAGAATCGACGCCAGCCCGAGAAGGGTCACCCCGCCCTTGAGATGCGGCCATGTCGGGCACGGGCGGGGCGCAAGGTGTTTTGCTCGGCGGCGCCTTCTAGACAGCAGCGCGCGCGACAGTCAGGGTTTTGCTCCCCCTCTTCGCGTCCTTCCGCAGCGGCTCTTCGTCGTCATCCTCGACTTGGATAATATCCATAGGCGCTACATTCACTCGACGATGTCAGTTCAGTTAACAGTTCAATCGAACGACAACACCGAGCCGAGAGGAAATCACCCATACCTTTCTGGGAGGTAGCCGCATCCAATGTATCTGCATCAGCGCGGTCCTCATCAATCTGCATGGGTGATGTTGTCGAGGTAGCAGCCCTGGTACGCCGTTTCATTCGGTCAGCAAAGGGTGAGAATTCACAGTGGTAGAAGAAGAGAAGTACAACACTCACGTCGAGGTGATAGGCACAGTGACCTTGATCTTAGGCAGGGCCTTCCGAGGCTTGGGTGAAGTGATCTTGAGCTGCCCGACAGTCTTCTCAGTCGGCTCGGGCGTCGCCGTCCGGGTGCGCTTCGGCTTCCTGGTGCTTGAGGCTACAGCCTTGCCCTGGCAAGCACTCGGATCCTGCGTCTGCTTGGAGCGGCGTTCAGTGCACGCTCCTGCGGACGGAGAAGACTCAACCTCGTCGCTCCCATCCGAGTCGTTGCTGCCATCCTTGTTGTCCTCAGCATAGCTGCCCTCGACACTTCCGCGGTCACTCTCCACATTCCCGACGAGCTGTTCTCCGTTAGGCACAGGTGAAAACATTTTCGGAAACTCCTGCCAAGCACAAAGATCAAAACCAGTCAGTTCAATCAATTCAGTCAGACATTCAGAGCAAGATAAGTCACTCGAAAATACGCGTCATACCTCTGTTGGCGGGTGCGAGTCATCGAAGGGCGGGATCCGCCTCGATCCCCGGGGATTGTCACGGGCTCCAGTGATGCACCTGAGCCATTGCTCCATGGTCTCTTCGTCAACATCCTCAGGGTGCACTCAAGTGGGGTCATTTGGCCCGGAGTACTGCCACATGGGATGAGCCTGCTCTTGCAGCGGCGGGATCCGCCGACTAAGGAAGACCTCCAATAGATCCAGACCTGTGACTCCACCCTGAATCAGCCCGACTACAGCAGTTACTAAGATTCCCACCTCAGTCTTTTCTTCCTTGCCCACCGTCAATGAACGAGCAGCACTAACCCTCTCGAAAGTATAAGGAGGAAGACCAGTCGACGAACCGGCACAGGGGATATCATTACAATAAAACCAGGTCGACTGCCAACCCCTAACATACTCAGGAAAGGTCATGGTGGGGAACGCACTCCTACCCCTCATCTAGATACCCAAGCCGCCACACAACTGGGTCACATGGGTCCTCTCCCCATCCGGATCAGCCTTCTTAACCGACTGAGAGCGACACGTGAAGATATGTTTAAACAATCCCCAGTGCGGATGGCAGCTTAAGAAGTTCTCACACATTGAGATGAACGCGGTAAGATATGCTATAGCATTCGAGGGAAGGTGATGGAGTTGAGCACCAAAAAAGTTCAGAAACCCGCGGAGGAAAGGATGAGGTGGCATGGAGAAACCTCTCTCCACGTGGGTGACGAGGAGTACACGCTCTCCGAGGCGCGGCGCAGGATCGATCTCCCCCTCCTCCGGCAGCCTCCGGGACCCGTCGGGCAATAGCTCGTCGACGACGAGCCCGCCGATGTATTTTGCCATGGTCATTGGCGGGAGCCAATCGCCTTGGATCCAGCCGCGCGGAGGCGCGACTCGGGAGCTCGAGGTCTTTTTCACCTTCTTCGCACGCTCGAACTTCGCCGTCTTGTCCTTCACCATCTCCACGGAGTTCACCGGCGCCGAGCGGAGTCGCGCGGAGTGGAAACAGAGGTGGTGGCAAGAAGACTGGAGGAGATGGAGAAAGGGGGATTCGGTTCTCTCTCCTCCTCGGCCGCGTCGACGTTTTATACCACTCCATAGATCCACACCGTTGGCTCCTGGGCCCGCAGATCCCCCGCAAATCCCTCCGGCGGAGATTATGCGATACATGGCGAAAAGTGGGGTGAAAATCGAGGAGTCACGCCCCACTTTCCCCACTCACCGTGTCGCAACCGTTTGCGCGCGTACATCTCTAATTTCAAATCCCGTGAAATCCGGGATACCGCAATCCGATTGATCGCCACTGGAAATCCTTCCAAAACGCTCGGGTCCAGCCCGACACCCGGCATGCGAGCATCTCATTTCACTCGAACATTATGTGATCCAGAATCAGTCGAGGCAGCTTACGAAGATTCAATCGACAAACGATCCTAGAAAGTTCATAAGCGCCCCAGCAGCGCTCAACTCACTCGGGAGTTTGTCTTAACTCACTTCGCTTAAACCTCGACCGATTCGGGGGCTGATGACGAGGACATACACTGGGGATAGGGTCACAGGCCTGACCAACAGACCCTACCCAAGGACACCATGCACTGCAAACTAGGCCCCAGGGCCAGGTTACCATTCATAATTGCTGCAACCTGAGAACCATTCGGAAGACAGCAACCACTCAGAGTACAAACAATCCACTCGACCAACTCATCTCACTCGGAGTACCTGAGTCAACTTGGACAGAGAAGACCAAGAGTCTCACCAAGATCGCAACGTTCAGGACGTGCGTCCACCGCCTTAAAGAACAGTCAATATAGACGTTACCAGTAATTGTCGCCCTTAAAACCTCCCTTTAACCCTTAGTTATGGGAGCATTCATCAGGGGCCGGGCATACTTTATATAAGCCACCCCCAGCTCCATAACAAGGGTTCGCAATCTCTTGTAAAGTATACACTTCAGTCAATCAAGCTCCAGAGCACCAACACGTAGGGTTGTTACCTCCTCCGCGAGGGGCTTGAACTAGTAAATCCGAGTGTAACAACTGCGCTGTAGCTAGACTCTGCCCTCTAATCTGTACCCCCATACACTATTGTCAGACCTATTCCCAAGCCAACTGGGGACTGGCCTTTTTTTCCGTTGCCAGTCCACACTCGACTTGCAACAGGGGCCCGCCCTTTTTTATCTCAGTTGCAATCCCACCTTCGATTCGCAACTAGGGCCTGAACTTTTTTGTCTCAGTTGCAAGTCCGCACTTGACTCGCAACTGGGGCCCAACACTTTTTTGACCTAGTGGCAAGTCCACCCTCGACTCGTAACCGGGACACGATCTTTTTGTCCCAGTTGCAAGTCCACCCTTGACTCGCAACTGGGGCTGATCTTTTTTTTGCCCAATTGCAAGTCCACCCTCGACTCGCAACTGAGGTCCAACCCTTTTTGTTTCAGTTGCAATCCCACGCCTTCGACTCACAACTGAGGACCGGCCTTCTTTTTGTCCCAGTTGTAAGTCTATCCTCAACTCGCAATTGTTGGCTGACCTTTTTTTTCATATACATTCTTTTAAATATCACAAACATTCTTTTGAAATGTATGAACATTTTTTCAAATGTCAACATTCTTTAAATGGTGCAAATAAATTTTTCATTGAAAATTTATGATTAAAACAAAATATACTAAATTTATTTGTGTTTTTCAAAAAATGTTCAGAATTTTCAAAAGTGTCTTCATTTTCAAAAATAAAAATAAGCTAAATGTTTGGGGATTTTCAAAACTTGTTCACGTTTCTCAAAGTTTGTTCGTGAAGAAATTGTTTGGAATACCAAATATTGTTCTTATTTATCAAAAAACAGAATTGCGAATTTATTCACATTTGAGAAAGATTTTTTGAAATTTTAATTTTTTTTTGTGTTTTCAAAAATATTCGACATTTCAAAATTGTTGACAATTTGCAAATAAGGTTTCAGAAATATTAAAAAGTGTCTTCTAATCTTGACGTTGTATTATGTTCCTAATCACTTTGCTTCCTAATTGTCAACATCAGCTATTAGTTGGAGCGGTAGGCACTAGTGTTTCTCAATGTGTAGTTCCTCATATATTTTTTGTCGCGCTCCAGCGGCCGACCCAAAGAAAAATAAATAATTTTCTGCTGATGTCACAACTTAGATATGAGATAATATCTCACATCTAGATGAGATACATACCCAAACCTAATACTACTCCTTTGTTGGACGTGAGTGCAAGCAACCTCAAAGTCGTTCGACCACACACATATATTTTATTTAATTTTGAATTCTTTTTATGTATTTGAATTCCTGGCGCCAAGACCAATCTTGGATACATTTTAAATATGTTTATATTTAAACATTTCATTCAATTTATTTCAGTTAATATTTCAGTGTGTTCTTGAAACTAGTGAAATCACTTCATTTGAAATCAGTATAACATGTTTTTGAAACCAGTGAAATATATTTTTTGAGTGAAATGAGTGTTTTGAGTTTTAGTGAAATCATAGAATTTTTTTGCCGGAATGAGTGAAATCAGTTTTTTTAAATGAGTGAAACCAGTTTCTTGAATTAAGTGAAGTCAGTGCTTTTTGAAATTATTGAAATAGTTTTTTGAAATGACTGAAATCTTTTTCAACTGTGTGAAGTAAAATTGTTACATTGATTGAACCAGTGTTTTGAAATGAGTTTCCGAAATTAGTGAAATATGTTTTTTGAAATGAGTGAAAGTTTTTAAAAATGAGTGGGCCGATTTCTGAATTGAGTCAGTATTTTCAAATGACTGATAACTTGTAAAATGACTGATATCTATTTGCTTAATTGAGTGAACCCTTCATTTCAATTCAAATGAGTGAAATCAATTTCTAAAAATGATTTAAACCAGTTCTTTGAAATGGGTGAAAGCTGTTTTTGAAATGGCTGAAATATGTGTTTCGAAATGACTAAAATAGGTTTTTTTAACAAGTTAAATCAGTTTTTAAGAAATGAGTAAAACATGTTATATTTAGAAATGTGTGAAATATTTGTCAAGTATTTTTGGTCCATTTTAAATGTATCCAAAACCGGTCTTGTTCTAAAGGTCTTTGTGCCATGAGTTCAAATATATAAAAAGGTTTGAAATCGTAATATTGGTTTGAAATCGTAATCATTTAAGTAGCAAAGGTGAAATAAAAAGACGTATTTATTTAGGAGAGATAAGAGAATGAATGGGCAGCGAATGCATGCAAGTCTATAAAATTGATTTATTTTTGGTCATCCAAGATGCTAGTGTGTGCATGCAAATTTTCACGGTGAAATGACATCCGAGGAGCTCTAGACAAAATAAAATAAAACTAGGTCTCCAAGTGTCTTCTTTTCAAAGTTTCTCCGAGAGCCTATCAATTTTTTTACCTAGAGCTGCACGCTCCTAGCGCACATAAGCATCTTAAACGCCAAAAATTATAATCAATTTTTTTATTTTTTTTATTTTTTTATTTTACTGTTTATGGGTGGATGTAGATGCCCTAAGAGCATCTACAGCCGAACGCCTCAACCATCCCTCATACGTCCGCGGACGCGCTCGGCCAGTGATCGAACAGGAGAGAGAAGAAAAAACATGAACCAATCGAACCCCTCATATCATCCCTATACATCCGGACTGTCCGCGAACCCTCATATCCATCTCAAATATGGGGAGGATATGAGGGCTCGCAGATGCACCCGGGCGCGTCCGGGCAGTCCGCCACGTAGGACGCGACCCCATCCTGGACCATCTTTTCTCTTTCTATATTCATTCTTTTATTTCTCTCTCTTCATCTACATCAACCACGTATAAGTGACCGGACATATGAGAAGGAAAATGAGGAGTATGGTTGCGTGGACGGACAAATAAGGGCACAAAATGGACACGCCCGGTCACTGACCGGGCGCGTCCGCGGACGTTTAAGGGGTTATATTTGCTATGTCCGGCTGTAGACGCTCTGAGCACCAAAACGCCATCCCTCTCCATCGGGCGATTAGACTTGTGAAGGCAAAAGCGATTAGTGAGAATGGAAAATAACTTCTCGACCAAGATTAACGTTTGGACTGGCTGGTCAGTGGTCACTTTTTAGTGGCGGTAACATCTCGCAGTACTATTAACCTGGTTATCATGCTAGTATTATAGGGTAACAAACCACTCATATAAAATAATAATCGACGACCAGATAGACAGTTGCAAAAGAGATGATGCGGTAACTAACAAAATTAGTAAAGTGTTGTGTGGTTTGACTCTGTTTACGACATCATTGTCATGCATTATGCATGTATGTTTAGTCCAAGTGAAAAGAAGACTTGTTTAGAAAAAGGTAAAAAAAAAATCCACTCGGTGGAAGCGAGACATAATTCTCACCATGCATCATGCGCAGAGACCGCTTTGTAAATCTCACTTTGTTCCAGTGCACATGAAAACCAAATCTTCTAGGATTAGTAGTTTTTTTTATCTTGGCGTTCAACTTAACTGCTCTAATTTATAGTTAGTGTATACTACCTTTGTCCTAAAATAAGTGTCACTGATTTAGTTAAGCTTTGAATTAAAATTGTACTAAATCAACTACATTTATTTTGGAACGGAGGGAGTACTGATTAATAGCTACCGAGCCTGTAATTCTTCTATTCATATGCCATTTATGGAGGCGTCGAGCCGTCGAGTGGCTAGCCACCATGTTTGTGTTGCATGAGGAATTTTTTACTCTCTTCGTCCGAAAAAGCTTGTCCCTCAAATGAATGTATCTAGTACCAAATTAATGCTAGTGATAGATGCATCCTTTTAAGGGACAAACTTAGAACAAGCATTTTTGGACGGAGGGAGTACTTTACGTACTCCTAGCATTAATTGTCTACCTGGTTTTCTATGAACCAGGTGCTCAACGCAGTTTGACGTTCCTTTCGTTATTCGTTTTGGATTGTGTGCATCTCAGTAGAGAGCTTTGTACTCTGGAGAGAAGGGTCTTGCAGCGTTTAGAGACGTACCTGCTCCATCGTACTCCCTCCGTTTCATAATATGAAAATATTTTTGACACTAGCGTAGTGTCAAAAACATTCTATTATAGAACAGAGGAAATACATGAGTCGGCGTGCGTCGGGACTCGTCCGGGGTCCAGGCGACCGGTGGCTGCTCACGGCGTCCTCGCGTGGGGTGCAGCAGCGGTCACCGGCGGCATGGCTGTGAGGCTGTGTCGGGGCGGAGGCATGTGCGACGTGATGACCAGATCCGTCTGCTTGTGTGGCTGCTGGGCTGCTACTAGGCATTGGGCCTGGCCACGTCTCGGTGGAGTTAGGCCAAGGGACCATGGGTGTTGCTGTCATGCGTGATGCGGCGTCGTGGGTCTTGGCTGCCGGACAATTCTGCTTTCCGGCTTCAGATCCGGCCATGTGAGCCCCTAGGTCTATGGCTTGGACAGAACTCTCTTCGGCAAGGTGGCAATCGATGGTGATGTGATGCACGGTATTTGGTGCGGTGGCCCCTCCGGATTGCAATGGCCACTGAAACATCTTCGCGAGGATTTCTTTCTTCAGATCGGTGGTTGCCTTTGACGATGAGATGCAATATATGGACGACGGCTTGACGCAGAGGGTAAGGTTGTGCAGTGGCGGAGGTTGGTTTTCTAGACCATCACACGCAGTTGCTTGGATCGCGGAAAAGTGGTGGCGACAACATATGATTGACTTCGATGGTGGTGCTTCTAAAGTATCTGGTCTTGAGCTCCGGGGTGAAAATCTAGGTCTGACACAAGTTGTTCATACACGGCAATGGCGATGCTTTGCGTCGTGACCTTGTTGAAGGCATTGCTCGGATAAGTTCAGACTGATTCTTCAGGTTGAAAACCTAGAATCTGACCTTTGATGGTTGGATCCGGTGACGGCGGCATAAAGTGTCGCTCCCTTTGTGAAGGCGTTGCCGTTGAGGAACCTCATTGTCCTTATGGTGTCATGAGATGGTTGGTGCGGATACGGTTATTGTTGTATATTGTCGATCGCAGGTTTGTTTGATTTGATGTTTTTTTTCTCTCGTTTAGGCATAGCTTTGGTCTTATATGACTTTGCTATTTGCCAGCGGGTTTTTGTGTGTGTGCGTTGGTGTTGACTGTGTGCATCCTGGCTATGCAGAGGCCGGGTGTGTGCTTATTGTGTTTGTATCGATTTGATGCTTCATTTTGAGTCAATAAAATCCATCCTTTGTCGAAAAAGGATTTGAACCCTGGTGGGCTAGGGATACTACTGTCCCTCTAGCTAGCTTTGAACTGTAGGCAACGGTGTTTCTCCTCATCAGCGAAGTCTTTGTTACGTGGAGCGGAGGGTCCTACTTCAGCAGCACTTTGTCCTTTCGGATATCGCGTACGACGACAAGTAGACAGGTGATACGTCTCCAACGTATCTATAATTTTTGATTGTTCCATGCTATTATATTATCTGTTTTGGATGTTTTATATGCATTAATATGCTATTTATATTATTTTTGGGACTAACCTATTAACCGAGAGCCCAGTGCCAGTTTCTGTTTTTTCTTATTTTTGAGTTTCGCAGAAAAGGAATATCAAACGGAATAAAACTTTACGATGATTTTTTTTGGACCAGAAGACACACGTAGGACTTGGAGATCAAGGCAAAGGAGTCCCGAGGCGACGGCAAGGGTGCAAGGCGCACCCTGGGGGGGCGCGCCTCCCTGCCTTGTGGGTCCCTCGGAGCTCCCCTAACCCTAATCTCTGGCCTATAAATTCCCAAATATTCCCAAACCATCAGAAGCATCCACGAAAATACTTTTCCACCGCCGCAAGCCTCTGTTCCCGTGAGATCCCATCTTGGGGCCTTTTCCGGCGATCTGCCGGAGGGGGATTCGATCACGGAGGGCATCTACATCAACCCTATTGCCCTTCCGATGAAGCGTGAGTAGTTTACCACAGACCTACGGGTCCATAGCTAGTAGCAAGATGGCTTCTTCTCTCTCTATGATCTTCAATACCATGTTATCATCGATGTTCTTGGAGTTCTATCCGATGTAATATTCTTTTCCGGTGTGTTTGTCGAGATCTGATGAATTATGGATTTATGATCAAATTATCTTTGAATATTATTTGAATCTTCTCTGAATTCTTATATGTATGATTTGATATCTTTGTATTTCTCTTCGAATTATCGGTTTGGTTTGGCCAACTAGATTGGTATTTCTTGCAATGGGAGAGGTGCTTAGTTTTGGGTTCAATCTTGCGGTGTCCTCACCCAGTGACAAAGTAGGGGTAACGAGCCACGTATTGTATTGTTGCCATCAAGAATAAAAAGATGGGGTTTTCATCATATTGCTTGAGTTTATCCCTCTACATCATGTCATCTTACTTAATGCGTTACTCTGTTCTCTTGAACTTAATACTCTAGATGCAGGCAGGAGTCGGTCGATGTGTGGAGTAATAGTAGTAGATGCAGAATCGTTTCGGTCTACTTGACATGGACATGATGCCTATATGCATAATCATTGCCTTGGATATCATCATAACTTTGCGCTTTTCTATCAACTGCTCGACAGTAATTTGTTCACCCACCGTATTATTTGCCTTCAAGAGAGAAGCCTCTAGTGAAACCTATGGCTCCCGGGTCTATTTTTCATCATATATTTTCATATCTATAAACCAAAAAACCCAAAAATACCTTGCTACAATTTATTTACTTTTATTTTATTTTACTTTTTAGTAATCTTTTATATCTATCTCTATCAGATCTCACCATTGCAATTGATCATGAAGGGATTGACAACCCCTTTATCGCGTTGGGTGCAAGTGTTTGATTGTTTGTGTAGGTGCATAGATTGGAGACTTGCTTGTGCCTCCTACTGGATTGATACCTTGGTTCTCTAACTGAGGAAAATACTTATCTCTACTTTGCTGCATCACCCTTTCCTCTTCAAGGAAAAAACCAACGCAAGCTCAAGAAGTAGAAGGAAGAATTTCTGGCGCCGTTGCCGGGGAGGTTCTACATCAAGCCTACCAAGTACCCATCATAAACTCTCATCTCTTGCATTACATTATTCGCCATTTGTCTCTCGTTTTCCTCTCCCCCACTTCAAAAACGTTTTCAGGAAGTCACAAAAATATTTTCCTTTTTGTTTGCCTTCTTTTCGTTCGATCTTTTGTTTGCTTGTGTTACCATGTGCCTTCTTTTTGCTTGCATCTTCGCTTTCTAAAAGTTTATGGATCCTCATCCACTTGCTAATCTTTTTAAGAGATCCAATTATGATGAACCAATTTCTAGTGATTTGAGTGCACTAGATTATCTTTATGAAGTTTTGCTTGAAATTCGTGAATCTGAAATTATTGATGAAGTGTTAAAAAAAGAAATCTATGAAGTGATTCACGATAGCTCCTTGGATGAAAATCATGATTGCAATGGTTCTACTATAAATTCTATTAATGTCAGTTGTGCTAATGATATACAAAACCCTAAGCTTGGGGATGCTAGTTTTGCTAGGTCCACTACATGTTGCAATGATCATGATTGGGGTGATTTTTCTTATGATCTTGAAAATTTATTTAAGCCTAATGATGAATATGTTTGCAATAATATTGAAAGTGGGTTTGGAAGAGTGTCAACTCTAGGTAATAATGATCCCACTACTTTGGAGTATGATCAATCTTATGAAATTTTTGATAAAAGTGGGATTGGAGAGGTCATGACTTTATTTAATAATAATCCCACTATTTTGGAAGAGTGTCAACTGTGCATGCATGTGGATCATGAAGAGAATATTTTATGTGATAATTATATTGTTGAATTTGATTATGATCCTACATGTAATTATTATGAGAGAGGAAAATATGGATGTAGAAATTTTCATGTCACTAAATTGCCTATTGTTATGTTAAGATTGCTATTGTTTCTTTCTTCTTCCTTACATATGCTAGTTTTTACTTGTCTTGATAATTTGTTTGCTTATAAAATTCCTATGCATAGGAAGCATGTTAGACTTAAATTTGTTTGTCACATGTTTTATGATGCTCTCTTTGTGTTTCAATTATTATCTTTCATGTGACCATCATTGAAATCTCAATGCCTAGCTAGGGGCGTTAAACAATAGCGCTTGTTGGGAGGCAACCCAATTTTATGTTTATGTTTTTTGTTTTGCTTATGTTCTTGAATAAATTACACATTATTACCTCTGTAGTAATTGTGTTTTGGTGTTTTAATTAGTGTTTGAGCCAAGTAAGACCTTTGGGATGGCTTACGGTGATAGTTGATTTGATCTTGCTGAAAAACAGAAACTTTTTCATCCAGTTACAGAATTTTAGTAATTCACAGAAGTGACGAAAAACTCTGAATGTATTACACAAGATTTATATACAAATTTTCTATGTTTTCCAAATTTCCAGAATTTTTGGAGTTACAAAAGTATTAGAACAATTCGGATCTTCACAGACTGTTCTGTTTTTGACAGATTCTGTTTTCTATGTGTTGTTTGCTTATTTTGATGAATCTATGGGTAGTATCGGGGGGTATGAACCATGGAGAAGTTGGAATACAGTAGATATTACACCAATAGAAATAAAGAATGAGTTCACAACAGTACCAAAAAGTGGTGATTTATTTTCTTATACTAACGGATCTCATGAGTTTTCTTGTTAATTTTTGTGTTGTGAAGTTTTCAAGTTTTGGGTAAAAAATTGATGGAATACGGAATAAGGAGTGTCAAGAGCCTAAGCTTGGGGTTGACCAAGGCACCCCAAGGTAATATTCAAGGACAACCAAGAGCCTAAGCTTGGGGATGCCCCGGATGGCATCCCCTCTTTCGTCTTCGTCTATTGGTAAATTTTCTTGAGGCTATATTTTTATTCACCACATGATATGTGTTTTGCTTGGAGCGTCTTGTATGATATGAGTCTTTTCTTTTTAGTTTGCCACAATCATCCTTGCTGTACACACCTTTTGATAGGGACACGCATGAGTCGTGAATTTATTAGAATACTCTATGTGCTTCACTTATATCTTTTGAGCTAGGCAATTTTGCTCTAGTGCTTCACTTATATCTTTTTAGAGTACGGCGGTGGCTTTATTTTATAGAAATTGTTGAACTTTCTTGCTTCACTTATATTATTTTGAGAGTCTCTAAACAGCATGGTAATTTGCTTTGGTTATGAATTTAGTCCTAATATGATGGGCATCCAAGAGGGATATAATAAAAACTTTCATATAAAGTGCATTGAATACTATGAGAAGTTTGATTCCTTGCATATTGTTTTGAGATATAAAAATGGTGATATTAGAGACATGCTAGTGAGTAATTGTGGATTGGTAGAAATACTTGTGTTAAAGTTTGTGATTCCCGTAGCATGCACGTATCGTGAACCGTTATGTGATGAAGTCGGAACATGATTTATTTATTGATTGTCTTCCTTATGAGTGGCGGTCGGGGACGAGCGATGGTCTTTTCCTACCAATCTATCCCCCCAGGAGCATGCGTGTAGTACTTTGTTTCGATAGCTAATAGACTTTTGCAATAAGTATGTGAGTTCTTTATGACTAATGTTGGGTCCATGGATTATACGCACTCTCACCCTTCCACCTTTGCTAGCCTCTCTAGTACCACGCAATTCTCGCCGGTGCATTAAACCCACCATATACCTTCCTCAAAACAGCCACCATACCTACCTATTATGGCATTTCCATAGCCATTCCGAGATATATTGCCATGCAACTTCCACCATTTTGTTTATTATGACACGCTTCATCATTGTCATATTGCTTTGCATGATCATGTAGTTGACATCGTATTTGTGGCAAAGTCAGCATTCATATTTTTTATACATGTCACTCTTGAGTCATTGCACATCCCGGTACACCGCCAGAGGCATTCATATAGAGTCATATTTTGTTCTAAGTATTGAGTTGTAATTCTTGAGTTGTAAGTAAATAAAAGTGTGATGATCTTCATTATTAGAGCTTTGTCCCATGTGAGGAAAGGATGATGGAAGCTATGATTCCCTCACAAGTTGGGATGAGTCTCCGAACTTAAAAAAAAAATAAAAGAGGCCAAAGAAGCCCACCAAAAAAAGAGAGAAAAAAGAGAAGGGACAGTGTTACTATCCTTTTTCCACACTTGTGCTTCAAAGTAGCACCATGATCTTCATGATAGAAAGTCTCCTATATTGTCACTTTCATATACTAGTGGGAATTTTTCATTATAGAACTTGGCTTGTATATTCCAATGATGGGCTTCCTCAAATTGCCCTAGGTCTTCGTGAGCAAGCGAGTTGGATGCACACCCACTTAGTTTCTTTTGAGCTTTCATACACTTATAGCTCTAGTGCATCCGTTGCATGGCAATCCCTACTCACTCACATTGATATCTATTGATGGGCATCTCCATAGCCCGTTGATACGCCTAGTCGATGTGAGACTATCTCCTTCTTTTTGTCTTCTCCACAACCACCATATTCTATTCCACCTATAGTGCTATATCCATGGCTCACGCTCATGTGTTGCGTGAAAGTTGAAAAAGTTTGAGAACATCAAAAGTATGAAACAATTGCTTGGCTTGTCATCGGGGTTGTGCATGATTTAATACTTTGTGTGATGAAGATGGAGCATAGCCAGACTATATGATTTTGTGGGGATAACTTTCTTTGGCCATGTTATTTTGAGAAGACATGATTGCTTTATTAGTATGCTTGAAGTATTATTATTTTTATGTTAATATTAAACTTTTGTTTTGAATCTTATGGATCTGAATATTCATGCCACAATAAAGAAAATTACATGGATAAATATGTTAGGTAGCATTCCACATCAAAAATTCTGTTTTTATTATTTACCTACTCGAGGACGAGTAGGAATTAAGCTTGGGGATGCTTGATACGTCTCCAACGTATCTATAATTTTTTATTGTTCTATGCTATTATATTATCTGTTTTGGATGTTTTATATGCATTAATATGCTATTTATATTATTTTTGGGACTAACCTATTAACCAGAGCCCAGTGCCAGTTTCTGATTTTTTCCTTGTTTTTGAGTTTCACAGAAAAGGAATATCAAACGGAGTCCAAATGGAATAAAACTTTACGATGATTTTTCTTGGACCAGAAGACACACGTAGGACTTGGAGACCAAGGCAAAGGAGTCCCGAGGCGACGGCAAGGGTGCAGGGCGCGCCCCAGGGGGCCGCGCCTCCCTGCCTTGTGGGTCCCTTGGAGCTCCCCTAACCCTAATCTTCGGCCTATAAATTCCCAAATATTCCCAAACCATCAGAAGCATCCACGAAAATACTTTTCCACCGCCGCAAGCCTCTGTTCCCGTGAGATCCCATCTTGGGGCCTTTTCCGGCGATCTGCCGGAGTGGGATTCGATCACGGAGGGCATCTACATCAACCCTATTGCCCTTCCGATGAAGCGTGAGTAGTTTACCACAGACCTACGGGTCCATAGCTAGTAGCTAGATGGCTTCTTCTCTCTCTATGATCTTCAATACCATGTTCTCCTCGATGTTCTTGGAGTTCTATCCGATGTAATATTCTTTTGCGGTGTGTTTGTCGAGATCCGATGAATTGTGGATTTATGATCTGATTATCTATGAATATTATTTGAATCTTCTCTGAATTCTTATATGCATGATTTGATATCTTTGTATTTCTCTTCGAATTATCGGTTTGGTTTGGCCAACTAGATTGGTATTTCTTGCAATGGGAGGGGTGCTTAGTTTTGGGTTCAATCTTGCGGTGTCCTCACCCAGTGACAAAGTAGGGGTAGCGAGGCACGTATTGTATTGTTGCCATCAAGGATAAAAAGATGGGGTTTTCATCATATTGCTTGAGTTTATCCCTCTACATCATGTCATCTTACTTAGTGCGTTACTCTGTTCTCTTGAACTTATTACTCTAGATGCAGGCAAGAGTCGGTCAATGTGTGGAGTAATAGTAGTAGATGCAGAATCGTTTCGGTCTACTTGACACGGACGTGATGCCTATATGCATAATCATTACCTTGGATATCATCATAACTTTGCGCTTTTCTATCAATTGCTCGACAGTAATTTGTTCACCCACTGTATTATTTGCCTTCAAGAGAGAAGCCTCTAGTGAAACCTATGGCCCTCGGGTCTATTTTTCATCATATATTTTCAGATCTATAAACCAAAAACCCCAAAAATACCTTTCTGCAATTTATTTACTTTTATTTTATTTTACGTTTTAGTAATCTTTTATATCTATCTCTATCAGATCTCGCCATTGCAATTGACCGTGAAGGGATTGACAAACCCTTTATCGCGTTGGGTGCAAGTGTTTGATTGTTTGTGTAGGTGCATAGATTGGAGACTTGCTTGTGCCTCCTACTGGATTGATACCTTGGTTCTCTAACTGAGGGAAATACTTATCTCTACTTTGCTGCATCACCCTTTCCTCTTCAAGGGAAAAACCAAAGCAAGCTCAAGAAGTAGAAGGAAGAATTTCTGGCGCCGTTGCCGGGGAGGTTCTACATCAAGCCTACCAAGTACCCATCATAAACTCTCATCTCTTGCATTACATTATTTGCCATTTACCTCTCGTTTTCCTCTCCCCCACTTCTAAAACATTTTCAGAAAATCACAAAAATATTTGCCTTTTTGTTTGCCTTCTTTCCGTTCGATCTTTTGTTTGCTTGTGTTACCATGTGCCTTCTTTTTTGCTTGCATCTTCGCTTGCTAAAAGTTTATGGATCCTCATCCACTTGCTAATCTTTTTAAGAGATCCAATTATGATGAACCAGTTTCGAGTGATTTGAGTGCACTAGATTATCTTTATGAAGTTTTGCTTGAAATTTGTGAATCTGAAAATTGTGATGAAGTGTTAAAAGAAGAAATCTATGAAGTGATTCACGATAGCTCCTTGGATGAAAATCATGATTGCAATGGTTCTACTATAAATTCTATTAATGTCAGTTGTGCTAATGATATGCAAAACCCTAAGCTTGGGGATGCTAGTTTTGCTAGGTCCACTACTTGTTGCAATGATCATGATTGGAGTGATTTTTCTTATGATCTTGAAAATTTATTTAAGCCTCATGATGAATATGTTTACAATAATATTGAAAGTGGGTTTGGAAGAGTGTCAACTCTAGGTAATAATGATCCCACTACTTTGGAGTATGATCAATCTTATGAAATTTTGGATAAAAGTGGGCTTGGAGAGGTCATGACTTTATTTAATAATAATCCCACTATTTTGGAATAGTGTCAACTGTGCATGCATGTGGATCATGAAGAGAATATTTTATGTGATAATTATATTGTTGAATTTGATTATGATCCTACATGTAATTATTATGAGAGAGAAAAATATTGATGTAGAAATTTTCATGTCACTAAATTGCCTCTTGTTATGTTGAGATTGCTATTGTTTCTTTCTTCTTCCTTGCATATGCTAGTTTTTACTTGTCTTGATAATTTGTTTGCTTATAAAATGCCTATGCACAGGAAGCATGTTAGACTTAAATTTGTTTGTCACATGTTTTATGATGCTCTCTTTGTGTTTCAATTATTATCTTTCATGTGAGCATCATTGAAATCTCAATGCCCAGCTAGGGGCGTTAAACAATAGCGCTTGTTGGGAGGCAACCCAATTTTATTTTTATGTTTTTTGTTTTGCTTCTGTTCTTGAATAAATTACACATTATTACCTCTGTAGTAATTGTTTTTTGGTGTTTTAGTTAGTGTTTGAGCCAAGTAAGACCTTTGGGATGGCTTACGGTGATAGTTGATTTGATCTTGCTGAAAAACAGAAACTTTTGCGTCCAGTTGCAGAATTTTAATAATTCACTTATGCGACGAAAGCTCTGAATGTTTTACACAAGATTCATATACAAATTGTCTCTCTTTTCCTAATTTTTCAGAATTTTTGAAGTTTCAGAAGTATTAGAACAATTCATATCTTCACAGACTGTTCTGTTTTTGATAGATTCTATTTTCTATGTGTTGTTTGCTTATTTTGATGAATCTATGGGTAGTATCGGGGGGTATGAACCATAGAGAAGTTGGAATGCAGTAGATATTACACCAATATAAATAAAGAATGAGTTCACAACGTTACCAAAAAGTGATGATTTATTTTCTTATACTAACGGATCTCATGAGTTTTCTTGTTAAGTTTTGTGTTGTGAAGTTTTCAAGTTTTGGGCAAATATTTGATGGACTACGGAATAAGGAGTGGCAAGAGCGTAAGATTGGGGATGCCCAAGGCACCCCAAGGTAATATTCAAGGACAACCAAGAGCCTAATCTTGGGGATGCCCCGGATGGCATCCCCTCTTTCGTCTTCGTCTATCGGTAAATTTACTTGAGGCTATATTTTTATTCACCACATGATATGTGTTTTGTTTGGAGCGTCTTGTATGATATGAGTCTTTGCTTTTTAGTTTTCCACAATCATCCTTGATGTACACACCTTTTGATAGGGACACGCATGAATCATGAATTTATTAGAATACTCTATGTGCTTCACTTATATCTTTTGAGCTAGGCAGTTTTGCTCTAGTGCTTCACTTATATCTTTTTAGAGCACGGCCGTGGCTTTATTTTATAGAAATTGTTGAACTCTCTTGCTTCACTTATATTATTTTGAGAGTCTCTAAACAGCATGATAATTTGCTTTGGTTATGAATTTAGTCCTAATATGATGGGCATCCAAGAGGGATATAATAAAAACTTTCATATAAATTGCATTGAATACTATGACAAGTTTGATTCCTTGCATATTGTTTTGAGATATAAAAATGGTGATATTAGAGACATGCTAGTGAGTAATTGTAGATTGGTAGAAATACTTGTGTTAAAATTTGTGATTCCCGTAGCATGCACGTATGGTGAACCGTTATGTGATGAAGTCGGAGCATGATTTATTTATTGATTGTCTTCCTTATGAGTGGCGGTCGGGGACGAGCGATGGTCTTTTCCTACCAATCTATCCCCCTAGGAGCATGCATGTAGTACTTTGTTTCGATAGCTAATAGACTTTTGCAATAAGTATGTGAGTTCTTTATGACTAATGTTGAGTCCATGGATTATACGCACTCTCACCCTTCCACCTTTGCTAGCCTCTCTAGTACCGCGCAATTCTCGCCGATGCATTAAACCCACCATATATCTTCCTCAAAACAGCCACCATACCTACCTATTATGGCATTTCCATAGCCATTCTGAGATATATTGCCATGCAACTTCCACCATTCCGTTTATTATGACACGCTTCATCATTGTCATATTGCTTTGCATGATCATGTAGTTGACATCGTATTTGTGGCAAAGCCACCATTCATATTTTTTATACATGTCACTCTTGAGTCATTGCACATCCCGGTACACCGCCGGAGGCATTCATATAGAGTCATATTTTGTTCTAAGTATCGAGTTGTAATTCTTGAGTTGTAAGTAAATAAAAGTGTGATGATCTTCATTATTAGAGCATTGTCCCATCTGAGAAAAGGATGATGGAAGCTATGATTCCCTGACAAGTTGGGATGAGTCTTCGGACTTAAAAAAAATAAAAGAGGCCAAAGAAGCCCGCCAAAAAAAAGAGAGAAAAGAGAGAAGGGACAATGTTACTATCCTTTTTCCACACTTGTGCTTCAAAGTAGCACCATGATCTTCATGATAGAGAGTCTCCTATATTGTCACTTTCACATACTAGTGGGAATTTTTCATTATAGAACTTGGCTTGTATATTCCAATGAAGGGCTTCCTCAAATTGCCCTAGGTCTTCGTGAGCAAGCGAGTTGGATGCACACCCACTTAGTTTCTTTTGAGCTTTCATACACTTATAGCTCTAGTGCATCCGTTGCATGGCAATCCCTACTCACTCACATTGATATCTATTGATGGGCATCTCCATAGCCCGTTGATACGCCTAGTTGATGTGACACTATCTCCTTCTTTTTGTCTTCTCCAAAACCACCATATTCTATTCCACCTATAGTGCTATATCCATGGCTCACGCTCATGTATTGCATGAAAGTTGAAAAAGTTTGAGAACATCAAAAGTATGAAACAATTGCTTGGCTTGTCATCGGGGTTGTGCATGATTTAATACTTTGTGTGATGAAGATGGAGCATAGCCAGACTATATGATTTTGTAGGGATAACTTTTTTTGGCCATGTTATTTTGAGAAGACATGATTGCTTTATTAGTATGCTTGAAGTATTATTGTTTTTATGTCAATATTAAACTTTTGTTTTGAATCTTATGGATCTGAATATTCATGCCACAATAAAGAAAATTACATGGATAAATATGTTAGGTAGCATTCCACATCAAAAATTCTGTTTTTATTATTTACCTACTCGAGGACGAGTAGGAATTAAGCTTGGGGATGCTTGATACGTCTCCAACGTATCTATAATTTTTTATTGTTTCATGCTATTATATTATCTGTTTTGGATATTTTATATGCATTAATATGCTATTTATATTATTTTTGGGACTAACATATTAACCCAGAGCCCAGTGTCAGTTTCTGTTTTTTCCTTATTTTTGAGTTTCGCAGAAAAGGAATATCAAACGGAGTCCAAACGGAATAAAACTTTACGATGATTTTTCTTGGACCAGAAGACACACGTAGGACTTGGAGACCAAGGCAAAGGAGTCTCGAGGCGACGACAATGGTGCAGGGCGCGCCCCAGGGGGGGCGCCTCCCTGCCTTGTGGGTCCCTCGAAGCTCCCCTAACCCTAATCTTCGGCCTATAAATTCCCAAATATTCCCAAACCATCAGAAGCATCCACGAAAATACTTTTCCACCGCCGCAAGCCTCTGTTCCCGTGAGATCCCATTTTGGGGCCTTTTCTGGCGATCTGCCGGAGGGGGATTCGATCACGGAGGGCATCTACATCAACCCTATTGCCCTTCCGATGAAGCGTGAGTAGTTTACCACAGACCTACGGGTCCATATCTAGTAGCTAGATGGCTTCTTCTCTCTCTATGATCTTCAATACCATGTTCTCGTCGATGTTCTTGGAGTTCTATCCAATGTAATATTCTTTTACGATGTGTTTGTCGAGATCCGATGAATTGTGGATTTATGATCAGATTATTTATGAATATTATTTGAATCTTCTCTGAATTCTTATATGCATGATTTGATATCTTTGTATTTCTCTTCGAATTATCGGTTTGGTTTGGCCAACTAGATTGATATTTCTTGCAATGGGAGAGGTGCTTAGTTTTGAGTTCAATCTTGCGGTGTCCTCACCCAGTGACAAAGTAGGGGTAGCGAGACACGTATTGTATTGTTGCCATCAAGGATAAAAAGACGGGGTTTTCATCATATTGCTTGAGTTTATCCCTCTACATGATGTCATCTTACTTAATGCGTTACTCTGTTCTCTTGAACTTAATACTCTAGATGCAGGCAGGAGTCGGTAGATATGTGGAGTAATAGTAGTAGATGCAGAATCGTTTCGGTCTACTTGACACGGACGTGATGCCTATATGCATAATCATTGCCTTGGATATCGTCATAACTTTGCGCTTTTCTATCAATTGCTCGACAGTAATTTGTTTACCCATCGTATTATTTGCCTTCAAGAGAGAAGCCTCTAGTGAAACCTATGGCCCCCGGGTCTATTTTTCATCATATATTTTCATATCTATAAACCAAAAACCCCAAAAATACCTTGCTGCAATTTATTTACTTTTATTTTATTTTACATTTTAGTAATCTTTTATATCTATCTCTATCAGATCTCACCATTGCAATTGACCGTGAAGGGATTGACAACCCCTTTATCGCGTTGGGTGCAAGTATTTGTTGTTTGTGTAGGTGCATAGATTGGAGACTTGCTTGTGCCTCCTACTGGATTGATACCTTGGATCTCTAACTGAGGGAAATACTTATCTCTACTTTGCTGCATCACCCTTTACTCTTTAAGGGAAAAACCAACGCAAGCTCAAGAAGTAGCAATAGGCAGGGAAAGGTTTGACGACGCACGAGGGGAAGCATCATACGACCACGTCGATGCCGTCCAATGCACGGTTACATCTCGTCAAAGGTTGAGGTGAGACATGACGAGCCTATCCCATCATGTAGTCCACTTGGCTACCAATGGTTAGGTTGAGCATACAAGGAGCATTGGGAAAGATTCCCTGTGAGGATTAACCTATATAACTCGACGGAATAAGATTCTCCCCGTCTAGCTTCCGTTTCGACGGTGCGTCTAGCATCGTCGGTGAGCGTGTGGAGGTGTGTATTCGGTGGATCTGTTTGGATCTCGTCGTCATTCGTCTATGTTCATGTGTCTTTAGGTTGGATCTTTTCTATCTACGTTATTCTTCATCGGTGGCGGTTGCTGTTTTGGTGCGCTGGACCTTTGGGGCCTTAGCACGATGACTTTTTGACTGTCTACTAGAACAAATTTTGCCCGGCTCCGATAAGGGAGGGGCGGTGATAACAGCGCGCCTTCGGCTCGCTTCAGTGCTTATAGTCGTCGCTAGGTATGGTGTACGAATCTAGATATAACTTTTATTATTTCTGGTGTTTCTTGTACTGCCATGATTGAAGATGAATAAATCCGATGTTTTCGGCAAAAAGAAAAAAGAAAAAAAAAAGCTAGTCTTATAATCGGATATTCAATTTGGCTCCCATATCCACATACACATGATATCCCTACCATTGCCTCATCCCAAGATTCGCACTAGGAGCTGTATTTGGTTTGGTATTTTCATTTGACGTGGCTTTTTGCTACAGTGTCGTGCGCCCCACTTCTAGTAATGGGCAGTGCCCCTCTTATAACCTTCTCTTTTCTCTACTACTTAAAAAGAACATAAGGTTCACATTTCATCTTTGTTCTCATCACCTTTTCATTCAACCTTTCATTTATATGATAATCAGTCACCTTAATTTACTTACCTTCTGAACTAATTCCATTTTAATTTACTTACCATCTATCAAAATATAAGGTAATTCACGATTAGAATTTGATAAACATTTATTTACACAATCGCATTATTATTGACAGGTAAATCATAAGCTAACGTACTAGAATATTTATACTCCGTTGCAATGCACGGGCATTGTTCTAGTTTAAAGAAAAAAGGGAGTACATGGCCTTTGCATCACATGATGTGCATAACCATTTTATTAAACGAGAATCAAGTTCAAATCATGGAGTATTAGACGCAGTGGCGGAGCTCGCCGGGGCGGCTGCTTGGCGCTGCTCCGGCCATTCTTCACTAATTAGTACAAAGCAACCATGATTAGTATTGCTAATTCCTTCGGCAAATGCTGGACCACGCCATGGTATAAAGTATTTGCCCCGGCTCCTTGAGCTGGCTCTGCCACTGATCAGACGGTAATACAAATAGAAAGAAAACATGCACAAGCGGTCGAATATGAGATTACATATCTCATCCACATAATTTACAAGTGATGAATTAAATAAATCTTACGCAACCGTTTCTAGTCAGCAAGAGTGCTGGACCCAGAGGCAATTAACGCCCAAGCGTCCACATGATGCAGTGATGACCGCATATAAATTGAAGTAGCAACCATGTAGATAATCTGCAAGAAATTAAAAGTTGATACGTTAAAATGAAAACAAAAAGAAGAACAACAAAAAAGAAACGAAAAAGTAAATAAACAAAAAAAAAAACTAGGAAAACCAACAAAGAAAAACACACATAAAAAAAAGAAAGAAACTAACCTACAAGCTTCCTGAAACTGGATGGGAATCTACCAGACCTTCCTGAAGTGCTTCCAAAAAATGAGCTAGCATCACCTCTCCAAGAAAAATAAATGGCCAGGCCCAAGTCAGCACACGTGTGGGCGATCTGACCGATATGAAACCAGGAATTCCCTATTTGCCGCTCATTGCGTCAAATTGTCGACCTAACGAGCCGAGCTGGCGATCGAGCGGCGACTTGGGCCAGCCCATTAATGTGTTGCAGCGTTTTCCAGTTTTCGGAACCTTCTACAGATTCCCAGCCTGGTTTTCTGTTTTTGGGAACCTTCTAGAAGGTTCCTTGAACCATTTTTTCTTTTACCAATTTTTCTGCTTCTTTTTGGTTTTTAGTTTTTTCTTTTTTCTTTTTTCCTGTTTATTTTTTCTTTCTTCTTTCTTTTCTTTTTCTTTTCTTTTCTGTTTCTTGTTTTGTTTTCTTTTTTCTTTTCAAGTATATTTTTTTAAAGATCATATTTAAAAAAAATGTTTGTAAATTTAAAGAATGTTCATGCTTTTAAAATATGTTCAATTTTTTTAAAAATGGTCGTGTTTTCAAAAATTATTCATAAATGCAAATAATTTTCGTATTATCAAAAAATGTTCGGGAAGTTTAAAAAATGTTCTCATTTTTAGAAAATTGTTTGGAATGTTTTATTTGCAAATTTTCTGAACTTTTCAAATAATGGCCGGGATTTCACAAAATGTTCCTACATTAAAAAATGTTCTTGTTTTTAAATTTTTGTTCAGTTATTTCAAAAGTTATTTCTGTTTTTAAATTTTGTTCACCAATCCAAAAAATGTTCGTATTTTTGAAAAATGTTCAAATGGTTAGAAAAAAAATCCGTTTCAACTTCTTGTTCACCTATATAAAAAAGTTCGTATTTTCCAAAATTGTTCAGTATTTTACAATTGTTCTCAGTTCAAAAAATTTGTTCTGAATCTAAAATGTTGTTCCTGTTTTCAAATTTTGTTCACCAATTCAAAAAATGTTCACATTTGCAAAGCTTATTCTGGAATTTTGGAAAATGTTCACGTTTTCAAAACTGTTCTGAAAATACCACAACTATTTTTTGAGTGGTACAATTTTTGTTGGAATTAGGCAAACATTTGTTTTTTACATTGTATATTTTTTTTAAAATGTCACAATGTTTTCTAAAATACGTGAACATCTTTTAAAATGGCACAAACATTATTTTCTAAAAGTTGCACGAACATTTGTTTACACTACATGAACATTTTAAAAGTATGCACTTAGAAAAAATAAAGAAAAGGAAAAGAAAACATATGCTAAAAAAAACTGATGCGGAGCATCCTACGGTCATCCCCATGGACCTACCTTCGTCTTACAAATGCCAAGTGGACCGATGACACGAGCACATGCAAGAGCAATCGAGATCGAGATCGAGGTGACATCTCTCCTTAACGAGCTTCCATATGATCCACGTGAGACATGGCTACTACCTCAATCCAGAATGCTATGTGTGCTTAGGTAACAATAAAACCCTCTCGAAGATGCTCAGAATCATGGACAAGTCTCCAAGTACACGGACAAAGAAGATCAACGAGAGGATCCGCTGAAAGTCTACAGAGGCCGGACATCCGGTCCATGGCCTGGACATCCGGCGCCTGGAGGCCGCAGCTCCAGCAGCAGACTGGCAGCCGAAGTGCTACAGGACCTGGACATCCGGCCCTCGCCCGGACATCAGACCTGACCAGCCCCGACATCCGGCCCTCGCCCGGATATCCGGCCCGACGTATCTAGAGAGCATCACGAATCGGGCTAGTCCAGCCCGTACATCCGGCCGAGGCCTCGGACTTCCGGCACTTTGTGAGCCGCCGGACATCTGAGCCCCAGGCCATACATCCGGCACCTTCCTATGCGCAGAGACCGGGCCAAAGGCCCATGTACCCCTTCATTTCCTCCCAACTTGTACTAGCACTATAAATAGACTACCCCCTCCTCCTTGTAGGGTTAGCAAAGGTTAGAGCTTATTTGAGATAGAGCTTTGCTCATCACTTACCACTCCCATGGAGTTCAAGACCTTCATGTAAGAAGATCCCCCAAGTGGATTCAAGTGGGAAGATCCTCCTAGGATTCAAGACCTCTCTCCTTCAAGGATTGGGATGAACTAGTTACCTTTGTATCCTCTTGTGTTGACTTTAGATCCTTGTATCTCCTTTATGTGCATGTGGATTTAGCATATGTGTGATTGGATCTTGTCTATTTGAGAGTTCTTCTTGTGTTCCTCTTTGGTTTGCTCTCTTCCCCCCTCCCCCCCAAGTGTGAAAAGATCGACCATTAGGGTTTCACCCTACATCATCTTGGATCAGAGCCAAGGTTGATTCACATCTTGGAGTCTCCCTCCCCATTTTCTAGCCTCAATTTTGTGTGTTTTTGCCCAATTTGGAAAATCCCCACAAAAAGAGCCATACCAATTTTTTTTGTGATTTGTTGGTTTGATGATGTTTTGTTGATTTGGATCCTTGGATTTGCTGTGTTTCAAGTGGATCTAGCTTCCCCACAACTTTTCCCCAATTTCCATCCACGAAATTCTCGCATTTTTTCCCGAATTTTTCTTTTCCCCAAGTTCTTCCCGTAGTTCGTCCATGGATTCGCCGCCCCGGACATCCGGCATGTGCCCCCGGACATCCGGCGCCTCATAGCCAACATTTCCACCACCACAAAATTTTGTCAAAATTTTGTCAAATTTTGTCCGATTTCTGCCATTTCTTCCGCATACCATCACCCACTTCTAGAACCCAACCGCACTTTTATCACGCTTGCCATTTAAGAATTTGAGTTTCCGGTTTCCGTTTCCTAACGTGTTTCGTCTACTAAGGGACGGTTCTTCATCGACACCATCACCGCTCAACTTCGCCACGGATTCGTCATCGACAATGACCACTTCACCATTTTGACACCCCAACCGTAAGCAAGGATGGTAACCTCGACGACAATCATAGTACATTCTCCCTTGCCATTGTATTGTGAACCCCCAAGCCAAATTTTTGTGTCACTTTTCTATCGAGACTAGCAATTTGAGTATTATCGGGCAACGTTACTTGTGCACTTTAGTGATACCCGTTCTGCATAGCTATCATAGCGTGCATATATCATTGTATCATCTCTTGTGTCGTAATTTATTCCCGCATATACATCATTGCTATCTTGGTTCGAGCATTTCACATAGGTGGCCAAAGGAAAATATCAAAAGTGAGAAAAGCTTTTAAGCAAACGAAAAAGAAAAACAAAGAGCTTGCAAACAATAGCCATAGCATCGTCACATTGCATATCAAATTGCCATACTTGATCATCTTGGATTATCACTACTGGAATCAGCTTCTTTGCCGTCCGCCACGGCGGACGGCAAAGGCATAGATCACGGACGGCAAACTTCTTTGCCGTCTGCCAGCAGACGGCAAAATGTCCGGATGAACACGTGCCAGCAAAGGCCTTCTTTGCCGTCCGCTTCCTGGAAACGGACGGCAAAGGATTGTGCCGTCCGCCTCTGGTGGCCAGCAGACGGCAAAGATCGTGGACGGCAGTGAGGTGGGGTGAGGGCCGTTAGGGGTTAACGGCGTGCTTTGCCGTCAGCCAGCGGACGGCAAAGAGGCTAACGTCTTTGCCGTCCGCTGGCAGACGGCAAAGTGCTCAAACATGCCAGTCCCAGGAATCACAGGTAGCTGCCACATGGCATGTTTGCCGTCAGCTAGCTGACGGCAAAGAGCCTGTACAGCCCTGTTTTTAATTTAATTCATTCAATTTGACAACAATTCGCAGATATACATATATACACAACAAGCATATCCAACACACTAGTTTCATCATATATACATACATAACCAACACATATATAGTTCCATCCTTACATATTACAAAAGTTTCACATTGTTCATCCAACACCGTTATCCATCCATCCATATAACAAGTTCCAACCATGCAAGTTCATTGATACAAAATAAAAGCACAAATGGAAAAGAAGCACTCCATCCATGCAAGCTTCCGTGAATTAAATCAAATCTGCAAAATGATAAACAAGATGTTAGAAGAAGAAGAATAAAATGAAGAAGAAGAACAAGACTATAAGAAGTAAGCATACTTAAGTAAAATGGAGCTAACCTAGAAGAAAATGAAGAAGAAGAAGAAGAAGAAGACTAGAAGAATACTAGAAGAAGACTAGAAGAATAATAATAAGAAGAAGAAGAAGAAGAAGAAGAAGAAGAAGAAGAAGACTATAAGCTTATTATGTAAACTTGGTCATTTTGTGCTAACATAAGTTATTTTGGAGTTAACCTATAGGAAAGTAAGCATAGTAGAGATAACTTAGCATATTAGAGCTAACATAGGTAACTAAGCATATTAGAGCTAACATAGGTAACTAAGCATATTAGAGCTAACTTATGTCATTTCGGAGGAAACAAAGCTAAGTATATATAGATCATTTTGGAGATCAAACATACCTGACATAGTTCAGTTCTCATTGTTCTTCTTCTTCTCCTTCCTCAGCCTGATGCGCCAAGAGCGGCGAGGCGGTGGAGGCAGTGGGATGTAGTCTTCTACCACAATTGGCGTGGTCATGTCGCCCAGCTGTGGGATCGCCGGCGCCACCACCGGCGCGAGGTCATTGTCAGGCACCACCACCATCGCGAGGCCATCTTCAGGCAGGACAGGCACGACCATCGCTAGGTCATCCTCAGCCACCACCATCGCTAGGTCATCCTCAGCCTGATGCCCACTCTGCTCCTCTTCTTCCCCACTCCAGTCCGGATCATCCTCCTTGCTGTTGCTTTTGCTACAGCCAGAATCGCTGTTGCTTTTGCTACAGCCAGAATCGCTGCTGCTTTGGCTGTAGCCAGTGTTGCTGCTGCTGCTCCCATTTGCCTGTCCAAATGCAACAATGACCGTTAACAATCGATGCGAGACAAAGCCAAATGTAGAGGAATAAGAAGAGGCAGAACGTACTGGCATCATCGTCATCAGCGTAGCACATGCGACACATAGTTGCGTTGAACACCTTCACGATGAGCATGGTGGCGTCGTCGTCGTACCTGAAGAGAAGGAAGTACCCCTGCCGCAGGTCGTAGGCACGGCAGAACTTCTCCCAGCCACGACACAGGTACATGTGGCCCTCCTTGATCACCAACTCCACGTCCCACAGCCTGCGAAACCCGCTGCCGGCCTGTCGCAGCTTCACATTATTTGGCGGATCTTCACCCAGCATGTTCATAAAAGTGTCAGGCAGCCTCTGCAGTTTGGGACAATGAGTGATGTAGCAAACAACAGAGTTATCATAATGAGATGGGTGAAGGGGAGATATCTCCTTTTATATACCTGCCTCGTGGATGATACTGAAGTCCCAAGTATGACACTGAAGAACTCGAAAGCATCCAACTCGTACTCCGGTGTGGCAGAGCGGAGTCTGCGGTGGCGGCTTCCCCCCATCTCTGATAAGCAGCAGAAGATAATCAACTACACCAAGTTATCATTTCTCATTCAAAAAACAATGCACTTGTGGACATATGATGGCTCTAGTTGAATTTATTAGTAGCACTAGTCGTCAAAAATGTTGACTTTAGTTGAATTTCATATAATAACTATTTTAACTTCTTTGGGTCAGCAAACTAGGCAACTAGCTAGCAGTATAAAAACATTCAACTAAAGAAAAGAAAGAAACTGCAAAACGTGGCGGAACCCTAAATAAGAAAGTATAAAAACGTGTCTTTTTCTTCTTCTTCCCCTCTTCTTATTTTTTCCTCTTTTTCCTTTTCTTCTTCTTCTTCTTCTTCTTCTTCTTCTTCTTCTTCTTCTTCTTCTTCTTCTTCTTCTTCTTCTTCTTCTTCTTCTTCTTCTTCTTCTTCTCCTCCTCCTCTTCCTCTTCTTCCTTTCCCTTTCCCTCTTCTTCTTTTCCTTCTTTTCCTTCTTTTCCTTTTTTCTTTTTCCTTTTTTTCCTTCTTCTTTTCTAATATGTAAACTATCTAAAACTATTTATTATCTAAAACTATATCTAAAGAATTGGCGGGGGGAGGTTTTATGGTGATATGTTCTTTCTATGGTGACATGTTCTATGGTGCCCTTTTTCCTCTTCTTCTTCTTTTCTTCTTCTTCTTCTTCTCCTCCTCTCCTCCTCCTCCTCCTCCTCCTCTTTCCTCTTCTTTCTTCCTCTTCTTCTTCTTCTTCTTCTTCTTCTTCTTCTTTCTTCTTCTCTTCTTTCTTCTTCTTCTTCTCTTCTTCTTCTTCTTTTTCTTTCTTCTTCTCCCTCCTCTTCCCCCTCCTCCTCCTCCTTCTACTCTTCTTCTTCTAAACTAAAACTAATCTAAAATAAACTAAACTAAAAATAAAACTAAAACTAAAGTAAAACTATAACTAAAACAAAAACTAAATTAACTAAAAGACTAAAAGAAACTAAACTAAAAAAGGGGGGGAAAGATCACTCACCTCAGGCAGGGGATCGCCGGTGGAGGGGGAGGCGGCGGCCCGTGGGAGGGGGAGGGCCGCGCCGGTGGGGTGGCGGCGGCCCGGTGGAGGGGGAGGCCGCGGCGGGTGGGGCGCGCGGCCCGGTGGAGGGGGGACCACGGCGGGTGGGAGCGGCGGCGACCCGGTGGAGGGGAGGCGCGGCGGGTGGGCGGCGGCGGCCCGGTGGAGGGGTGAGGCCGCTTCGAGACGGGCGGGGACGTCCACGCAGGGGAGGGGCGGGGCGGCTGACGGCCGCGGCGCAGCTGGCCGGCGTGGAAGGGGCGGCGGCGGGCGGTGGGGCGACGGGGCGAGGGGGCGGCGGCTGGTGGTGGGGCGACGGGGCAAGGGGGGCGGCAGGTGGTCGGGGCGACGGGGCGAGGGGCGGCAGCGGGTGGTGGGGGTGGCGGTGGTCTCGTCGGGGAGAGAGGGATAGAAAGAGAGAGAGAGGGAAGGAGGGGTGGGGATCCGTTAGTTAGGTTATCTTTTTGCCGTCCGCCCCCCTTTGCCGTCCGCTTTTTTTCTCTTTGCTGTCTGCTAGCAGACGGCAAAGAGGGGGCCGTTAGTTTTTTTTCTAAGCAGCTCGTTAGTGGGGCCCACCTCTCTCTTTGCCGTCCACCAACTGACGGCAAAGATTCTTTGCCGTCCGCTAGCCGACAACAAAGAACTGGCTGATGGCAAAGACCTTCTTTGCCATCAGCCAGTTCTTTGCCGTCCGTTTTTCGTAAGCGGACGGCAAAGACCTTCTTTGCCATCAGCCAGCAGACGGCAAAGAAGTGGCAGATGGCAAAGAAGTGGATTCCAGTAGTGTATCATGCGAGAATCACCGGGAACCATACATAAATAGCATAATCGGGATAGAAAGTCGATACATTTTGTTTCTCATAGGTTTTGTGCACAAGTGTCGTATCTCTCCCATCGAGAAATCGTGCTAGCGTCTCTCTAGAGTTGTGCAACAAGAGCGTTTTCCGTGGAATCTACATTTTGTGCTCATTTCTTGGTTACACGACCCCACTTATCTATCCGGGTGTGTGTTTCTGTGTGCCACTCATTGCTATTGGTCTACTTGTTTCACTTGTGAATTTGTGAATCTCTTTCAACATTATTGAATCTTGCTAACAATTGCATAATTTTCGTGCCACTATCCTCACAAAGCTACTCCAAAAAGCTTTACTTGTGTTGGTGTGAGATTGACAAGATCTCGTACCAATTGTGCTACTTCCATAATACCATATTGGGTGATCATTGATCCATCTTCAACATTGGATAAGGTACATTTGGTCTAGTTCTTTCCTTTCTTCCACTCACAATTTGCTTGAGAATGATGGATAGGCCAAGCACTTCTACCAACCCACTCTTCGACGAGCAAGAAAAGGAGCCGATCAACTACGTCACCAAGAATCAACTATTTGGCACACATAGAGCTTTGCATCAAGAAAATGAAGCTTTGGGCGACCGGCGACAATGCGAAGCAAGAACAAGGGACTACCTTGACGCCAAGATGGCAACCCAAATGGAGGACTTTCGAGCCATGATGGTCAACCGTGCCTCCTCAATGACATCAAAATCAAGACGGCGCTACTCGAGCCGACACTCTTCAGATACATCTTCGGATGCAAGTCTTCCCTGAGCTCGTTCGCATCATCGCCAAGACCATGAAGATCATCAAGCTCCACAAAATCCATTCCATGGAAATGGTTTGCAAGATCGCCTTCGGGAGCGCGAATGCCACCGTCCAAAAGAGCAAGCTCCACAACGCCAAGAACAAGAAAACCAAGACGGCGACGCTCAACGCCGTGAGGAACAAGCCCTTGAAGCTCAACGTGCTCTACACGAAGCAACTCACGACAATAACAAGCGCAACCGCTGTGTGCGTGAACAAGAAGAAGCCCTTCGACGAGAGCGACAAGAAGAAGCCGCACATCTTGAGGAGCGCCAAGAATTGAGGAACCATGCTCGAATCCCACACCCTCAACATCAAGTTAATCAAGCGAAGCACGAGGAGCAAGCGGTTGAAAACCCACCTCCACCTCCACGTCAAGTTAATGAAGAGGAATGCTATGTCAAGCTCAAGTTCACCATGCCTAAGTTCTTCGGAAGCACCGACCCCGAAGACTATCTCTCATGGGCATTGAAGGTTGACAAGATATTCCGTCTTCACAACTATGAAGAGGAAAAGAAGATCGCCATGGAATCCCTTGAGTTCCAAGACTATGTCCTCATTTGGTGGGAGCAAGTCATCGAAATGACGCTGCGAGAAAGGCGATCCACCAATCACAACATGGAATTAAATGAAGGAGGTCATGAGAGCGTGTTTTGTGCCCACACACTATAGCCACGATCTCTTCAAGAAGTTGCAACTCCTCAAGCAAGGCACGAAGTCCGTTGAAGACTACTACAAAGAGGTGGAGATCGCAATGATACGAGCCAATGTCACAGAAGATGAGGAGCAAACCATGGCACCTTTCTTAAATGGACTCAACCATCCCGTCAAGAAAATTGCCAATCATTATAGCTTCAAGATGAAGGGCAAGGAATACGTGCTTCGACCCATGTCGCCAAGTCAAGTGATCGCCGACAAGCAAACTTCAACCCATCGTGGAGAGAATAGTGAGCTGGTGAACCACCAGAAAGAAAGTGAGTGCCACAAGCCAAAATTGAGCGACTCCATGATGAGCGACAAGAAAAACTTAGTGCTTTTAGCCAGCAAAAGAGACATGAGGGATGTGAGTGAGAGCCCATCGAGTGTTCTTCAGTTTTTACTTGTGTGCAAAGATGAGGCGGTGAGGACTAATACTTGACGACATCTACCTTTGGTGTTGTCTCATTTATTGCAGGAATTCGCTGACGTGCACAACAAAAAAAAGACACATCCGTGACATTATGGCCTGAACAAAAAAAAATTATGTCATGCTTATGACACTTCTATGACGATAATTGTGACAAAACCACGTATCATAATAGATGTGGTGGGCTCCTACTTCTATGACAAAAAATCATGACAGAAATTGGGCTTTTTGTCCTCGGCGAGCCAGGGACGCACCTGCATGACATTCTTTGGGCCGTCCATGACGGAAAAAATCGTGGTAGAAGCGAGGGCGAGGAAAATTTCGGGGAGTTCCCGGTTACGATGGGTTGTTAGGGCCGAGCGATGCATGGAGGTTTGCGTGTTTCTCTCGTATACGTACGCGCATGTGTGCAAGGCGTTGGGCTCTAACTGAACCCGAGCGAGGCGTTCGCTTATTGAACCCTAGCGATTGACTAGCTACATTACAGAACTTGAGCGATCGATCTCTGGCTGTTAACTGAACCCGAGCGATTCCTTCGCTGCTGACTAAACACGAGCGATTCCTTCACTACTGCTGCTAACTGAACCCGAGAGATCGATCGCTGCTACTGCTTACTAAAGCCACTGTTCAAAAAATCTTCCGATTCAGCGATTTATCATCCGATTTATCGCTACTCTTGGGGTGACCGATAAGATTATGCCTTAGCTTCACAGTTTATCATTTGGGCCAATTTATCGCAATGAGAAGCGATTTATCGGGAATCTACTGATAAATCAGGCCTATTTATAGCACTATGTTTGCACAAACTACATTTATTTGTGTTTTGTGGACCTTGTTACGCAATATGTACCGTTGTCCTATTTTGTTTGTCATTATACGATGATACAAAGACTAGGAATCAAGGTAACACTTATCTCCAATATTGTTTTGGTGTTGAATATAGCATATTTTAGTGTTGGGAACCTGGGATTTGGAAAAAAATGTCCGATTAATAGTCGACCGATAAAATCGATTAATCGGTCGATTTCCGATTAATCTCTAATCCCCAGCTGACCGAGACGCTAACGATAAGCGATATCCTCAACATTGACTAAAGCCGATCGAACCTACCTCTTGATGAACAGTGACCGTTGGGGGTTGGTTGAACAAGTCGAGACGTGGTGAGTCTAGCCGGTTGGTTGGGGTTGGATGAACAGTTCGCGGTGGGGGGTTGGATGAACAAGACCCCATGGTAGTAGGCCGTTGCCGTTGGATGAACAGGACCCCGAGGAGGCCGCCACACCCGAGCCGGTTGGGGGTGGATGAATAGGACCCTGTGGAGGGTTGGTTGAACAGTAGCTGGTGGAGGCTGGATGAACAGTAGCTGGTGGAGGCTGGAGGAAGTCGATGGTGGATGAACAGTAGCCCATGGAGGCTGGAGCGAGGCAGTAGACGGTGGATGAACAGGACCCTGTTTCGACCGTAGGCGCTCAAACAGAAGTCCGTTTCCTCCGTTTTGCGGTACGCCACACCCCTCCCGATCAACAGGACCCCATTTCGACCATAGGCACCCGAACAAAAGTCCGTTTCCTCCGTTTTGCGGTACGCCAGACCCTTCCCGATGATCAGGACCCTGTTTCGACCATATGCGGTCGAACAGAAGGGCGTTTCCTCCGTTCTGTGGTACGCCAGACCTCGTTTCGGCTGTTCCGTCCAAGCCGGTTGGCTTCCGATGAACATGATGTATTCCGACCCAGTCAGTTGCCTCCCGATGAACACGACGCTGTTTCCTCCATTCCGACCCAGCCAGTTGGCTGCCGATGAACAAGACGATGTTGCTGTATGCGTTAGAGACCTCGCACATATGTACGTACGTAGCCATATTTACTTTCTTGCAGCGTGGCTGTACGTACGTGTACACGATATAGACGGAATTGCGTGACATGCTACGTCCGCACCTCTACTAAGACACGTGCCGCTCCTTACTCGGCCACGGTTCATAGCTGCAGAGAGACCGATCGATTAGTATGTACGTACACGTTCGCGACCAGATAGACAACCCTACGTACGGTTCGACCGGGTGGGTCCCAGCTGTCAGGGAGGATAAGGAGGCACTTCCTTGCGTGCGAAGATATAGCTGGTGGGTCCCAGCTGTCAGGGGGAAGAATTATTTTTTTTCCCGTAATATGGACGCACTTCCTTGCGTGCAAAGATGTAGCTGGTGGGTCCCAGCTATCAGGGGGGGAACGTTTTTTTTTCGCAAAATACAGAGGACCTTCCGATGGGTCCCCGCTATCAGGTGGAGGAATCATTATTTTCCGCGTAATAAGGAGGCACTTCCTTGCTGCGGCCATGGACCCAACTGTCAGCCTCTCCGCATACAGTCCTCTTCCGATGGAAGTCGTCCCTTGACCACTTTGACCATGCCGTGCCGAGAGCACCAAGGCGGTGGACGACGACGAGGCCTAGGAAGAGAATGACCCGGAGCCAGGGAAGACTTGACGGTTGTTTCCCACGCAGAGGGGAGTATGAGGGTTTACTGGTTCGACTGCAGTGTGAGGCTGCCGTCGCCGGGGAATAACAGGAGGTCTGGGTGAGTACAAGGATGGATAGGCCAACAATGGAGTGGGGTGGGGCGGTGAGGCCTGCGCGGCAGCACAACCGGCCACGGGAGGCAGGAGCAGGCGGCACGGCCGGTGCTGGTTTGGGCGGCTGGAGCAAGAGGACCAGAGGTTGAAGAAGCACAACGACCGTTGGATGGACATCGTACGGTCACTACAGCTAGAATCGTTTATATTGACTAAGTTGACAAAGCCATGCGTCCGCGTCAACTTAGTAGGCCCATAAGTCAGCCTCCAAATATGGTGGGTCCTAGCTAGTAGGGGGAGTATTCATTTTTTTGTGCGTAATAAGGAGGCACTTCCTTGCGTGCGAGGATATAGCTGGTGGGTCCGAGCTATCAGCGGGAGGAATGTTTTTTCACGAAATACAGAGGCCCTTCCAGTGGGTCCCCGCTGTCAGGTGGATGAATCGTTATTTTGCGCGTAATAAGGAGGCACTTCCTTGCGTACGGCCATGGACCCAGCTGTCAGCCTCTCCATATACAGTCCTCTTCCGATGGATGTTGTTCGTTGACCACGCCGCGCTGAGAGCACCAAGGCGATGGACGACGACGAGGCCAAGGAAGGGAACGATCTGGAGCTGAGGAAGACTCGGCAGTTGTTTGCCACGCGGAGGGGGTATGAGGGTTTACTGGTTCGGCAGTAGTGTGAGGCTGCCATCACCGGAGAATAACATGAGGTGTGGGTGAGTAGAGGGATGGCCAAGCCAGGGATGCGAGTAGGATGGGGCCGTGAGGCCTACCCGGAAGCACAGCCGACCACGGGAGGCAGGAGCAGGCGGTTCCGCCGGCGTTGGTTTGGGCGGCTGGAGTAGGAAGATCAGGGACTGAAGAAGCACGATTGCCGTTGGATTGACATCTAATGGTCTGACGCTGGTAGAGTAGATTGTTGACTAAGTTTCTTTTTTTGAGAAACCTTGTGTATGCATGAACTTAGTAGGCCCACAAGTCAGCCTCCAAATCTGTGGCAGACAACATAGAGCCCACTTTCTATTTTTTTTTAATAATTTGCAGCCCATTTGCTAATTCTTAAGGAATTTATTACAGCCCATTTTCTGCCCAGGACCACGGTCAAAAAGTTCAACCTAATTTTGTATATTTCAGTGGAGTCCGAACCGTTTTAATCCAGAAATGATAAACATTTTTTAAGAACTTATTGATTTGCCAAATAAAATATTGTTTTATTTTTGTAAGCTAATAAGACGTGGGACAATTGAGTTGGTTTTAGGGAAAACCCCTGGTAAAAAAATCAGCACTGGGAGGGAAAACAACAACAAAAAATAAGGATGTACAGATGAAAAGGGAACTTTACGTATTATTAATATAATAATATATGTATATGAACTAGTAAAACTATAGGTAGAGATCAGAAAACTGAAGTACGACATGGCGTTTTTAGAGGAAAATAGAACTGGGCTGTGCGTTTTTTTTGGTAAAAAAACTGCCTGCGGATGTTCTAAGTGAAAATATAACTAAGTCTGGCGGGCCAGAGGCCAGTTGATACCTACTGGATCTGTGTGCCCCATTGTCGTCATGGGCTGGGCCTGTTAAAAACAAAACCAAGCCTGGGTAGTCTACAACCCAGTTGATACTTGCTCGACCTGAAAACACAATATACCTGCTGGATCCCAGTTATCAGTCTGTACTTGTAGAATTCTCTCGTTTATTGACTACGTTGAAAATTTCATGGGTTTCACTGTCTCAGACGTCAGCATTATTTTTCCATCGTGATAATAAGTGCATGCACTTGCTTGCGTACAGCCATGGACCTGCTGGTTCCGTACGGTTAGGCTCTGGATGGACAGCCGTCTTGTGGTTCCACGGACAAATTTCATGCAAATCGGATGATTTTCAGTGAAACCAGACTAAATTCATTGCATTTTACATATTTCTTTTTATTATGGAATATTTTACATATATCAACTAAAAATAACCGACTAGGCCTTTTTTGAGTCCATGGGAGGCGCTTCACGCGGTCGAGGTCGCGACACTTAACTGTTCTGGAAGGCCCAAATCAATCGCTCCTCTCTTTTAACAATTTGCAGCTGGGCTTGGCATGCCACAGCCCAGTCCCGACATGCTGCGTCCAACTATCAGCCTGTGAAACCGGATGGATCCCGTGCGTACTCGAAGATGTAAAAAATTTGGAGAACTGGGAATTCAAACGACAGGTGCTTATGCTACCCATAAAAAAATCAGGTGCCTAAAAATTCGTTTCGAAACAAATGATTCAACTTTATATCCACGTCGACCCTCAACATGATGGTTGGAAGCAAATGCCAAGTTCATACCGAAAGATCCTTAACAACAATACCAACTTGCAGAGGACCAGGTAGAACAAGTACCAATACCAAACTAACTTATAATCTTTTTAGTCCTGGCCCTAGTGTTCGTCTGGTAGAAAATCTTGCAAATGACCAGCTTCCGCTCCTTCTCTTGCTCCAGGTCCCCGAGGTGGTACTGGTGCATCACCTAGTTGGTCCTCTGCTCGTCGAAGTTCTTGTTGGTGTGCAGCACCAGAACCTTTTTGCTGCCCGTCTGCCGGCCGTTGACCATCACCGGCAAGGTATTGCCGGTCTTGTGCCACATCGCATGCATGCCACACTCCGACTGTATCTTGCGATGCATTCGCGTGCCCCATTTGAACGCCCTAGAGTTGCACTGAAAGAAATGCTTGCTTAGGCCACTCAGTGTGATACCTGCAGTATTGGCGAATACAAGTTTTAGGGTTCGTAGTTGGCATTTTCATAACATTTTTGGCATGTTGCAGTCACTTGCTTCACTTTTTATTAACTGTCAAATTGTAATTGCTTCACTAGGTCTGCGTCTAAAAAGAAAAATAGAGGTATAAACAAAGGAATATATTTGTGCAAGTAGACGGCCGATCGATGTCTGACCTGGAAGTTTCTCAGGATGGGTGTAGCATATGCCGTGCTCGCTGTCGATGGTTGGTATGAACAAATTGATGAGAGGGTGAGATCTCACGCTGTCAGCACTCACTTTGGCCTCAAGGTGCTCGATCAGCTCCTGATCTGTGGGATCATACTTGACGCTAGCCGGCAACACCTGCCAATCCTTCTTGGACTTGCATCGGTTAATTCCAGTTAAATGGTACTCAATGTATGATCAATCAACTGTTTAAGTAAATGATGAAAGATTTCAACAGATAAGTGCTACTCCAATTCTGAAGTCCACAATACCCAAACAGACTAGGTATCGGCTTCATTACTACATGCATACTCTAAAGACTTGAAAACCCCCATAAAGATCGAAATCATCATACAGGGCGACGGGACGAATACTCACAGGAGCGGCCTTGCTGGTTCCTTCCTTCATCCGGCTAGCTTGAAGAGCATCCTTGTTGAGATCAATTTTTTTAGTGTCTTCCTTTTGACTATTTGCAATGAAGTATAGCAGCTCTAGTAGCTCATCGCTCATCGTACCAACTGGTCGGAACAAGGCGGCGGCTGGGAGGCGGGGAGGCCGGGAGAGAATGGGAGAGTGATTTTGTAGAGAATGGGAGAGTGTTGTTGTACTACGAGAGGGGTGAACTGAACACGCCGCCGGGACTCTTGTGTCACCTCACGCGCAGCGTGTTGTCACGTCAATTCAATGTGAGGACATGATGAATAATTTGATCGACGTATACTAGTACTACTGTACTACTTACTAGTCATACAACTACTACTTACTAGTTACTACTACCTCCGTCCTGGTTTATTGGTCCCCTTCGTATTTAGTGTCACATTTTGACCATAGGTTTAACTAACAAAATGTCAATGCATGTAACCAAAAATTATACCTTTGGAAACTATGTTCAAATATGAATCCAATGATATAATTTTTTCTGACATGCATTAACATTTAGTAGCGCAACGGTATAGAGGACTACTAGTACTACAAATTTAGAAATGGAGTACGAAGTTACAAGGTTGTGCGTCAGACTTTGTAGGCTACATGAGTAATACAAATTATAATTCCCATTGGACAACACTTTCACCAACAAGTACGCAATTGAAACCTAATTGATATATATGGCTTCTGCACAGCATCTCCATCATCATTAGCAGTACATGCTACGCAGGTGAGTTAGGATGCACTTGATCCCAGAAAGGTATCTATCCTTCAAACTAACTACAGTACATAATATCCAACAAAAGAGGGTCATGCTAGAGCAGCAGGATACATGGCTCAGTCTAGATATCACTACGAATCAAGTTGTGCATATTTGCTGTTGGCATGAACCACATCGCTGCATGTCGGGTTTGCAAAAGCTATTCATTGCTTGGAAGCTTGATGCCTTTTACACACTGAAGATTATCTGGCAACAAGCTGTGTCGACGAATCTCTGGATATGGTGATTCATGAAACCCATGGTACGATATGTAAACACAGTTCCCCCCGGCGAATGGAAGTTGCAAAGCATGGTAATCGTTGCCGGTGATATGATCGATAATTGGTTGGATGATCGGATAATTGAGCCCGAGGAACATGGAGTGGTTGCCGAGGCTGTAAACCCGCCTCCAGTTGAATACACCTGGCCCAAGGGAGCTGGGATCTTTCTCGAACATGAAGCAGCCATAGCCATCACAGTCGTGAACGCCCCAGGCATTGTACTGCATGTGGTTTGATGAAATGGTTTGGTCAATTTGGTATGTGCGAATGAGCATCAAATGCCCACCGTCACTTGAACAAGCGATAAACCACCACCCATTGACTTGTATATTTTTAGGTGCTGGAATTATGAAGGCCAGCGCATTTGCGTCTGCTGCAACAAATCAAATTGGAGACCAAAAGGACAAAAATATACAATCATGTTCAGAGTATGTGTGGAATTAAGATTATTATAACAGTGACACAGATCATAGCCAGAGAATTGCAATGCCGTGGCCATAATCATACCCCAAGTTAAAAAAATTAAGCCAATGGCTTTCATATTCTAGCAATATGTCATGGTTCAAACATCATGTAAAAATGAGAGGAAAATAGCTATGCCTGAGCCTACTCATATTCTACCATAGCAGTTACTACTGTTCTCATATCAACTCTAAACATGCATGATTATAAAAATCTCGGAAATGAGTGTAACATATAGCAATCACGAGGTTATACTCATAATATCTATTCTAACTATCATTAGATGCCAATTGTTCTCATATCAACTATAACAATAACAAGTGTGGTCATAAAAATCTAGGAAATTAGAGGAACATATAACAATGATGTGGTTATAGACATACTATCTATTCTAAATTTCTAACAATCAATAGGCAGTTGTATTCATAAGGTAAAGATGTGATGAGATAGAACAATTATACGACGACAGATTCCACCAGTATATGCAGCCAATCTGTGCGTTGACCGTGTAAACGATGCCATCATGCACTATAGCATCGGACAGAAATGGAGGGTCAACAGGATTGATGATGAGCCATAACCATGTATGGTGACTGGATTCCAGATAGACTAATCCCCCGTCGAACAAGGCAATGAGCTTGTAATCCATGTAGTCTTCTGATGGTGTGGGCACTTCGCAGATTACAACCTTTAGCAAACGGAGGTCGCACCAAAAGCTTGACGCGTCTCGTGCGTAGTAGGCAGGAGTGTCCAGCGGGCCTTGAGGCTCGATGCCGGCGGTATCCAACGATGGAAGGGTGATTTCTCGGTGGGTGTAGATATCCATGAGACGCCACTGACTACCGGATTGGTGGATGAGGACGATCTAGTTGGCCTTCATGCCCGCCCAGTAGTGGCCACGCATGAAGCACAAGTGGGCAGGTAGTGGTAGCATGTCGAGGGGCACGACGGCAACCTCCGTAGGATCGTCAAGTCGGTGTCTGGGCCACCTACGATCGGGCATCAGAAAGCAGGGTGTCTTGAAAAGGGCCGGCCGGTTGCAGACGAGTACATGGTACATAGACACCGAGCATGCGGCCAAACGAACGGTGCTGAGCAGGTCCATATGATTACAGATCTGCTCTAAGAGAACATCGGGGAGGGAATTCCAATCATGGCTCTGCGTGTCAGTCGGTTCTTCCATAGGGTTTTTAGGGCGCTGAGTGATTGGGGTTTTTGGTGCCCGCGAGTGAGCTGGGAAGTGGATTCGAGTGGGCGAGCGAAGAAGATGGCGTGTGTGGTCGAGCAGTGAGCGGGGGGATATGGTACACACGAGCTACCGAGGAAGATGGCGCGGGCGGGCGAGCAGTGAGCGGGGGGAAATGGTGTGCGGCCGACGATGGGGAAGAGAGGAGGAAGAAGAGAGGAGAAAGAAGAGGGAAAGAAGGGCACGAAGGTCCATTAATTCTCAATTCTACTAGTACTACTACCAGGATATACCGTCCTTCAGAATGTAAATAGTTAAGCCGATGACATGTGGGTCTACCTCAAGAGGGCCCATATGTCAGTTAATGGAAGAGGAAGGTGCATAAGCGTATTTGCGGAAGTGTGCTCCACTGGCAAACATGATGGCAGTACAGGGTAAGGCTGATTTAGTTACACCAACACGCTGGCTCATCTTATTAATTAAGTGTCCCATCTGCTGCAGCGTGTATTGTCACTTCACTCTGAAGACTAGTTGAATAATTCTCTCTGACCGAGATGGGGAATAATGGATCGCCAAGACTTCCTATCTACAGTATCCCTATGCCTCTCCTCTCATCCTGTCCAACAACAAGAACCATTGGCCAAGGCACCCGGCGCCAATTATGTAGGAGTACGACTAGTATTTTGTGTCAAACTTTGACCATCTATTTAACTAATAAAATGTTAATGCATGTCACCAAAAATCATATCACTGGATTCATATTTGAACATAGTTTTTAATGGTATAATTTTTTATGACATGCGTTAACACTTTGTTAGTTAAATTTACGGTCAAAATTTTACACTAAATGCGAAGGGGGCCAATAAACCAGGACGGAGGTTTATATACAGGTCAATAAAAAAAATCATCAACCAAGGTAGTAGTAAATCAGGAGTGCCCGAAGATTTTTTTTCCGAAAGTACTCAATAATGGGCTCGTTTTCCTCAAGAAAATTGTGATTACGAACGTATTAATTGGAATGCATGCGTGCATGCGTGAAGAACAAAAGACCAGACCTTTTACATGCATTGGTGAGTTTTCTCTTAATTCTTGCATGCAATGTTTTAATGAAGCTTGAAATATGAACACATCAATGGGAGGGAGTAGAAGCCTCATGCATGCATGCAACACTCACACATACACATGCACACACGCAACACTCATGCATCCATGCGGCACACAACACAAGATGCAACACGCACGCTCACGCTCAAGTGCACAACCTACTGCCTCCGTCCGTGAAAGACTGTACATATAGAGATTTACACATTGACCAAGAGGAACTGGAACTCCATGGCATTATTAACGCCCAAAAGTAGCAGACTTATATGTGCATGCGACCATTGAGAGAAGAAGATTAAATGAAGGTTGTTGCATGTTGTAATTAAGGATAGACATGCAGCCTATATCTAGAGCACAAGTTGTTGCATTAGTCAATCAATACCGATTAGATTAAAGGCTAAGTGCATTGGAAGTGTAGATGTACACTCTTTGTTGGAAAAATTTCTAATGCTAGATGTATAGTTTTTCACGGACCGAGGGAGTACACGTGCATGCACTCACATACACAGCCAGGGAAGTTCGTGCGCAAGGGTTGGAGTCCTGTCGCGCCTGCGTAAAGTTTTGTTTAACTGATTTCTTTGGAGGAGTCCAGTCCAGAATAGCCTGAACTCATTTTGGGTTAACGGCAATTCCATCCTTGGAAATCACATGACCAAGATAGGTTACTTCAGAAAGCTAGAATTCACATTCGGAGTATTTGGCATACAACTGGTGTTCTCGGAGCCTTTCCAGTACAAGACGGAGGTGTTCGGCATGTTCTTCCTTATTCTTCGAATAAACCAGAATATCATCCAGATATACCACGACAAATTTGTCGAGGTAATCCATGAAGATGTAATTCATCAGACGGGAGAATGTGGCTGGAGCATTTGTTAAGCCAAATGACATGACAGTGTACTCGTAAGAGCCATAGCGAGTAACAAATGCAGTCTTCAGAATATCCTCTTCGCGAACACGGATCTGATGGTAACCCAGCCTCAAATCAAGTTTAGAGAATACCGATGATCGATCAACTTGCTGGATCCTACTCTCCGTGTGCACTCTGATGCAGAATCCGGTCTTATCGAATGACAACTCGGAGTATAATACAACTCGGAGAGAAAGGTTAAACAAAACAATGGAAAGGAAAATGATTATCAGACTAATCAGATCAATATCAGGGAAATCGCACAGATATCCAGCTCTCCGGGTGGACGAGAATTACGAGATCCTAAGTGTCGGCGTTAGTAAACTTTATTTAACCTGAATAGAAGAGAGATCAGAGTTCCAGAGTATAGGTCGAGGAGTAAAAGATCCTAATACCACCCATTTGGCGACGTGGGCCCGTAATTCACACAGCCAAGTTAGTAAATCAGTTTTGGACCTCTAGACTCAACTTCGGCCAAGGAGTTGGAAAGGGGGTTCCTACAGGTAGTCGGCTCTGATACCAACTTGTGACGCCCCCGGCTCAATCGTGCACTAATCATACATGCAAAGGCACATGATCAAGCCTAAGGACTCACGGGAAGATATCACAACACAACTCTAAAACATAAATAAAGTCATACAAGCTTTATATTACAAGCCAGGGCCTCGAGGGCTCGAATACATAAGCTTGCTTACAAGCGTCAGCGGAAGCATCAGATATCTGAGTACAGATATTAAAAGAGAAACAGAAAGGCCTTTAGAAAGGTGGGGCAAAATAAAACACTACGATCGAAAGGCGTAGGCCTCCTGCCTGGGACCCTCCGATCCTACTCCTGGTCGACGGCAAGCTCGAAGTAGTATCCATCCTCTGGGTAGTAGTAGTAGTCGATTGACGGGGCATCTGTCTCAGGGGGCGCCGTCCTCTGGTCACGACAAACTGATATGGGGAGAAAAGGAAAACAAAGCAACCGTGAGTACTCAGAAGTACTCAGCAAGCAAGGATCTACACTACATATGCAACATTTTCAAACGGAGGTTGTATATGTGGACTGGGCTGCAGAAATGCCAGAATAGAGAGGAGGCCTAGTCCTATCAAAGACTAGCATCTTCAGGGGTCTTGCAGCATTAGAAGAGTGCAGACAGTACCATATAATGTAGCAGTAATGATATCAACCTCACCCAGAGATCCTTTCTCGACTCCCTGCGAGAAAGCAATCCCAGAGCCATACAGTCATCAACCTCGTCCTGAGATCCCTTCTCGACTCCCTGCGAGAAGCAATCCCAGAGCCTCATATCCAGGTCTCATCTCATCTTCTAGCTGTATCGATCGGGATACAACTCTGAGTGTCCTTTACCGTAGGAACGGCTATCGATAGAAGTTTTCTTCCCTGCAGGGGTGCACCAACTTACCCAACACGCTCGATTAACTCCGGCCGGACACACTTTTCCGGGTCATGCTCGGCCTCGGCCAAACGATACACCGCAGCCCTACCTAAAGCTCAGCAGAGATGTCCCCGCCGGTCTACATCCTAAGCACTCAGGGGTCTTGGGCCATCGCCCTGTGCACTCCGGGTCGTTGTGTGCAAGGTGGATACCAGCATCGCCTCGGAGGGTCGGTACGATCCGACCGTGCCACAATGCTGAACTGGACGTCTGACAGAACTGTCGGCTGATGCTACGATGCAGAACGCCCATACTATGCCCACGTGATGGTTAGTGCTATCAGGCCAAAGGCCTGCTCGGATCAAATATCCAAATCGTTAGTACCTTGGGCTTGTGGTAACGAGCAGAGACTCACGAAAGATGTGACCCCGTCGCCCCGTCTCGAGGACTTGCTGCAAGGGTTAAGAATGCCCGGCCACGCCTCGTATTCATCACTCGGGCACCATACAGGCACCCGTCTTCACAACACTCGCCACTTAGGCGCCCGCGGGTACCCCTCAGGGTCGACCCGCCTTTCCAAGTAACAACAATACAGTCCAAGTATCCGTGTGTCCATAACATCAGCGGAATCTGAGGTATCACCCTCGTTGAATTCCCACTCGATGTATCCGTCAAGGTGAACTCGGAGGAATCACCCTCGCTGGGTTCACACTTGAGGTGTTGTACGACGGCGTCGTTATCGGAAGCGGTGAAGGAGGAATCACCCTCGATGACCACGACCGAATAGCTACTCTACAGAGTTAACATCAGAAGTGCTACACGAGGTATCACCCTCGGCACTCGGTGGTAACGCTGCAGTGTCGTTACAACTAAGGGGGTGAGGTGCGGTGCCGGGGCCTGGTCTTCAATCCCGTTGATCGGGTCTTCTTGATAATCCAGCGGGGCAGTCGGGATAAGTGGGGGTCACTGATAGGTCTCTACCCAGCCTATACTAAGCAGTTTAGGATATGCAGGTAATTATCAACAGCAGGTTACAATAAACAGGCTATGCATCAGAATAGGTAAAGCAGCAGCAGCAGCAATTCTAATGCAAGCATGAGAAAATAGAATGGGCGATATCGGGATGATCAAAGGGGGGGCTTGCCTGGTTGCTCTGGCAAGAAAGAGGGGTCGTCGGAAGGCTGCTCGTCCGGAGCGTAGTCGTACTCAGCTGCAACGGCGTCGGTCTCGGTGTCTATCGAGAGAGAGGGAGGGGGAAGAAACAGTAAATACTAAGCAAACAAGTGCATGACATGTCAATAAGCAGAGCTAGCGGTGTTCTATCGTAGTGCTAGGTAATCCCGGCGAAGGGGAGAAACATCCGGGAAAGTATTCCCAGTGTCCGGCTTTTCGGACAAACGAAGAGAGGGGAACGGGTGCATGTTCGGATAGTTAGGGACGTGTGGCGGACGAACGGACCGCGTAATTGGATTCGTCTCGTCGTTCTGAGCAACTTTCATGTACAAAGTATTTTCATCCGAGCTACGGATTATTTAATATGATTTTCTAAAGATTTATTGATTTTCTGGAATTTATTTAATTAATTAAATTAGAATTATCCGAAACAGTAGTTGATGACGTCAGCATGACATCATGCTGACGTCAGCAGTAAAACTGAGACGTGGGTCCCACCTGTCATAGACTGGTTAGTTCATTAGTGATTAACTAATTAATTAATATTTAATTAAACTAATTAACTAATTAGATTAACCTAATCAGGATTAATTAAATTAATTAATTATTTTAATAACTCATTTTATTTTTATTTATTTATTTTTCTATTTTCTTAATTCGTTTTAGGGGCGTGGGCCCGTGCGGTCAGTGGCACAGGGGCACTGGGCCCCACCTGTCGGTGGCTTAGGCAACAGATCGGGCTAACGGGCGACGGGCGCGGTGCGGCGCGCGGGCGCGGGTGCGCGTGTGGGTGGGCGCCGGCCGGGGCGTGGCGAGGCTCGGCGACGGTGCGGCTGCACGTGCGCGCGGGCGGCCACGGGCAGGAGCGGGCGAGGGAAGGCAGGGCGACGGCGGCGCAGGCAAAGCAGCGGCACGTCACGGTGGCGCGAGCGGCGGGGCAGGCGGTGACCGAGCGCGGGCGCGAGGCAGCGCGCGAGCGGTAGCGGCGAGGCGGGGCCAGCGGGTGCGGGGCGTACGTGGGCTGCGTGCGCGCGCGGCTGTGGGGCGGAGCGGGCTAGGGGCAACGACGGCGACCAAGGGGAGAGGAGGGGCGCTGTAGGGGGGCGGCAGCGGTGCTCGTGGTGGGGGACGGGGACGATGCGACGCAGGGGAGGAGGCGACGAGGTCCGACGGCGTCGAGCGAGGGCGAGGCGGCGGCGTCGAGCGGCATCGGCGTCGGCGTCGAGCGCTTGCCCGATCCAGAAATGGATCGAGGGGGGGGGGGGGGGAAGCGTCGGTGGGGCGTTAGGGTTCGGTGGCCTCCTGGGGAGGCCATATAGGCGCGGGGTGGGCCGGTCGGCTGGGCCGTGGCCCAGTTGGGTCGGGGTTTTTCTTTTTCATTTTTCTGTTTTGTTTTCTTTTGTCCTTTTTCTTTTATTTAATCATATTTTCAGTTTTGTAATTAATTAGGCCACCAAATGATTTTTGTAAAACATGGCATTTGCTCCAATAATCACTAGGCATGCTCTACTACTACCAAAAATTGGTTTGGAGACGATTTGAGTTCACGCAATTTTTATAATAAATAAAATGTATTAAACCCTGCTGTTTTGGTAATGTCAGTGCCACCTAAATAATTTATTAATTGTTGGTTACAATTTTAGAATAGTCTCTGTAATATTTGCTATTTAATGAACATTTTAGTTTCTATGTTGAACAACTTTTATTTTCCACTTTCATTTAAATTTGAATTTGAGTTAGGAGTTGAAATGCAATATGATGCAAATGATAATTTGGCACTGTTGAACTTGCTGACATGGCAAAATCAAAAGGGGAATTACTGTAGCTAAACACTGGGGGTGTTACAAATCTCCTCCACTAATAAGAATTCTCGCCCCGAGAATTAAGAGGTAGAAGGAAAAAGTTCGGGGTATTCCGCACGAAGATTATCCTTGCGTTCTCAAGTAGCTTCATCTTCAGTATGATTTGACCACTGCACTTTGAGGAACTTGGTAACCTTCTGACGGGTCCGACGTTCAGCTTCATCGAGAATGCGGATCGGATGCTCCTTATAAGATAGATCATCTTGCAATTCGAGCACCTCGTGATCCACTGCTCGGTGCGGAGATTCCTTGAAGCATTTACGAAGTTGTGACACATGGAAGACATCGTGGATATGAGAGAATTGCGGCAGCAATTCCAATTTATACGCCACTTGACCATGTCTTGCAACAATGCGGAAAGGACCAATGTAGCGTGGAGCTAACTTGCCCTTGATTCCAAAACGGTGAGTGCCTTTCGTCGGGGTGACTCGCAAATAAGCTTGATCACCAGGTTGATAAGTCAAACCCCATCGTTTGCGATCGTAGTTGCTCTTCTGGCGGTCCTGAGCCGCCTTGAGATTTTCACGGACGATACGGACTTGTTCTTCGGCGTGTTGAATAATATCCGGACCCACGAGCGGTCGTTCCCCAGTTTCTGACCAATTCAGAGGGGTTCGACACTTACGTCCATAGAGTACTTCGAAGGGGGCCATTTTCAAGCTGGCTTGATAGCTGTTGTTATACGAGAACTCAGCATACGGAAGAGATTCTTCCCACTTCTTACCGAAAGAAATAACACAAGCCCGAAGCATGTCTTCAAGCACTTGATTGACTCGCTCGACTTGGCCTTGGGATTGTGGATGATAAGCTGAACTCCAGGTAATGTGAGTTCCCATAGCTTCTTGGAAACTTTCCCAGAACTTGGAAGTGAAAAGGCCGCCACGGTCCTAACTGATCTCCTTCGGAATACCGTGGAGTGAAACAATTCTGGAGATATATAATTCTGCTAACTGACTAGCAGTGATGGTCTATTTGACAGGTAGAAAGTGTGCAACTTTAGAGAGTTGGTCGACGACGACAAGAATAGCATCGTGACCTTTCTGTGACCTGGGAAGTCCTGTAATGAAATCCATCTGAACCTTATCCCATTTCCATAGAGGAATAGGAAGTGGTTGCAGAATTCCAGCTGGTTTCTGATGTTCTGCTTTAACGCGACGACAAACATCACATTCAGCAACATAACGAGCAATGTCTTGCTTCATTCTAGACCACCAGTACCTTTGACGGAGATCACGATACATCTTGGTGCTACCCGGATGAATAGACAACGGTGTATCATGTGCCTCCTTCATGACCTTGTCGGTCATAAGCTCGAAGCGAGGTACGACAATGCGGTTTCTGAAATACAAAGTTCCATCTTCAGACAGCGAGAAATCCCTGTACTTTTCATGGTGAAGATTTTTCTTCATGAGATCGATTTCAGCATCTTTAGCTTGCGCATCCTTAACAGCTTTCTCAAGATCTGGTTGTATCACAAGGTTATTAAGAGAGCCCTGTGGAACAATACGCAGATTCAGCTTGCGCAGTTCTTCAAAAAGACGAGGCTGAGCTCGCCTAACCATGAGGTTGTCGCAATAGGACTTGCGGCTTAAGGCATCAGCCATCACGTTAGCCTTGCCAGGGGTATAGGAAATACCCAAATCATAGTCCGCAATGGCCTCCATCCATCTTTGCTGACAGAGGTTTAGAGATGGCTGAGTGAACAAGTACTTCAGACTTTTATGATCCGTGTAGATCTCGCAACGATTACCGAGGAGGTAATGTCGCCACAACTGCAGTGCATAGATGACAGCAGCTAGTTCTAGATCATGTACCGGATAATTCTCTTCATGCGGGCGCAACTGATGAGAGCCATAAGCAATCACTTTACGCTCTTGCATTAGGACACAACCTAATCCTTCACGGGATGCGTCACAATAAAGCACAAAGTCTTTGCGGGTATCTGAAGGAGATAGTACTGGGGCAGATGTTAGCTTGTCTTTGAGTGTTTGAAAACTTTCCTGACATTTTTCTGTCCATTCGAACTTAACGCCCTTGTGAAGCAAATCAGTCAGGGGCTTAGTAATCTTAGAAAAATTCTCAACAAACCGACGGCAATAGCTTGCAAGGCCAAGAAAACTTCTCACTTGCTTGACGTTCTTCGGAGGAGTCCAGTCCAGAATAGCCGGAACTAGTTCTGGGTTAACGGCAATTCCATCCTTGGAAATCACATGACCAAGATAGGTTACTTCAGAAAGCCAGAATTCACATTTGGAGTATTTGGCATACAACTGGTGTTCTCGGAGCCTTTCCAGTACAAGACGGAGGTGTTCGGCATGTTCTTCCTTATTCTTCGAATAAACCAGAATATCATCCAGATATACCACAACAAATTTGTCGAGGTAATCCATGAAGATGTAATTCATCAGATGGGAGAATGTGGCTGGAGCATTTGTTAAGCCAAATGACATGACAGTGTACTCATAAGAGCCATAGCGAGTAACAAATGCAGTCTTCGGAATATCCTCTTCGCGAACACGGATCTGATGGTAACCCAACCTCAAATCAAGTTTAGAGAATACCGATGATCGATCAACTTGCTGGATCCTACTCTCCGTGTGCACTCTGATGCAGGATCCGGTCTTATCGAATGACAACTCAGAGTATAATACAACTCGGAGAGAAAGGTTAAACAAAACAATGGAAAGGAAAATGATTATTAGACTAATCAGATCAATATCAGGGAAATCGCACAGATATCCAGCTCTCCGGGTGGACGAGAATTACGAGATCCTAAGTGTCGGCGTTAGTAAACTTTATTTAACCTGAATAGAAGAGAGATCAGAGTCCCAGAGTATAGGTCGAGGAGTAAAAGATCCTAATACCACCCATTTGGCGACGTGGGCCCGTAAGCCACACAGCCAAGTTAGTAAATCAGTTTTGGACCTCTAGACTCAACTTCGGCCAAGGAGTTGGAAAGGGGGTTCCTACAAGCAGTCGGCTCTGATACCAACTTGTGATGCCCCCGGCTCAATCATGCACTAATCATACATGCAAATGCACACGATCAAGCCTAAGGACTCACGGGAAGATATCACAACACAACTCTAAAACATAAATAAAGTCATACAAGCTTTATATTACAAGCCAGGGGCCTCGAGGGCTCGAATACATAAGCTTGCGTACAAGCGTCAGCGGAAGCATCAGATATCTGAGTACAAATATTAAAAGAGAAACAGAAAGGCCTTTAGAAAGGCGGGGCAAAATAAAACACTACGATCGAAAGGCGTAGGCCTCCTGCCTGGGACCCTCCGATCCTACTCCTGGTCGACGGCAAGCTCGAAGTAGTATCCATCCTCTGGGTAGTAGTAGTAGTCGATCGACGGGGCATCTGTCTTAGGGGGCGCCGTCCTCTGGTCACGACAAACTGATATGGGGAGAAAAGGAAAACAAAGCAACCGTGAGTACTCAGAAGTACTCAGCAAGCAAGGATCTACACTACATATGCAACATTTTCAAAGGGAGGCTGTATATGTGGACTGGGCTGCAGAAATGCCAGAATAGAGAGGAGGCCTAGTCCTATCGAAGACTAGCATCTTCAGGGGTCTTGCAGCATTAGAAGAGTGCAGACAGTACCATATAATGTAGCAGTAATGATATCAACCTCACCCAGAGATCCTTTCTCGACTCCCTGCGAGAAAGCAATCCCAGAGCCATACAGTCATCAACCTCGTCCTGAGATCCCTTCTCGACTCCCTGTGAGAAGCAATCCCAGAGCCTCATATCCAGGTCTCATCTCATCTTCTAGCTGTATCGATCGGGATACAACTCCGAGTGTCCTTTACCGTAGGACCGGCTATCGATAGAAGTTTTCTTCCCTACAGGGGTGCACCAACTTACCCAACACACTCGATTAACTCCGGTCGGACACACTTTTCCGGGTCATGCCCGGCCTCGGCCAAACGATACACCGCAGCCCTACCTAAAGCTCAACAGACATGTCCCCGCCGGTCTACATCCTAAGCACTCAGGGGTCTTGGGCCATCGCCCTGTGCACTCCGGGTCGTTGTGTGCAAGGTGGATACCAGCACCGCCTCGGAGGGTCGGTACGATCCGACCGTGCCACAATGCTGAACTGGATGTCTGACAGAACTGTCGGCTGATGCTACGATGCAGAACGCCCATACTATGCCCACATGATGGTTAGTGCTATCAGGCCAGAGGCCTGCTCGGATCAAATATCCAAATCGTTAGTACCTTGGGCTTGTGGTAACGAGCAGAGACTCACGAAAGATGTGACCCCGTCGCCCCGTCTCGAGGACTTGCTGCAAGGGTTAAGAATGCCCGGCCGCGCCTCGTATTCATCACTCGGGCACCAAACAGGCACCCGTCTTCACAACACTCACCACTTAGGCGCACGCGGGTACCCCTCAGGGTCGACCCGCCTTTCCAAGTAACAACAATACAGTCCAAGTATCCGTGTGTCCATAACATCAGGGGAATCCGAGGTATCACCCTCGTTGAATTCCCACTCGATGTATCCGTCAAGGTGAACTCGGAGGAATCACCCTCGCTGGGTTCACACTTGAGGTGTTGTACGACGGCGTCGTTATCGGAAGCGGTGAAGGAGGAATCACCCTCGATGACCACGACCGAATAGCTACTCTACAGAGTTAACATCAGAAGTGCTACACGAGGTATCACCCTCGGCACCCGGTGGTAACGCTGCAGTGTCGTTACAACTAAGGGGTTGAGGTGCGGTGCCGGGGCCTGGTCTTCAATCCCGTTGATCGGGTCTTCTTGATAATCCAGCGGGGCAGTCGGGATAAGTGGGGGTCACTGATAGGTCTCTACCCAGCCTATACTAAGCAGTTTAGGATATGCAGGTAATTATCAACAGCAGGTTACAATAAACAGGCTATGCATCAGAATAGGTAAAGCAGCAGCAGCAGCAATTCTAATGCAAGCATGAGAAAATAGAATGGACGATATCGGGATGATCAAAGGGGGGCTTGCCTGGTTGCTCTGGCAAGAAAGAGGGGTCGTCGGAAGGCTGCTCGTCCGGAGCGTAGTCGTACTCAGCTGCAATGGCGTCGGTCTCGGCGTCTATCGAGAGAGAGGGAGGGGGAAGAAACAGTAAATACTAAGCAAACAAGTGCATGACATGTCAATAAGCAGAGCTAGCGGTGTTCTTTCATAGTGCTAGGTAATCCCGGCGAAGGGGAGAAACGTCCGGGAAAGTATTCCCAGTGTCCGGCTTTTCGGACAGACGAAGAGAGGGGAACGGGTGCATGTTCGGATAGTTAGGGACGTGTGGCGGATGAACGGACCGCGTAATTGGATTCGTCTCGTCGTTCTGAGCAACTTTCATGTACAAAGTATTTTCATCCGAGCTACGGATTATTTAATATGATTTTCTAAAGATTTATTGATTTTCTGGAATTTATTTAATTAATTAAATTAGAATTATCCGAAATAGTAGTTAATGATGTCAGCATGACATCATGCTGACGTCAGCAGTAAAACTTACACATGGGTCCCACCTGTCATAGACTGGTTAGTAAATTAGTGATTAACTAATTAATTAATATTTAATTAAACTAATTAACTAATTAGATTAACCTAATCAGGATTAATTAAATTAATTAATTAACTAATTAATTAATTAATTAATTATTTTAATAACTCATTTTATTTTTATTTATTTATTGTTCTATTTTCTTAATTCATTTTAGGGGCGTGGGCCCGTGCGGTCGGTGGCACAGGGGCACTGGGCCCCACCTGTCGGTGGCTTAGGCCACAGATCGGGCTAACGGGCGACGGGCGCGGTGCGGCGCGCGGGCGCGGGCGCGCGTGTGGGTGGGCCCTGGCCGGGGCATGGCGAGGCTCAGCGACGGTGCGGCTGCGCGTGCGCGCGGGCGGCCACGGGCAGGAGCGGGCGAGGAAAGGCAGGGCGGCGGCGGCGCAGGCGAAGCAGCGGCATGGCGCGGTGGCGCGAGCGGCGGGGCGGGCGGTGGCGCGAGCGGCGGGGCGGGCGGCGAGGCAGCGCGCGAGCGGCAGCGGCGAGGCGGGGCCAGCGGGTGCAGGGCGTACGTGGGCTACGTGCGCGCGCGGCTACGGGGCGGAGCGGGCCAGGGGCGACGGCGGCGACCAAGGAGAGAGGAGGGGTGCGACCGGCGCGGTGCTCACCGCGAGCTGTAGGGGGGCGGCAGCGGTGCTCGTGGTGGGGGACGGGGACGATGCGACGCAGGGGAGGAGGCGACGAGGTCCGGCGGCGTCGAGCGAGGGCGAGGCGGCGGCGTCGAGCGCGTCGGGCGCTGGCCCGATCCAGAAATGGATCGGGGGGGGGGGGGGGAAGCGAAGGGGTGGGGGAAGCTTCGTTTGGGGGGTTAGGGTTCGGTGGCCTCCTGGGGAGGCCATATAGGCTCGGGGTGGGCCGGTCGGCCGGGCCGTGGCCCAGTTGGGCCGGGGTTTTTCATTTTCATTTTTCTGTTTTGTTTTGTTTTGTCCTTTTTCTTTTATTTAATCATATTTTCAGTTTTGTAATTAATTAGGCCACCAAATGATTTTTGTAAAACATGGCATTTGCTCCAATAATCACTAGGCATCCTCTACTACTACCAAAAATTGGTTTGGAGACGATTTGAGTTCACACAATTTTTATAATAAATAAAATGTATTAAACCGTGTTGTTTTGGTAATGTCAGTGCCACCTAAATAATTTATTAATTATTGGTTACAATTTTAGAATAGTCTCTGTAATATTTGCTATTTAATGAACATTTTAGTTTCTATGTTGAAGAACTTTTATTTTCCACTTTTATTTAAATTTGAATTTGAGTTAGGAGTTGAAATGCAATATGAGGCAAATGATAATTTGGCACTGTTGAACTTGCTGACATGGCAAAATCAAAAGGGGAATTACTGTAGCTAGACACTGGGGGTGTTACACCTCGCCCACGCGCGGTGGCTCACAGGATGAGGAGAAGCTTGCTTACTATGTACGCCTACGCCCTCTCCCTCGCCCACGCGCGCGGTGGCTCACAGGACGAGGAGAGAGTTTTGACTACAGCGCCCTCTCCCTCTCCCTCTCCCTCTCCCTCTCCCTCGCCCTCGCCCTCACCCTCGCGGTGGACGTGCAACAGTGCATTCGGTGTCAGATTGCCAGAAGCATATTGTACTGTAGTATCATCATTGTTGGACCTCCCGAAGAGGCGAAGAGACAAGTGCAAGGTTCATAGGACTACGAATTGTTGAACCTCCCGAAGAGGCGAAGAGCCAAGCGCAAGGTTTATAGGAGTACGAGTTGTCGTCCTAGTACTACAACTATAGCGAACAATCGCTACTGTATGATGCCGCCACGTCATCTATAGCCAAAGCTGTGCCACCTTTTTTTTCTCACATAGCTTGTTGAAGCCCGTGCAACAGCCACACAAGTTGCACATACACATAACACATTTACTAGTAATAAATTCTAAAGGACAAATGCCAGCATGCCACACAAGTTCATCTCCACTTCATGTGATAAATTTGTGCAACGACTACTCTACATATATTTACAACACTACCATTCATAATTTACCATACTCCACTTACATGTTATAGATGGGCTCCATGTCCTCCTCCAGGTTCCAGCCCCACTTGTTCTTCATAGATGGCACGATCCATAGCGGTGGGCAACAGGAATCATTGTCGTAGCTTTCTAGTCCGGTTCCACACGATGGAGACTCATCCAAGCTGAAGCAACATAACTCAGGGATAGCGTGTCCCAGCACGCCGTTCATCCGGCGGTGCGCACTGAAGACACAACCATGCTTCATGAACGGCAGGCCTTCGGTGTCGTGCACGGAAGGTGGCATCTGCTTCACAATGGGGTAGCTGTCCCCAATGAAAAGCGAGTACTCTCCAAGAGTGTTCCTCGGCACCCACATAGCATCACGGGGGTCGAACTCGGCACCGTTCATTTGGTACACACAGCATTTGAGATCTGGACATGGTGACGTACATGGTCAAGGTCCATGCATGATAATGTTGTGCTCAAATATGGCGGTCAGTAATATTGTGCAGCAAGTAGTACTACTCCAGTATAGCCGAAGTAAAATAACTGGCTTATTATATATAGCCACTCTTGGCTACATGGATGAGATAGTAAGACATGGAAAAACACAAATGGTGGGAGCTAGTGGGTTCAAGTCTTCAAGGGCCTAGCTATACGCGTCCTCCAAGGTAAAAAGTACTAGTAAGTACTACAATAAAAGAGAAGGCAAGAGGGTTAAAAAAAATCTAATACTAAATTGTAGTACTAGTACTAGTAAATATGTCCCAGTCAAGAAAAGAAAAGAACTAACAAGTACTACAACTATAAAACACAACAATGAGAAAATGGAATACCTGGGTAGATGGCGACGGTCCGATCGTGGTAGATCATGTGACCATGTTGCACATCAGTGGTACCATGGGTAACGACTACTAAGATAGTTGATCCCAATCTGCCAAAGTCAGCTACAAGGTTCCAGGTTAGACCGAATTGTTGATGCAAATGCACATCCAGGATCGGCGATCTTATTTTGGTCGGGGGATGACTGGTCCCTGCAAAATAATGGAGTACCGTTAGGGATGCAAATGATGGTTTGTGCATTCCTTTTGTAATCTCCCGTACCGTAGGATGGCAACTATATGAAACAAGTCCCCTGGCTTGTCACCCTGAAGATGCGGCCTACATGGCACACGGTGTCTTCGAATGTGTAGGGGTACAAATCTGCCGCGGCCAACATGTGCCAGCCTCTGCCGTTATGGCCATTTGTATTTATGGCAATCCTTATGTCAAACACCGCGATAAGATAGTAATAATCGTAGCTGCATCGCTTTGTCGGCGGGTCCACAATTGTTATTTTCTTCAATCTCATGTAGGCATCATCATACGTATTCAAGCCCAGCCAGTCCGGAAGACCGATCCCAATGGTGGAGAAGGGGTCTACGGGAACGGCCGCACTGCTGTGGATGTTGTGCAAAATGATGGTGGTATCCGGCCGGAGGTATGCAAGCCAATCTCCGTTGGCACCAACCCAAACTTATATATAAGACGGTGGGCAACGGAGAAATTATGGGATGGAATAACTAAATACTATATTTAGAATATACACTACATGGTCAAACTCCATGACTGACCTGCTCATCGGACAAAATCCGACTACCTCTCAACGTCGGCAACTCTAGCGGAGTCAACATGCAAGCACTGCCACGTTGCGGTGGACTATTCAATGGATTGCCCCATCGAATAACCTTCTCCTCGAGGATGCATGGAAGACCAACAAGCATGGCCTTCTCACAAGCCTGTTTACGCACTGTCTTAAGAAAGTTGGTGCATGAACCACCGAGTCTTGCGGCGGTGAGGAAGTGGAGCGGCGTGCGATTTCTCCCAGAGAATCATCGTCCAACGTCTCCCAGCCCCGACGAGGTGGAGAACCGCCTGGCGAATCCATGGCAGCAGCGACGAACTACCTTGGTTTCTTCGGGGGGAGGGGAACTGGCGAGAAGGAGATAAGAGCGTAACCGCAGGGCCTCGTCCCTTCGTTAAGGAAGTTATGCGGGCACACATAGTGGTTGTGCGATGGTGCGGTTATTATTTACTACACTACATAGTATTGTAGCAGTAGTACTTTCTCTATATACTATCTACTGTACTTCTATAGTGCACCAGTTTTGAACTCTTGAATCTCAAGGCCAAGGAGCTATAGTTGCAAGTGGAGGGTACTACTGTTCTCTAGAACCATCGCTGTACTATCAATGCAGGGAAAGTACACCTGCGTACTCTCCCTGCTCTACTCAATCTCGTAGCTGGCCTACTCAGCCGCTCCTCTCACACATACACTAGCAGCCTGTTTATCAGCGACGGTTACTGCGGGGGCAGAACATTTGAGTTCTTTGATACAACGAGACTAGGTTTTTTTGCTTCCATTTGTGGAGGTGTAATGGATCTCGTCGAACTTCGTTTGTTGGCCCTTCCTTCTTTATTAATGAGATGAGCAAAGCTTTTGCCTCCGTTTGAAAAAAAATCATGTCAAGAGGAATTTTCTACACTACAATCTAGCCACACCCTTTTCTTTATAGAGTTTAGAGCCGATAATGGAGCGAAGTCCGTGTGTGCAACGCCACAAGCTACAGAGTAGAATGACTAGTATAGTACTTTAAGTCCAGAGCTATATTGCATACTTCCCAATGCGGCGCCAGGCTTTTCCGGCTCCTCAGGCTTAATTGGGAGGCGCTAGTTTAAAGATGGTAGCTGATGAGGAAGTAGCAAGCGAGGTGCGGCTAGGGCGTACATACTACTCTAGTACGCGAGCCATGAGATGATGGGAGGAAAAAGCCATTCACGTGGCTGGGCTATCTAGTGCACCCAGATTGTGGCGCGACACGTCCGTCGGACTTCAAAAGTCAAATTACTAGTGTACAATATTGGCTCGCAGCGAGGTTAATATTTTAAAAAAAGGCCGTTGTGCGTTCGCCCGGGATCGAACCCACAAAATGAGCTATACACTCCCGCGACCACTAGTAGTACAACACAACCTAGAATCGCCTTTTGTCGCTAGTACATTGTTCCTTACAAGAAACCACTGCCAAGAAACTACCACTTTCCAACCAGCCCTACCAAGAAACCACTACTCTGCAAAAAATAGCAAAAACATACCAAAAACTTCTTAATCCGTCGCAATAAACTACCAAGTGCCATTATAGACACGTTTAAACCCATGTCGGCCCTTAAGTCAACGCCGTCTATTTGATCGGCAAGTTAGGCGTTATGACTTGTGGGACCTACATCAGTCTGGACAAAAATCCCCGAGTCACCTCCTACCTCCGGCCCGTCCACCTAGTCATCCTTGGCCATGGGAGGCAGCTACCGCGGCCGGCTAAAGGCGAGGTCAAAAGCGCCGGCGCGGAGCCCATCGTGCGGCATCCCGGATGCCAACTTCGTGCGGCGCTCGCGGCCGCTAGCTAGCCAAGCAAGCACACACCCTGCTGGATGCATCCAGCTACTTGTCTGCAAGGTTTGCTAGCTAGATTGGCACGGCGGTGCGGCGGCTTGCTCGCGCGTGCCACGCTAAGGCCAGCCATCTGGCTCGAGCGAAGGCCAGCTCGGTGGCTTGCTCGCGCGTGAGCCGCGCTCGGGCCAGCTAGCCAACCTGTGCGGAGGCCATCGCGGCGTCCGGCCCGTCCGGCGGAGCGGCGGCCAGCTCGCTCATCATCGGCTCCAGCGACGAACACGCATACAAACTGTTTGAAGTAGAGGATATATGCTCAGATGTGGGTCCCTCGTGTCTTAACGGTCAACACAACGATCAAACAGATGGTGTTGATTTAAGGTGCCTCGTCAGCACGGACGTGTGGGCCGACCCTTCCATAAACGGGTTTAAACGAGCCTAATCGGCACTAGGTAGTAGTTCTTTTGGCGCAGATTAAGAAATTTTGGGTATGTTTTTGCTATTTTTTGTACAGTAGTTTCTTCCTAGGGCTGGTTGAAAGTGGTAGTTTTTTGTTAAATACTCTACATATTGTAAGTATGAGTGAAAGTTAAGCTTTGGAAGCCAATAAGCACGACTAGTTACATAGTGCTATGTGTACGTAATTCAAACTAAATATCGACCTTGAGTGATTAATATCTTGATGGAAAACTCAAAACTATGGAAATACTAGCAATGTGCATGTGCGTTGCAACTGATCATAAGTAGAATAATACTTATTCACAAACTTGATCGAAAACACTCTATTTTTGATATACATATATCATTAAAAATATATTATGTTTCAGTCAGAATATATTCCTCAGGCTGTTTTGATGAGGTGAAGGAGGGATGTGGTTGGTTTTAAGATACTAAGGGGTTTTCTGCAAATTGGAGTAGAGAAATGGGATGTTGCGAAAAGGCAACAACTTACCTCATAGTCGTTAGATGTAGATTTAATGGTCAGAAATGACGGATGTCATACACACCATCATCACCAACTAAGTCTTTTATAGGAGTAACCACCGTATGATGCCAATAAATCGTGTGATCGCAGGCGAATGATACCCCTAGTTCATATATATGAGCCGGTTCACCTTTAAACTATGTATTTGTTTTTTTAGTGTATCAACATTCTTTTTAAAACACGTAAATACTTTTTAAAACACATGGAATTTTCTAAAGTCTTGAATATTTTTAAAACTACAAATATATTTTTAAGCACAAGAACAATTTTTCCGTCTCTTTTTTCCTTTTCTTTTTCGCAAACAATCTTTCATACTAGTGAACATTTTTTTGCAATTGTGAATACTTTTTCAAATTCATGAAGATTTTTTTAAATCATCAACATTTTTACAAATTCGTGAACATTTGTTTTGAAATCGTGAATAACTTTTCAGATTCATGAATATTTTTTGAAATCGTAGTTTTTTTAAAAAAACTTCTTGAACATTTTCTAAAATTCTTGAGAATATTTAGAATCGTGAACATCTTTTCAAATTCATGATTCTTTTTTACAAAATTTCGGAACATTTTTGGAAATTCATGAATATTTTTACTTTTTTCGAAGATTCTTTAAAATTTCCATGTATAGTATTTGAATTCGTTATTTTTATTCAAATTGATGAACATTTTTTGAATACACAATCATTTTTCTAAAATCACGAACATTTTCAAAATCCACCAAAAAATTATAATTTCTTGGATTTTTTAAAAACTATTTTTTTTAAATTCGAACTACTTTAAAATCCCAAATTACTTAAGTATAAAAATCAAAATTGAAAATAAAAGAAAAAATAGGATGCACGCACATGGGCCGGCCCAAAAGGCCCCCTCCACACATTGATCTAGTATTTCTTACGAAATTCCGGTACAGCTGGCCCATAATTCCGGTACAGCTGTTCTTTTCTTTCCGAAATTCTAGTACAGCTGGCCCATTAGACTACGGGCAAGGCCCTGCCGAGTTTTTTCACTGTGAATTAATTTATTATGGAATTAGTACCACCTCGAGTATGGTAGACGAACGAAAAGTTAAGGTGAACGGACAAAAAATCGAAGAAACATACCTTACTTTATTATTATTAGCACATATGCCCGTGCGTTGCAACGGGAGAGATTTTTTCGCGAGAATCATGGGGAGAGATAATTGATGTGTCCATTAAAACGGTATCCACAACAGTGAGGCAACAGAGCAGAGAGCTATAGATTCTCGCGGGTCATGTTTGGCCCACGGGATCTTTATAGTAGTGCGGTTGGTCGGAGTGGTGGCCACTCCCCAGGTCGTGCATTTTTTTCCTTCAGGTCGGCCTCCTTGTCGAGGTTGTGGTGACCTCCTGATTTTTTTATAAATAATGCGAGCAGTTTTTTTTATAAAAATTGTTAATTTCTGGAAAAAGGCAAACAAAATTTGAAATAGGAAGATTTTTTAAATTGACAAACATTTTTTTGAAAATAGGAACCATTTTTAAGGCAGAGAAACGAACATTTTTCGAAATTGTGAACATTTTTTGAAAATGGTAGCTTGTTTTGAACATTCAAAACCATTTTCAAAAATGTGTTTTTAATCACGAACATTATTTCGAATTTGTGAAAATTTCAATAAAAAGGAATATTTTTCGAATTTCTATTATTTTCAAAGATGCAATTTATTTTATAATTCTCGAACAAATTTGGAATTTCTTTTGAAGAAATGTGAACATTTTTTTAATTTTGATTTTTTTTGAATTTTAAATTCTGAAGATTTATCGAAAAGTTGTTCAAAAAATGAAATTCTGAAAAAATGTAAATAATAATTTTATGGGAAAAAGGAAAAAATAACTTGGAAGGGAAAAAGAAAATGAAAAGTAGAAAAAGAATACATAAAAATAGAAAATGAGCCGGCCCAAAGTTGGGCGACCGATGCGAAGGTGCAACTATATGCCGCCCTGTGTGACAAATAAGGTTTCCCAGCTGCGTGGGCAGGATATAAATGGGTGGCTTCTCCGGCCCGTAGCACATGCGGGCCCACGTACGAAATTTTGGGCAAAAATCTTTTTTTTTCTTTTCTAGCAGATGGACCACAAAAGTTTAGTACCACCTCAGATATAAAAAAAAATTCTGTGGTGAACGGATGAAAAAACTGGAGAAACGCACCATGCTTTATTAGTAAGGTATAGATAAGTATGGAAATGCAAATGTATTATTGATACTTGTTTCCATAAACTTGGATATACGTTCTATTCAACAGCTGAGCATGTGGGGCCTTAGCACGATGGCTTCCCGAATGTGTAAAACAAAGGTTTTCCCGTCGCGGATAAGGAGGGGGTGGTGGCGGCGCGCTTTCGGCTCGCTTTAGTCCTCGTAGTCGTACTAGGTGGTCTACGAATGTGTAGATGTATTCTTTTTCACGTCTCATGTTCGTCGTACTGCCACGACTGTTGATGAATAGATGGTAAGTTATTCATGAGAAAACCTTGGTTGAGCGTGTGTGCGAGAGAGAGATAGCGCGTGTGTGTGATATGGAGAGACTGAGGCAATAATAAGAGATTATTTGTGTGTCTGTGTGTGTGGAGGATAGAGAGAGGCATGTGCATGGGGCTTTGTGTTGTGTAACGTGGAGACACATAGACATAATCAGAGAGTGAGTGTGTGAGATACACATGCGAACATGGGGAGAGATGCGTGAGTTAGAGAGACAGATAATTTTGGTGTGCATGTGAGTTAGAGAGAGGGGGGATATATATATACCTAGATCTGGAGAGAATATGCAAGGGTGTGTGTCTTAAAAGAAGGATCCAAATAGTTGGGTGTTGTGTGTGTCTGTGTGTGTTTGTGCACGCTCGTGTGTGTCAGAGGGAGTGGGTGTATGTGGAGAAGAGAGACCAGTAATGATGTAAACCTAGTAGGGAAGGGGGAATGGTGTGACATGTGTGTCCAAGAGAGAGAAAGGCATGTGTAGTGACGGGATAGCATGGGTGCGGGTGGGGAGCAGACTATTTGGAAGAGATATCGAGTGTGTGTGAGAGAGGGGTGCGAGAGAGAGAGAGAGAGAGAGCAAACGAGGGAGAGAGAGAGGAATAGGGGGGGAGAGGGGTCGTTTGTGTGCCGAAGTGGCGTATAGATAGGGAGACAAGGTTGATGTTGTTCAAAAGTGGCTGTAACACCCCCAGTGGTTAGCCACAGTAATCCCATTTTGATAATGCCAAGTCAGCATGATTATCAGTGCATGATCATCATTAACATCATATTGCATTTCATCTCCTAAGTCAAAATTCAAATTTAGATGAAAGTGGAAAATAAAAGTTGTCCAAACCTGTAAACTAAAATGTGCCTCATGTTGCAAATATTCCCAAAGCATTTATAAAAATGATTGCAACACTTGTTGGAATTGTAAAAGGACTCGAACAACAAGAAACAGCAGCAACATAGCACTATTTAATCCTTTTCAAATTAAATAAAATCCAAACAAAAAGATATGGACGCCAAACCAATTTCTAGCAGTGACTAATTTTGCACTGTTAATATTTGGACCAGTCTCATATTTTACAAAAGTCCAGAAGTAGCCTAGACATTTTTGCAAAACAGAGAAAAGAATAAATAAAAAGAAAAAGGCAAAAGAAAACAAAAGAAAAGAATAAAAAGAAAAGAGAACCCCCCTTCCCCCCCTCGGCCCAGCTGGCCCGACCGGCCCAGCTCCCGGCCCACTCCCTCCCTATATGGCCTCCCCCAGGAGGCCAAACCCTAACCCCGATCCCCACTCCCCCCCTCGTCTCTCCCCTCACCCGTGGCTCCCCGCCGCCGCCGCCGCCTTCGTCCCCGGTGCCGCTGTCACCGCGTCGCCGTCGTCTTCGACTCCTCCCCGCGCCCACTGCCCCGTTCCCTGCATCCTCCCCGTGAGCCACGCCCCTCCTCGCTCCCTCCCTCTCCCTCGCGCGCTCGCGCTCGTCACTGCCGCCGCGCGCCCGACGCCACGCTCCCCGCGCCCGTCCCGCGGTCGCCACGCCCGCTCCCCGCCGCGCTCCGGCCAGGCTCCGCCCCGCGCGCGCCCGGGGCGCGCCCTGCTGCTGCTGGCCGCTGCTAGCTCCCTCCCCGCACTCCCGCCGCGCCTCGCTGCACCGCACGAGCTCCGGCCGAGCTCATCTAGCCCGTGCCCGGGGGCCCCGTGCGCCCGCACGCATGTGCTCGCCCGCTCCAGCCGCTCGACGCGCTCGCGCGCCCGTAGCCGCTCACCGCGCCCCGGCCTCTTCTCCGTCCCCGCTGCTGCGGCTGCTGCCTCCATCGTTGCCCCGCTCCGGCTCCAGCCACCCCGCGCCGCTGCGTGGCCGTGGCCCCGCGCCCGCGGCCCCCTTCACCCGCGCTGCCGCGCGCTCCGGCGCCCGCTCGCCCCTGCCGCGCACGCGCCCGCGCGCCGCGCCTGTCGCCCGCGTCCGTGGCCTGGGCCACCGACGGGTGGGGCCCCGCGCCCAGTGCCACTACCAAATGGCCCCTGCCCCTAGGGCCAATGACATGTGGGGCCTACCCCCAGAACGATTTAAGAAATAGATAATAAAAATAAATAAATATTAATTAATTAATTAATTAATTAATCTAATTAATTAATTAGTCTAATTAAACTGTAATTAACATAATCAAACCCTAATTAGCCTAATGTGAGAATGACAGGTGGGACCCACTGGTCCTGACGTCATGCTGACGTCAGCAGACACTGTTTCGGATAATGTTAATTTAAATTCCAGAAATTAATAAAAACTTTAGAAAATCATATTAAATAATCTGTAACTCCGATGGAAAAACTTTGTACATGAAAGTTGCTCAGAACGACGAGACGAATTCGAATACGCGCTCCGTTCGTCCGTCACGCGTCCCTAACTATCCGAACATGCAACCGTCCCTCTCCGGTCATCTGTCTGACAAATGTCCGGAACCGGGAAAACATTCCTGGATGGATTCCTCCTTCCTCGGTGACGTGCAACCACACGTTAGAACACACCCGGCACTGCATATTGTCATGCCGTACTTTGCGTTGCTCATGTTTGCTCTATATTTATACTGTTTCCTCCCCCTCTTCTCTCTCGATAGAGCCGGTACCGACGCAGCTCCGGAGTTCGACGACCCCTGAAGACCTTGCCCTTGCCGCCGAGCAACCAGGCAAGCCCCCCCCCTTTGATCATACCGATATCGCCCATTCTAATTTCCCATGCTTGCATTAGAATTGCTGCTGCTACTGCTTTACCTATTCTGATGCATAGCCTGTTCATTGTAACCTGCTGTTGATAATTACCTGCATAACCTAAACTGTTTAGTCTAGGCTGGGTAGAGACCTATCAGTGACCCCACTTATCCCGACTGCCGCGCTGGATTGTCAGAAGACCCGATCAACGGGATTGAAGACCAGGCCCCGACACCGCACATCACCCCCCCTTAGTGGTAACGACACTGCAGCGTTACTATCGAGTGCCGAGGGTGAAGCCTCATGTAGCACTTCTGATGTTAACTCTGTAGAGTAGCTATTCGGTCGTGGTCATCGAGGGTGATTCCTCCTTCACCACTTCCGGTAACGACGCTGTCGTACAACACCTCAAGTGTGAACCCATCGAGGGTGAATCCTCCGAGTTCACCTTGACAGACACATCGAGTAGGAATCCAACGAGGGTGATACCGCGGATTCCCCTGATGTTATGGACACACGGATACTTGGACTTTACACTGTTACTTGGATAGGCGGGTCGACCCTGAGGGGTACCCGCGTGCGCCTGAGAGGCGAGTGTTGTGAAGACGGGTGCCGGTGTGGTGCCCGAGTGGTGAATACGAGGCGCGGCCGGGCATTCTTAACCCTTGCAGCAAGTCCTCGAGACGGGGCGACGGGGTCACATCTTTCGTGAGTCTCTGCTCGTTACCGCAAGCCCCTAGTCCTAACGATTTGGATATTTGATCCGAGCAGGCCTCTGGTCTGATAGCACTAACCATCACGTGGGCATAGTATGGGCGTTCTGCATCGTATGCATCAGCCGAAAGCTCTGTCAGACGTCCAGTTCAGCAGTGCGGCATGGAGTGATTGGCGCCATTGCGGTGGTGCTTGGATCTGAGCCATGTGCGCAACGACCCGGAGGGTGAGGGGCGATGGCCAAGACCCCCTTGCGCTTAGGATGTAGACCGGCGGGGACCTCTCTGCTGAGCTGTAGGTAGGGTTGCGATGTGTCGTTTGACCGAGGCCGGGCATGACCCAGGAAAGTGTGTCCGGCCGGAGTTAATCGAGCGTGTTGGGTAAGTTGGTGCACCCCTGCAGGGAAGAACATTTCTATCGATAGCCGGTCCTACGGTAAAGGACACTCGGAGTTGTATCCTGATTGATACAATTTAGAACTGGATACTTGGATACTATGGCTCTGGGATTGCTTCTCGCAGGGAGTCGAGAAGGGATCTCAGGACGAGGTTGATGACTGTATGGCTCTGGGATTGCTTTCTCGTAGGGAGTCGAGAAAGGATCTCTGGGTGAGGTTGAGACTTAATGTTACTACTACATTATATTGTACTGTTCTACCCTCTTCTATTTCTGCAAGACCGCTGAAGATGCTAGTCTTCGATAGGACTAGGCCTTCTCTCTATTCTTGCATTTCTGCAGCCCAGTTCACATATACAGCCTCCCTTTGAAAATGTTGCATATGTAGTGTAGATCCTTGCTTGCTGAGTACTTCTGAGTACTCACGGTTGCTTTGTTTTCCTTTTCTCCCCATATCAGTTTGTCGTGACCAGAGGACGGAGCCCTCTGAGACAGATACCCCGACGATCGCTACTGCTACCACCCCGAGGATGGATACTACGACGAGTTGGACTGACGACCAGGAGTAGGATCGGAGGGTCCCAGGCAGGAGGCCTACGCCTTTCGATCGTAGTGTTTTATTTTGCCCGCCTTTCTAGAGGCCTTTCTGTTTCTCTTTTAATATCTGTACTCAGATATCTGATGCTTCCACTGACGCTTGTACGCAAGCTTATGTATTCGAGCCCTCGAGGCCCCTGGCTTGTAATATAAAGCTTGTATGACTTTATTTATGTTTTAGAGTTGTGTTGTGATATATTCCCGTGAGTCCTTAGGCTTGATCGTGTGCATTTGCGTGTATGATTAGTGCACGATCGGGCCGGGGGTGTCACAAGTTGGTATCAGAGCCGACTGCCTGTAGGAATCCCCCTTTCCAACTCCTTGGCCGAAGTTGAGTCTAGTAATCGAAAACTGTTTTACTAACTTGGCTGTGTGGCTTACGGGCCCACGTCGCCAATTGGGTGGTATTAGTATCTTTTTCTTCTCGACCTTTACTCTGGGACCCTGATCTCTCTTCCTTTCGGGTTAACTAAAGTTTACTAACGCCGACACTTAGGATCTCGTAATTCTCGTCCACCCAGAGAGCTGGATATCTGTGCGATTTCCCTGACATTGATCTGATTAGTCTGATAATCATTTTCCTTTCCATTGTTTTGTTTAACCTTTCTCTCCGAGATCGGTTATACTTCTCCTTGTCTTTTGACAATCATGAGTTTCCTCTGTTTCAGGTGGATCGTTTGTTTCCACCACACCCTGCGACGCAGCTACCAGCTGTTCGAGCAGGGATACATCCAGAGTACATTCTTTATCCACTAGGGCAGATGTCAATCCGTTACAATACCCCAGTACTATCTCCTCCAGATTCCCGCAAAGACTTTGTGATTTATTGTGACGCATCCCATGAAGGATTAGGCTGTGTCCTAATGCAAGAGCGTAAAGTGATTGCTTACGGCTCTCGTCAGTTGCGCCCACATGAAGAGAATTATCCGGTACATGATCTAGAACTAGCTGCTGTCATTTATGCACTGCAGTTGTGGCGACATTACCTCCTCGGTAATCGTTGCGAGATATACACGGATCATAAAAATCTGAAGTACTTGTTCACTCAACCTTCTCTAAACCTCCGTCAGCAAAGATGGATGGAGGCCATTGCGGACTATGATTTGGGTATATCCTATACCCCTGGCAAGGCTAACGTGATGGCTGATGCCTTAAGCCGCAAGTCCTATTGCGACAACCTTATGGTTAGGCGAGCTCAACCTCGTCTTTTTGAACAACTGTGCAAGCTGAATCTCCGTATTGTCCCACAGGGCTCTCTAAATAACCTTGTGATACAACCAGATCTTGAGAAAGCTGTTAAGAATGCGCAAGCAAAAGATGCTGAAATTGATCTGATGAAGAAAGACCTTCACCTTGTAAAGTACAGGGATTTCTCGCTGTCTGAAGATGGAACCTTGTATTTCAGAAACCGCATTGTCGTACCTCGCTTCGAACTCATGACTGACAAAGTCATGAAGGAGGCACATGATACCCCGCTGTCTATTCATCCGGGTAGCACCAAGATGTATCGTGATCTTCGTCAAAGGTACTGGTGGTCTAAAATGAAGCAGGACATTGCTCGTTATGTTGCTGAATGTGATGTGTGTCGTCGCGTTAAAGCAGAACATCAGAAACCAGCTGGAATTCTGCAACCACTTCCTATTCCTCTATGGAAATGGGATAAGGTTCAGATGGATTTCGTTACAGGACTTCCCAGGTCACAGAAGGGTCACGATGCTATTCTTGTCGTCGTCGACCAACTTTCTAAAGTTGCACACTTTCTGCCTGTCAAAGAAACTATCACTGCTAGTCAGTTAGCAGAGTTGTATATCTCCAGAATTGTTTCACTCCACGGTATTCCGAAGGAGATCAGTTCGGACCGTGGCGGTCTTCTCACTTCCAAATTCTGGGAAAGTTTCCAAACAGCTATGGGAACTCATATTACCTGGAGTTCAGCTTATCACCCTCAATCTCAAGGCGAAGTCGAACGAGTCAATCAAGTGCTTGAAGACATGCTTCGAGCTTGTGTTATTTCATTCGGTAAGAAAAGGGAAGAATCTCTTCCTTATGCCGAGTTCTCTTATAACAACAGCTATCAAGCCAGTTTGAAAATGGCCCCCTTCAAAGTACTCTATGGACGTAAGTGTCGAACCCCTCTGAATTGGTCAGAAACTGGGGAACGACCGCTCGTGGGTCCGGATATTATTCAACACGCCGAAGAACAAGTCCGTATTGTCCGGGAAAATCTCAAGGCGGCTCAGGACCGCCAGAAGAGCAACTATGATCGCAAACGATGGGGTTTGACTTATCAACCTGGTGATCAAGCTTATCTTCGTGTCACTCCTATGAAGGGCACTCACCGTTTTGGAATCAAGGGCAAGCTAGCTCCACGCTACATTGGTCCTTTCCGCATTATTGCTAGACGTGGTCAGGTGGCATATAAATTGGAGTTGCCACCGCAATTCTCTCATATCCACGACGTCTTCCATGTGTCGCAACTTCGTCAATGCTTCAAGGAATCTCCGCACCGAGCTGTGGATCACGAGATGCTCGAATTGCATGATGATCTTTCATATAAGGAGCATCCGATCCGCATCCTTGATGAAGCTGAATGTCGGACCCGTCAGAAGGTTACCAAGTTCCTCAAAGTGCAGTGGTCAAATCATACTGAAGATGAAGCCACTTGGGAACGCGAGGATAATCTTCGTGCGGAATACCCCAAACTTTTTCCTTCTACTTCTTAATTCTCGGGAGAGAATTCTTGTTAGTGGAGGAGATTTGTAACACCCCCAGTGGTTAGCCACAGTAATCCCATTTTGATAATGCTAAGTCAGCATGATTATCAGTGCATGATCATCATTAACATCATATTGCATTTCAACTCCTAAGTCAAAATTCAAATTTAGATGAAAGTGGAAAATAAAAGTTGTCCAAACCTGTAAACTAAAATGTGCCTCATGTTGCAAATATTCCCAAAGCATTTATAAAAATGATTGCAACACTTGTTGGAATTGTAAAAGGACTCAAACAACAAGAAACAGCAGCAACATAGCACTATTTAATCCTTTTCAAATTAAATAAAATCCAAACAAAAAGATATGGACGCCAAACCAATTTCTAGCAGTGACTAATTTTGCACTGTTAATATTTGGACCAGTCTCATATTTTACAAAAGTCCAGAAGTAGCCTAGACATTTTTGCAAAACAGAGAAAAGAATAAATAAAAAGAAAAAGGCAAAAGAAAACAAAAGAAAAGAATAAAAAGAAAAGAGAACCCCCCTTCCCCCCCTCGGCCCAGCTGGCCCGACCGGCCGAGCTCCCGGCCCACTCCCTCCCTATATGGCCTCCCCCAGGAGGCCAAACCCTAACCCCGATCCCCACTCCCCCCCTCGTCTCTCCCCCTCACCCGCGGCTCCCCGCCGCCACCGCCGCCTTCGTCCCTGGTGCCGCTGTCACCGCGTCGCCATCATCTTCGACTCCTCCCCGCGCCCACTGCCCCGTTCCCTGCATCCTCCCCGTGAGCCACGCCCCTCCTCGCTCCCTCCCTCTCCCTCGCGCGCTCGTGCTCGTCACCGCCGCCGCGCGCCCGACGCCACGCTCCCCGCGCCTGTCCCGCGGTGGCCACGCCCGCTCCCCGCCGTGCTCCGGCCAGGCTCCGCCCCGCGCGCGCCCGGGCCGCGCCCTGCTGCTGCTGGCCACTGCTAGCTCCCTCCCCGCACTCCCGCCATGCCTCGCTGCACCGCACGAGCTCCGGCCGAGCTCATCTTGCCCGTGCCCGGGGGCCCCGCGCGCCCGCACGCATGTGCTCGCCCGCCCCGGCCTCTTCTCCCTCCCCGCTGCTGCGGCTGCTGCCTCCATCATTGCCCCGCTCCGGCTTCGGCCACCCCGCGCCGCTGCGTGGCCGTGGCCCCGCGCCTGCGGCCCCCTTCACCCGCGCTGCCGCGCGCTCCGGCGCCGCTCGCCCCTGCCGCGCGCCGCGCCTGTCGCCCGCGTCCGTGGCCTGGGCCACCGACGGGTGGGGCCCCGCGCCCAGTGCCACTGCCAAATGGGCCCCTGCCCCTAGGGCCAATGACATGTGGGGCCTACCCCCAGAACGATTTAAGAAATAGATAATAAAAATAAATAAATATTAATTAATTAATTAACTTAATAAATTCTGTTTAATTAATCTAATTAATTAATTAGTTTAATTAAACTGTAATTAACATAATCAAACCCTAATTAGCCTAATGTGAGAATGACAGGTGGGACCCACTGGTCCTGACGTCATGCTGACGTCTGCAGACACTGTTTCGGATAATGTTAATTTAAATAATTAATTAAATTCCAGAAATTAATAAAAACTTTAGAAAATTGTATTAAATAATCCGTAACTCCGATGGAAAAACTTTGTACATGAAAGTTGCTCAGAACGACGAGACGAATTTGAATACGCGCTCCGTTCGTCCGTCACGCGTCCCTAACTATCCGAACATGCAACCGTCCCTCTCCGGTCATCTGTCTGACAAATGTCCGGAACCGGGAAAACATTCCCGGATGGATTCCTCCTTCCTCGGTGACGTGCAACCACACGCTAGAACACACCCGGCACTGCATATTGTCATGCTGTACTTTGCGTTGCTCATGTTTGCTCTATATTTATACTGTTTCCTCCCCCTCTTCTCTCTCGATAGAGCCGGTACCGATGCAGCTCCGGAGTTCGACGACCCCTGAAGACCTTGCCCTTGCCGCCGAGCAACCAGGCAAGCCCCCCCCTTTGATCATACCGATATTGCCCATTCTAATTTCCCATGCTTGCATTAGAATTGCTGCTGCTACTGCTTTACCTATTCTGATGCATAGCCTGTTCATTGTAACCTGCTGTTGATAATTACCTGCATAACCTAAACTGTTTAGTCTAGGCTGGGTAGAGACCTATCAGTGACCCCACTTATCCCGACTGCCGCGCTGGATTGTCAGAAGACCCGATCAACGGGATTGAAGACCAGGCCCCGACACCGCACATCACCCCCCCCTTAGTGGTAACGACACTGCAGCGTTACTATCGAGTGCCGAGGGTGAAGCCTCATGTAGCACTTCTGATGTTAACTCTGTAGAGTAGCTATTCGGTCGTGGTCATCGAGGGTGATTCCTCCTTCACCACTTCCGGTAACGACGCTGTCGTACAACACCTCAAGTGTGAACCCATCGAGGGTGAATCCTCCGAGTTCACCTTGACAGACACATCGAGTAGGAATCCAACGAGGGTGATACCTCGGATTCCCCTGATGTTATGGACACACGGATACTTGGACTTTACACTGTTACTTGGATAGGCGGGTCGACCCTGAGGGGTACCCACGTGCGCCTGAGAGGTGAGTGTTGTGAAGACGGGTGCCAGTGTGGTGCCCGAGTGGTGAATACGAGGCGCGGCCGGGCATTCTTAACCCTTGCAGCAAGTCCTCGAGACGGGGCGATGGGGTCACATCTTTCGTGAGTCTCTGCTCGTTACCGCAAGCCCCTAGTCCTAACGATTTGGATATTTGATCCGAGCAGGCCTCTGGTCTGATAGCACTAACCATCACGTGGGCATAGTATGGGCGTTCTGCATCATATGCATCAGCCGAAAGCTCTGTCAGACGTCCAGTTCAGCAGTGCAGCATGGAGTGATTGGCGCCATTGCGGTGGTGCTTGGATCTGAGCCATGTGCGCAATGACCCGGAGGGTGAGGGGCGATGGCCAAGACCCCCTTGCGCTTAGGATGTAGACTGGCGGGGACCTCTCTACTGAGCTGTAGGTAGGGTTGCGATGTGTCGTTTGACCGAGGCCGGGCATGACCCAGGAAAGTGTGTCCGGCCAGAGTTAATCGAGCGTGTTGGGTAAGTTGGTGCACCCCTGCAGGGAAGAACATTTCTATCGATAGCCGGTCCTATGGTAAAGGACACTCGGAGTTGTATCCTGATTGATACAATTTAGAACTGGATACTTGGATTACTATGGCTCTGGGATTGCTTCTCGCAGGGAGTCGAGAAGGGATCTCAGGACGAGGTTGATGACTGTATGGCTCTGGGATTGCTTTCTCGCAGGGAGTCGAGAAAGGATCTCTGGGTGAGGTTGAGACTTAATGTTACTACTACATTATATTGTACTGTTCTACCCTCTTCTATTTCTGCAAGACCGCTGAAGATGCTAGTCTTCGATAGGACTAGGCCTTCTCTCTATTCTTGCATTTCTACAGCCCAGTCCACATATACAGCCTCCCTTTGAAAATGTTGCATATGTAGTGTAGATCCTTGCTTACTGAGTACTTCTGAGTACTCACGGTTGGTTTGTTTTCCTTTTCTCCCCATACCAGTTTGTCGTGACCAAAGGACGGAGCCCCCTGAGACAGATACCCCGACGATCGCTACTGCTACCACCCCGAGGATGGATACTACGACGAGTTGGACTGACGACCAGGAGTAGGATCGGAGGGTCCCAGGCAGGAGGCCTACGCCTTTCGATCGTAGTGTTTTATTTTACCCCGCCTTTCTAAAGGCCTTTCTGTTTCTCTTTTAATATCTGTACTTAGATATCTAATGCTTCCGCTGACGCTTGTACGCAAGCTTATGTATTCGAGCCCTCGAGGCCCCTGGCTTGTAATATAAAGCTTGTATGACTTTATTTATGTTTTAGAGTTGTGTTGTGATATCTTCCCGTGAGTCCTTAGGCTTGATCGTGTGCATTTGCGTGTATGATTAGTGCACGATCGGGCCGGGGGCGTCACAGTGGCCTATGTACGGAGAAGCAAGGAAAGCGAGTCATCATGTGTGTGATAGAGACTTCATGAGAGATCTAGAATAGATGGTGGAGAGAACAACGTGTGAGATTGAGATCGATGATACGCTAGGGAGCTATGGAAAGAGTCACGACATATATGTATATAGGGAAGGAGCTGGGTCGGGTCCGCATGTGGGAGAGATAGAAAGAGGAGAGTAGTGCACAAGGAGACAAAGGGTGCATGTGTGTAGTGGGGGTGGTGAGTGAGGTGTGTATCAATTAATGCGAGAGAGAGATAGAGAGATGGTGGAGAGTGTGCGAGAACCACATAACTAGGGAGACAGATGTTTGGGGGCGGCGTTTTGTGCGTATGGGAAAGATACACTGCTATATAGTGCGTGTGCTTGGGAAAGAGAGATGCTGGGAGACATAGAGAGTGGGGGAAGAGATGTGTGCATGCCCGAGAGACAAAGTGATAGAGACCTATATTGGGGTCCGGACTTAGAGGAGAGAGGGGGGTTAATGTACTCCCGTGTTTGTGTCCAGGGGAGAGAAAGGCTTGTGTGTGGGGGGAGGGGGAGTGGGGACGGGGTGGTGGGCTTCAGATAAAGAGCGAGGTGTCTATATCGAGAGACATAAGCGTAGTTGAGATATATATGGTCAATAGTGTGTGCACTCATGGTTGATCACTTTGTTTCACAGTTTGGACTACGAGATAATGATACTTTTGAACATGCGTGGTATACTTTGAAGTACCAGAATTACAAACCTATGATTGGAATTTTGGAATTCGACTCCATTATTAGCTTTTGTAATTCATTTAAACGGGGGTACATTTTTTAAGCTGGGATTTCATGATTTCAAATCCATATATAAAACCTAGAGATATAAACACACGGTCATGTTCAAACCTTATAATCATCCACTTTATTCATGCACATACACATTTTTGTTTTTTTCATCATATTTAGGATAAACACCATTTGGAATTTCATTTGAATTGGAGCATATGATGGTATTTGCTTCCACTAGCTCAATGATCCATATTTGAATTGAATGGACAATCTAAGTTTCGAGTTGGAGACATTGATTTTCGAAACTTGCACCTTTTTTTTTGCATGCACAACAAATAAATTCTTGGCCGTGATATCATAGTCGGCCGTACAAGAGCAGAACACTTAATTCCAGCCGCCAAAAGCTTTCAAACTTCCCGCTCACATCGAAATATCTCGCGCCCAAAAGTTTAGCCCTGCGATATTCCTGTTTTACCCCTGCCACATGAACGGAAAAGGGCTGCTTTGGTAACTCCATTATTTTCCCCTCTTTGCCCCCAACATTCTTCCCCAGAGCCCCTCCACCCAAGTCGCCGAATCTAGTCCTCCGCCGCAGCGGTGGACCTCGCACCCCGCTGGATCTACCTTCCGCACCTTGGAACCCCCAACTGCCAACTCACCACTGCACCGGAGCCGCTTCAGCGAATGGCTTGTCCACCACTCCAGATCTCCTTGACCGCCATCATGGTCCACCGCATCGGATCTGCTTCACCGGCGCCCTTGTCCACTATAGTGTAGGCCCTTTACCAACTCCCTCATCCGCCACATCGTTGGCCCTCCATACAAGCCCTCGTTCGCCGCAACAGATCCGCCTCACCGAAAGCACTGTACACCGTGCCGGATGTGCTTCGCCGACGCCTTCGTCCACTGCACCGGAACTGCTCCACGGATGCCATATTCAACTCCACCAGCCCTGCTTTGCTGATGCCGCAACCTCATTAGGTTATTTCGATTTGTACTCCTTCATTTTTTCTCTTCTTTATCATGGAACTGTTGACTTACCACAGATCAGCTTTCTTGTATGTCGACAGGCGCCACAACCGAAGCACCAGAGCCGCTTTAGCAACGGCGACACCTGGCCCAAACTCAACCGCAACACGAGCACCATCGATGATACTTATCTTTCATGTATGACAACGATGCCCATACACTGCCGAGAATCAGGTACTATTATCCAACGGCCGACGCCTACGTTCACTTTCTCTGCATAAGCACCGCACCTTCGAATTTCTTCAGGGCATCATTCAATTTTTCATGAGACGCGTTATTCTATTTGCACCTGTAGGTCCATACGTGTGGCAGTGAACAGGTTACATGTGCTAAATTACAAACTAGTGCACATATAGTTACAATGCTTTTGTTTTGTCCTAAGTATTACTGTACTTCCTAGATATCACTGCCTACTATATTACTTCTTGCATGCTATATTCATCATAATGGTGTTGTTCTAATGCCACCTGTTGGTTACAATTATTGTACTAGACTGCTTCTATGTTCTCTATGCTTAATTAAACATCAACAAACTAGCTTGTGGTTCCGCTGCTTTTTGTTTGTTTTAACCTACATTTTTCGATACTAGCTATTACAGCACTACTCCGAGCCTTTGTTCATTACTTTTTTGTGCGTTCTTGATCTTCCCAAGTTGCATGACTAATTTGATGCTTTTATTATTATGGAGCTGCCAACCCCATCAAGCAAAATATTTTTTCTTTTGGGGTTGGCACCTCGAACAAGAATAAAAATAGAGTGAAGCACATATATTGTCGTGTAAGCACACACACCCTTCTTTCATTAGTTTAGATTAACCATTGATGATCAACTCGAACCACTGCATGTGATTAAAATTAGTTTTTACCTAAATAGAGGGGGAAGAATAAACTACAACGACTAGATTTGCAACCACGGGATGCTGACGATATCTTCAAAGAACATTGCAACAGCAGCGAGGCTTCACAACAACATATGGTAAGCCAGTGTGTTTTAGTACATTTGAAATGTAATGCGTGTGGGCTGCTTGCTTGTCTTGTGCCCTCAACCTGTATACAGATTTACAAATAGTTCAGTTGTCCGCTTTGCTGTATTGCTTGATTCGAATGCTTGTTTGTTAGGGCATGTACAATGCATAGCCCCAGGGTGATGCCCCATACGCCATGTAGGATCAAATATCAGGAAAAGTAGGTTCGGATGGAGCAACAAGATCCTCTGCAAGAGGCGGGTGCTTGGGGAGAAAAAGTGTGGTCCGATGCATAAAGCTGAAAAAATTGAAGTGAAGAGTAGAGATGCATGTGTAGTGAGAGTCTACTTTTTATTATTTGATGATGCCCACTAGTAGTAGCTTGCATTGGGGAGAAAAAAATCTATATAGATGCCTCAAGCTACTTTTTGTCATGGGGCATCTGTATAGATATGCCACCATTGTACATGCCCTTACTTGTTAGGCTATACCTGAGTTAGCCAATATGTCAGCAGTGCCTGCTGTACTATCGTAAAGAAATGCATGCCTAATTCATTTGACTCCTTAACTTTTCCTATGAACTTCATCACAAGACTGTCTTCGTAGTTTATATGAGGCCACACTGTTTAAGTGCTTTCTCAGATTATTTCAACTGCTTATATGCCTGGGCAACTTAAATATAGCGGTGGTACACTGCCTTTCATCTTACCATTTTAATTTGTTTTCGGCTGATGCTACTTCGAACCATTTAAATATAGCTTGCCATGCTTGACAATAATTCGTATGTTGTTTACCATGTAAGCTTACTGCCTGGATCATGCGATAACTATCTCTTACTTATGTCCAGTGAAAACCTTTCAAGATGCCATTCACACTAGGACACAATGTACAACCCCAGAATCTATTTGTGGAAGCAATGCACCATCCATGTTACCAGATGGTAGCAGTTCAGAGGCAACACCGTTGGAGAGCAGTCTGAGCATAGATATTATAGTTCTTGAGGCTCTACTAGAGGCCGAAAGAGATGGTGTGGCTGCCATGAATGATGTAATCTTGATCATGAGGCTAGAAATTATGCAATTAGCTGCACGCATTATGCAAGCAAGCCAAGAATTGGAGGAAGTAAGAATGTTGCATTTCAAGATGGAGGAGGTCCTGCTGCTTCTGCTATCTGAAGCCCAGTGTAATCCCAGTTCTTCTTTAGATACCTGTTGAAATTTTCATTAGATTAGTATACTTTCATGTTGTGTCATGTCTCTGAATGGATTATGTTGTAAGACCCCTTTATTGTCCATGTGTTGTAATGATCTGAATTTTTTAGGCGAGGTAATCCTCAGTACTTGTATGATGGACATAAGGTGAACTGTTTTTCATGTGAGGAGATTGTATTGGATGAAATACCTATTTGACTCAAAGTGTATCCAACCTACTGAATTTGAAGATCACGACACATCAAAATCATATTCATATATAAAGGTGGAATAAATCTTTGTTGTGGTATTGAAGAAATAAATAACAAAACATAGAATGATGTATGGATATTCGTAATCGAATACAAATTGGATTTCAATTTAGTTGCCAGGGCCCAGGGTGAACGTGAATCCTAATTTTCCCAAATTTTGAACGAAGCGGCAAAACACCCACTCTCTTTTGTCGGCTGCCCGAAGCCAGTGTTTGCGAGATGGAAATTACTGTCTACCCTTGACACTTTACATCCTAATCAGCCTGATTTCCACTTCTATCAATAGGGGTAGGTCAGTAACTTCAATCAGACATGACACGACCGCCTCTGAGCCCATTCAGACACGGTGGGCGCCAAACGTGGGAAGCAAAACACATTTGATTCAAGCTCGTCCGAAAGACCTATGTCTCTCCCTCCATTTCCCCATTCAGACACGGTGGGCGGCAAAACAAACTCGACTCGGCCGAAATCGATGTAGGCAAATATTATTAATAGGGGCAGCTTTGTAACTTCACTCATACGTGACACAACCGCCCTACCTGTCAGCCCCGTTCATATACCGTGGGCACCAACCGTGGGCGGCAAAACACCCTCTCCTCGCTTGAAATCGCTATCGGCAAATATTGTGGAGATGCAAGATTACCATCCTATCCCTGTAGGAATGAAGTATGTCTACCAGAGGGGAGGGGGGGGGGGGGGGGGGGGGGCGGTGAATGGGAGTTTTAAATTTTCGTCGGAAAACTTAAATCTCTTAGAACCCAGCAGCGGAACGAATGAAAAACAAACTACAGCGAACTAAAACAGAGTACCGAAAGAAAACTAAGACATGCATTGATACAAATCATACAAATGAAAATGAAAATGAATTTAAGGTAAACATGGGTGACAGAGATAACCGAAGATGCTCGATGGTGACAAGGTATTTGTTTGACCAGTTCGTCCTTCTGCACAAGGACTACATCTGGTTGGAGGGGCTGTGACTTAACATGAAAGATAAACTCTCTTCACCCTATTCTCCTCGACAATCGATTCGTCAACCGATGCCGATTACTCGCGGTAGATACTTGAAGGCGATCGAACCTTTACAGACTTCTTCTTCGAGAACCACAATCACTCTTGGCCTTTGAAGAAATTGACACCTAACCGTCTAGAGAGTTTGCATCTCTCAAGAGTAATATGCGGAGTGTACTAGACTTAGATTCCAGTGATGTTGAACCACTATCTAATTCTTTGGCTCTAGGGTTTTTCTCTTGGTGGATTTGAAACTCAAATCACTCAGAGAGTGGATTGCTCAACAATCTTCTCAGAATCAAATGGAGCAGCCATCGGACAAAGCCGGCGCGGGGTGGCTATTTATAGCCGCAGCCTTCCCAGATGGGAAATGACCATTTTGGACACGAGGTCCAGCCAATGGCCAACCGACACATTTGCAACGGTCGGATTTTGGAGAAACGGTAACATTACTTGAGGAACAAGTAATGCAAACTCCTCGGTCCGAGACAAATCTCTCACAGCGAGGAAGATCACAGTCTCTTGCTGGGAAGTATTTGCTCGGAGCACAAAGAGATTTCTCTCACATCTTTCATAGGATTTGGGTTTACCATCAGAGAATCAAAGCTTCGAACGCTACACCCCTCTTAATAGTACGGTGGTCCTATGACTCAATAAAAGAAGAAGAACAACGAAACAAATGCTACGTCTTCACTTCGTCTTCATTCTCCTCGGATCTAGTCATTTTCTTCGGACAGACACCGAATCAATTGCTTAAACTTCAGCAATTTTTAGGGGTCAGTCTTGTTAGCTTCATCTTCGGTGATAACCTTCGTTGCAACGCAGGGAGATTATCTTCGTCGTTTGCATCAAACTCCATGACATCTCAGGGACCTGTTACTCTATGTACACTAGCAAACACATAATTCCCATACTATTTATGTCAACAAACTCCAAAACATAAGGGGCCTATCATTGCACCAACAATCTCCCCCTTTTTGGACGGTTGTTGACAAAACAGATAATCATCGAAGTGAAGATAGATAAATAAAATGTAAATCGAACAAGACTGAACTTGCGTTACTTGACTCGATGATGAAATACACCCCCCTAGATGTATGCAGGATTGAAGATATGAAATGAAATTCCTTGCAATTCATTTAAGTATGTGGAGGATTTTTCAATCATTCAAGGTAATGATTCGCACTGATGATATACAATCCATCGAGTATATAGTGCAATCATTCATAACTTCTGCCAATAATTCCACCTGCAAAACAAATGCTTCGAGAGAAATAGTGCAGCAGGCGGGGTTATTAATATTACAACACAGAAGTTTTATATTTACATCAGAGCACATAAAGTAGGACAAACAGTCTTGGGACAATTGCATTTTTGCCCCTAGTTGGAACCCACCCACGGGTTTTGCCCTTACTTTTTGACTTTGCTCAATTTTGCCCTTAGATTTTCCCCCGAGGTCGCCCGAATGCCCTTTGATCGTTTGACCAATACTTTGAAAATTCGTAACAAATTCATATGAACTCAAAAAAATGCAAATAAGATATCAAAATTTTCAGATAAACATTACCTTTACGCGCATGTAATTTGCATTCAGGACAAAGGCACCGTTTAAACTACCCAAGGTTATTAATGTTATTAACATAATTAAAAATAAAAAGGTATAAATAATATATTTTTCATGAATAAAAATTACATACAAATGTAGGTGATGTTTTCTGAATATCCTGATATCTTATTTGCATTTTTTCGAGTTCATATCAACTTGTTATGAATGTTCAAACAACTTTGACCATTATTTTGAAACTTCATCACAAGTTGATATGACCTCAAAAAAATGCAAATAAGATATCAGGATGTTCAGAAAACATCACCTACATTTGCATGCAATTTTTATTCATGAAAAAGAATTTTTTATACCTTTTTATTTTGAATAATGTTAATAACATTAATAACCTCGAGTAGTTTAAATGATACTTTTTTCCTGAATGCAAATAACATGCCGATAAAGGTAATGTTTATCTGAACATTTTGACATCTTATTTGCATTTTTCTGAGTTCATATGAATTTGTTATGAATTTTCAAAGTATTGGTCAAACGGTCAAAGGGCATTCGGGCGACCTCGCAGGCAAATCTAAGGGCAAAACTGAGCAGAGTCAAAAAGTAAGGGCAAAACCCGTGGGTAGGTTCCAACTAGGGGCAAAAATGCATTTGTCCCAATAGTCTTAAGGCATAGCGCTCAAAAGTCTCATAAACTAGAGCAAATAAACACGGAGACCAAATCCAACAGAGCAAATCTATCGAAACTCTCGATGTAATTCTCCCCCTTTTTGGCAACTAGTGTCAAAAAGGTGATGAAGGACATGAGTTAATGAGGTCAACTTGATTCACTCTGAGGCATCGCCCAAAGAATTATCTGAAGATGTTTCTGATTCGGAAGTGGCCGGTAAATCTTCATCGTCAGCAGCAGCAGATGTTCCTTCAAGACTGGCTTGGGGCCGAGAAGAAGAAGGCACATTGGGATCAGCTTGTTGATTCTTGCGAGACAGCACATTTCCTTCAGCAGGTTTCTCCGTGGGCGATGTTGCTTCTGATTCGTCGAGCAATTTGCGTAGCTAAAACTGAAGTAAATTAGTTGTTGGCTCATGAGCTGGCAGAGGCGGAGTAATGCGATCTTGAAAATCTTCAGTAGAAAACCCTTGGTCAATATACGCATAGAGTTCTTTGAGATCGGAGTTGCTCAATTGCTTCTTGGAGAAGAACTTCCAAAGCAATTTCCATAGGAGCTTCTTATTTTCAGCTGTGATCATGTGCACAACTTTTGTTCGGTTGTTGATTGCATTTAGTTCGGCAGCCAGGTGTTCTTTCTCTTGGCGATCCTCAGCCATATGCTTCAGGAGCAGGTGTTGGGTGCGCAAGCTCACTTCAAGACTTGAAGGAGGTTGAGTATTCGGTTGTGAATCATGCTGAGGTAGGCGTGGCCCATTGAAAGTGTTATGATAATCTGGAGGGCTTGACACTGGTGCTTTCCCGAAGAAAAATCTTCCATGACATGCAGCGTATCACGCACGGGAGGAATGAAGCTTTTTGACTGACTTTGGCTAAATATTCGGTTTTCATTGCATAGTCAACCACCTTTTGAATCCAAGGCCCAAAGACTTTGATAGTTTTCGGTTGTTGAGCTGAATCCATCAGAATACGCAAAACATATCTTCGACATCGAAGATAAATCCTTGGGAGATGGCATGGATGGTGTTTTGAAGAACATCAGATATAGCATTGTCAGAGTTCATCCCAGCCAGAGGACAGATGGTATAAGTGAGCATATCACTACTGGAATCAGAGGATTTGCCATCAGCCACTTCTTTGCCGTCTGCTAGCTGACGGCAAAGGAGTTCTTTGCCGTCTGTTTTCAAAAAATAGATGACAAAGAACTGGCTGATGGCAAAGATCCTATTTGCCATCAGCCACTTCTTTGCCGTCAGCTAGCTAACGGCAAAGAGGTGGGTGGGGTCCAGTGGAGTCTAGCGCTGTAACGGCCCACCCCCCCTCTTTGCCGTCTGCTAGCAGATGGCAAAGAGGTTAGCACCTAACGGCTAATAACGGCCCACCCCACACCTCCTCTCTCTCTCTCTCTTTTCTCTCTCTGCCTCCTCTCTCCACCCCGACCCCCAACACAGCCGCCGCCCCAACCCCCACTGCCACCACCGCCCCTGACCCCCGTCGCCTGCCCAGGCCACCCGCCGCGGCTGCCCCGGCGCCCTGCCCCAGGCCGCCCCGACCCTCCCCTGCGGTGGCGCCGCCCCCCTTCCCTGCGGCGGCTCTCCTACACCACGCCTCCTCCACCGGCCCCCTCCTCCACCGGTCGCCCCCCTCCCAAGGTGAGTTCTTGTCCTCTTTTTTTCTGTTTTTTTAGATTTAGTTTAGTTTAGTTTAGGTTTAGTTTTGTTTTTTTCTTCTGTTTTTTTAGGTTTAGGTTTAGATTTAGTTTAGTTTAGGTTTTTTTTTGTTTTTTAAGAAGAAAGAAGAAAGATGAAAAAAAAAGAAGTAGAAGAAGAAGAGGAGGAAGAAGAAGAAGAAGAAGAAGAGGAAGAGAGAGAAGAAAAGAAGAAGAGGAAGAAGAAGAAGAAGAAGAAGAAGAAGAGGAGGAGGAAGAGAAGAAAAGAAGAACAGCATCGGAGGAGGAGGAGAAGAAAACAAGAAGAAGAAGATGAAGATGAGAAAGAGAAGAATGAAGAAGAAGATGAAAAAAAGAAGAAGAAGAAAAGAAGGAAGAAGAAGATGAAAAAAAAGAAGTAGTAGAAGAAGAAGATGAAAAAGAAGGAAGAAGAAGATGAAAAAAAGAAGTAGAAAAAGTAGAAAAAGAAAGAAAAGAAGGAAAAGAAGGTCGAGGGTTCGAGGGTCGAGGGGTCGATGGTCGCCGAGGGGTCGAGGGTCGAGGATCGCTGAGGGGTCGGGGTCGAGGGTCGAGGATCGCCGAGGGGTCGAAGGTCGCCGAGGGGTCGAGGTTCGAGGGTCGAGGATCGCCGAGGGACCGAGGGTGAGGGTCGAGGGTCGAGGGTCGCCGAGGGGTCGAGGGTCGAGGATCGAGGGGTCAAGGGTCGAGGGGTCGAGAGGTCGATGGCCGAAGACCTCTGAGGGATCGAGGGTCGAGGGTCGCCGAGGGGTCGAGGGGTCGCCGAGGGGTCGAGAGTCGAGGGGTCGAGGATCAAGGGGTCGAGGGTCGAGGAACGAGCAGTGCGAATCTTTTTTTACAATTTGGCGGTGGCATCCTATTGTAAATATTTAGTTAGGTTGATGGCAAAAACAATAATGCTATGTTACTCATCTTTGGATTTAAATGTGCAGTGGTTTCGTCGCTGCGAGGGTCTGGTGTTCGATGAGCTCCGCCCCTGCGTTCGTGGGTGAGCACAAATGACATCTCCTCCTCCCCCTTAATTATTTGCTGTGTTCCGGTCTTCATGCCGATGAAACTTGCTAGCTATAGGTGTCTTCAATCATCAGTATGCGTGACCAGTATGCGTCTCCCGTTTGAAAGGGTTATAGTTATAAATATGCATGCATTTGCATATTTATAACCATGATTCTTTCGAATTGTCCAACGTTATCCATGGACAGTCCGAGTATGTGTAGATTGGGTTCGTTTTCCCATATGCTCTGCTCCGGATCCGACACATAAATTTCGTCAGTGCCTCCCTATTGTTCTTCGGGTACACATCCTCTCTGTTTATTGCAGAGACGTGTATCAAGATAACAGCGGGGAGGTGCTGCCAAAATTTTGTATCGGATCCGGAGCAGAGCATGGGAAAACGAACCCAATCTACACATACTCGGGTGGGATTAGGACCTATGTTTACCTATTACAGTGTAGGTTGCTTGGACGTAATAAAATTGACAAACTAGATTAACTAATGAATATATACATGGTGAATTATATATATATTTCTTGTGTGTCCAGTAGCTAGGCAAGATGAGTGATTGTGCGTGGATGTACACCGGTCACACTAGTCAGAAAGACATGACCAATGAATGGTTAACAAAAACCAAGGGGTTTGTGAGAGCTGCATTTGCAAATGGCCAGAGGAAAACCTGGTGCCCCTGTGTCCGGTGCAACAATTGGCACAACAAGACAGAGGATGAAATGGGCAAACACCTACAGAAGAGTGGTTTTATGCCCGGTTATACGGTCTAGACATTTCATGGTGAGTCTGCCCAACGTGCTAGAGCTGAGGTGGTTCGTCGTCGCACCGACGAGCATGGTACCGAGATGGAAGACATGGTGCAAGACTTTGATGATGCTCGGGATTCGGACGATGAGATGGAGGAATCTGCAAAGGCCTTCAATGAAATGTTGGAATCTTCAAAACATCCTCTCCACGAGCACACTGAGCTTTGTCAGCTGGATGCCATCTCACAAGTAATGGCTCTAAAGGCTCAATTCAACTTGGGCAGAGAATGCTACGACGCGATGATGACAGTATTTGGACGCTTTCTACCCAAAGGCCATGTAATGCCTGCAAACCTGTACCAGTCGGACAAAATCCTCCGTGCACTTAAGATGCCTTATGAGAAGATACATGCCTATGAGAAAGGATGTGCCTTATTTAGGCTTGAGTATGTGGACTTGAACTATTGTCCCATTTGCAAGTCTTCCAGGTATGTTGTGGTAGACAACGGTATGGGTGAGAAGACGCAGACCAAAATCCCCTTTAATGTTCTTCGGTATATGCCAATCGTACCAAGACTTCAACATCTTTTCATGGTCGAAGAGACGGCCAGACAGATGACATGGCACAAAATGGGCAAAAGAACCGAACTAGATGCAGATGGGAATCTGATGATGGTACACACATTGGATGGTTCTGCGTGGAAGCACTTCGATGCATTATATGAGCAAAAAGCGGCAGATCCAACGCATCCTCGAGTTGCCATCAGCATGGATGGGTTCAATGTGTTTGGTCTGACGGCAACCCAATACAGTTGTTGGCCCGTATTTGTCATTCCACTCAATCTCCCCCACCGGACAGATTATGCAAAGAAAGAACATTTTCATGACGTTGATAATTCTAGGGCGCAACTATCCGGGGAAGAATATGAATGTGTACATGCAGCCGCTTAAGGATGAATTGCAAGAAGCTTGGGATAATGGGTTCAAGACATACGACGCCTCTAGCAAATAGAACTTCATAATGCGTGTCTGGTACATGTACTCGATGCATGACTTGCCGGTGTATGCGCTATTCGTTGGCTGGTGTGTGCATGGAAGGTTCCTGTGCCCCACATGCAAGGCAGCTCTTCAGTTCCGTTGGCTGCAGGCGGGTCGCAAGTTTTCTTGCTTCAACTTGCATAGACAGTTCCTGGATCCTCGCCATAAGTTCAGGAAAGACAAGAAGAACTTCATCAAAGGTAGAGTTGTCAAAAACTCTACACCACTTGTGTTGACAGGCCAAGAGACCCTGGATCAGTTAAACGCTCTCGAGCCAGATCCAGTGCATCCAGGGTATTTCAAGGGGTATAATTCGGAACACACCTGGACTCACAAGACATGCTTGTGGGATCTGCCTTACTTCAAAGACCTCCTTTGCCCACACAACATCGACGTGATGCACACTGAAAAGAATATAGCCGAGGCCATTTTTGGTACATTGTTTGGCATAGAGGGGAAGTCAAAGGATAATACTAAGGCTAGAGTCGACCAGGAGGCGCTATGTGATAGACCATTACAAAACATGCAAGAACCGAAATGAAAGAAGAACTGGACGAAGCCAAAGGCATGGTTCAATCTTAGAAGGCCAGATATGAGGGAAATCATCTTGTGGGTGAAAATGCAGTTGATGTTCCCCGATGGGTATGCAGCGAATGTAAAGAGGGGAGCGAGTCTTGAAAACTTGAAAATATTTGGTCTCAAGAGTCATGATTGGCACATATGGATTGAGAGGGTAATGCTGGTGGTGTTGCGTGGCTTCATCCCTAAGGATGAATGGCTAGTACTGGCAGAGCTAAGGGACCGACAGGCGGCGAAGAAGCAGCGGGAGTTGGAGGAGAGGACTGCAAGGATGTTGGAGGAGGAGAGGGCACGGAATGACATGCAGAATCGGGCCATGTACGAGCTCCTCGTGGTAAGTTTCTTCTGCATATTAGCCAAATCATTCACGTAATGTTTGTTTCATTACTAACTAGTATGACTGACTCGTCAAAACCAAATGTGCAGTCTGTGTGCGAGAAGGCCGGTCAGACCCCTCCGCCGATGCTAGAGATTGCTCCGGGGACCACGGTGAGTTTCATTTGAATGGTCATTAGTTACTAGTCTTAACATTTGAGTGTCATCATGCTAACGAGACATTGCAAATGATCTTTAGTGCAGCGTACCTCCAAACAAGCATCGCACGATCCTTCTCCAGGTGGTACCGGCATGAGCCACCCCGGTGCTTCACCTCCGTGATGACGGTAAGTTTTCTCTAGTGTTTTGCTTAACAAATGCATAATGACCTAGACTTAGCTTTATTTCCTCCAATATGCTTACCATAATGACCTAAGTTAGCTCTAATATGCTAAGTTAGCTTTAATATGCTTAGTTACCTAGGTTAGCTCAATAATGACCTATACTTAGCTTACTTACGTCAAAAATGGCATAATATGCTTAGTTAACTCAAAAATGGCATAATTACCTAGGTTAGCTCCAAAATGATCCATTTTACCTAAGTTAGCTCCAAAATGATCCATTTTACCTAAGTTAGCTCCAAAATGACCTAAGTTAGCTCTAATATGCTTAGTTACCTAGGTTAGCTCAATAATGACCTATACTTAGCTTACTTACGTCAAAAATGGCATAATATGCTTAGTTAACTCAAAAATGGCATATGGGAAAAAATAGATGACAAAGAACTGGCTGATGGCAAAGATCCTATTGCCATCAGCCACTTCTTTGCCGTCAGCTAGCTAACGGCAAAGAGGTGGGTGGGGTCCAGTGGAGGTCTAGCGCTGTAACGGCCCACCCCCCCTTTTGCCGTCTGCTAGCAGATGGCAAAGAGGTTAGCACCTAACGGCTAATAACGGCCCACCCACAACCTCTCTTCTCTCCTCTCTTTTCTCTCTCGCCTCTCTCTCCACCCGACCCCAAACAGCCGCCCGCCCCAACCCCCACGCCACCACCGCCCCTGACCCCCGTCGCCTGCCAGGCCACCCGCCGCGGCTTGCCCCGGCGCCCTGCCCCAGGCCGCCCGACCCTCCCCTGCGGTGGCGCCGCCCCCTTCCCGCGGCGGCTCTCCTACACCACGCCTCCTCCACCGGCCCCCTCCTCCACCGGTCGCCCCCCTCCCAAGGTGAGTTCTTGTCCTCTTTTTTCTGTTTTTTTAGATTTAGTTTAGTTTAGTTTAGGTTTAGTTTTGTTTTTTTCTTCTGTTTTTTTAGGTTTAGGTTTAGATTTAGTTTAGTTGGTTTTTTTTTTTTTGTTTTTTAAGAAGAAAGAGAAAGATGAAAAAAAAAGAAGTAGAAGAAGAGAGGAGGAAGAGAAGAAGAAGAAGAAGAGGAAGAGAGAGAGAAAAGAGAAGAGGAGAAGAAGAGAAGAAGAAGAGAGAAGAGGAGGAGGAAGGAGAAAAGAAGAACAGCATCGGAGGAGGAGGAGAGAAAACAAGAAGAGAAGATGAAGATGAGAAAGAGAAGAATGAGAAGAAGAAGATGAAAAAAGAAGAAGACGAAAAGAAGGAAGAAGAAGATGAAAAAAAAAGTAGTAGAAGAAGAAGATGAAAGAAGGAAGAAGAAGATGAAAAAAAGAAGTAGAAAAAGTAGAAAAAGAAAGAAAAGAAGGAAAGAAGGTCGAGGGTTCGAGGGTCGAGGGGTCGATGGTCGCGAGGGGTCGAGGGTCGAGGATCGCTGAGGGGTCGGGGTCGAGGGTCGAGGATCGCCGAGGGGTCGAAGGTCGCGAGGGGTCGAGGTTCGAGGGTCGAGGATCGCCGAGGGACCGAGGGTCGAGGGTCGAGGGTCGAGGGTCGCCGAGGGGTCGAGGGTCGAGGATCGAGAGGGTCAAGGGTCGAGGGGTCGAGAGGTCGATGGCCGAAGACCTCTGAGGGATCGAGGGTCGAGGGTCGCCGAGGGGTCGAGGGGTCGCCGAGGGGTCGAGAGTCGAGGGGTCGAGGATCAAGGGGTCAGGGTCGAGGAACGAGCAGTGCGAATCTTTTTTTACAATTTGGCGGTGGCATCCTATTGTAATATTTAGTTAGGTTGATGGCAAAAACAATAATGCTATGTTACTCATCTTTGGATTTAAATGTGCAGTGGTTTCGTCGCTGCGAGGTCTGGTGTTCGATGAGCTCCGCCCCTGCGTTCGTGGGTGAGCACAAATGACATCTCCTCCTCCCCCTTAATTATTGTGTGTTCCGGTCTTCATGCCGATGAAACTTGCTAGCTATAGGTGTCTTCAATCATCAGTATGCGTGACCAGTATGGTCTCCCGTTTGAAAGGGTTATAGTTATAAATATGCATGCATTTGCATATTTATAACCATGATTCTTTCGAATTGTCCAACGTTATCCATGGACAGTCCGAGTATGTGTAGATTGGGTTCGTTTTCCCATATGCTCTGCTCCGGATCCGACACAAAATTTCGTCAGTGCCTCCCTATTGTTCTTCGGGTACACATCCTCTCTGTTTATTGCAGAGACGTGTATCAAGATAACAGCGGGGAGGTGCTGCAAAATTTTGTATGGATCCGGAGCAGAGCATGGGAAACGAACCCAATCTACACATACTCGGGTGGGATTAGGACCTATGTTTACCTATTACAGTGTAGGTTGCTTGGACGTAATAAAATTGACAAACTAGATTAACTAATGAATATATACATGGTGAATTATATATATATTTCTTGTGTGTCCAGTAGCTAGGCAAGAGAGTGATTGTGCGTGGATGTTACACCGGTCACACTAGTCAGAAAGACATGACCAATGAATGGTTAACAAAAACCAAGGGGTTTGTGAGAGCTGCATTTGCAAATGGCCAGAGGAAAACCTGGTGCCCCTGTGTCCGGTGCAACAATTGGCACAACAAGACAGAGGATGAAATGGGAAACACCTACAGAAGAGTGGTTTTATGCCGGTTATACGGTCTAGACATTTCATGGTGAGTCTGCCCAACGTGCTAGAGCTGAGGTGGTTCGTCGTCGCACCGACGAGCATGGTACCGAGATGGAAGACATGGTGCAAGACTTTGATGATGCTCGGGATTCGGACGATGAGATGGAGGAATCTGCAAAGGCCTTCAATGAAATGTTGGAATCTTCAAAACATCCTCTCACGAGCACACTGAGCTTTGTCAGCTGGATGCCATCTCACAAGTAATGGCTCTAAAGGCTCAATTCAACTGTGGCAGAGAATGCTACGACGCGATGATGACAGTATTTGGACGCTTTCTACCCAAAGGCCATGTAATGCCTGCAACCTGTACCAGTCGGACAAAATCCTCCGTGCACTTAAGATGCCTTATGAGAAGATATAGCCTATGAGAAAGGATGTGCCTTATTTAGGCTTGAGTATGTGGACTTGAACTATTGTCCCATTTGCAAGTCTTCAGGTATGTTGTGGTAGACAACGGTATGGGTGAGAAGACGCAGACCAAAATCCCCTTTAATGTTCTTCGGTATATGCCAATCGTACCAAGACTTCAACATCTTTTCATGGTCGAAGAGACGGCCAGACAGATGACATGGCACAAAAGGGCAAAAGAACCGAACTAGATGCAGATGGGAATCTGATGATGGTACACACATTGGAGGTTCTCGCGTGGAAGCACTTCGATGCATTATATGAGCAAAAAGCGGCAGATCCAACGCATCCTCGAGTTGCCATCAGCATGGATGGGTTCAATGTGTTTGGTCTGACGGCAACCCAATACAGTTGTTGGCCCGTATTTGTCATTCCACTCAATCTCCCCCACCGACAGATATGCAAGAAAGAACATTTTCATGACGTTGATAATTCTAGGGCGAACTATCCGGGAAGAATATGAATGTGTACATGCAGCCGCTTAGGATGAATTGAAGAAGCTTGGGATAATGGGTAAGACATACGACGCCTCTAGCAAATAGAACTTCATGATAGCGTGTCTAAGACTACCGCTGATGACAGCAGTGTAGCGCTATTGTTGCGGTGTGTGCATAATCCTGTGCCGATCAATCAAGTTAGGCCACATGGTTCATTTGGCTTCGCAAACGGGTTGGGTGCATACGCAGGTCAGCACAAAGAATTACAAATGAAATCGTACAGATGGTTGCAATAGATATCATACTTGACTACGATAGAGACCCTATTCACACATTGGGGGAGGAGGTTCGAACAGCCTGCATGTGGACGTTGATCACAAGGTTCGCAGTTGTCACAGAACGTTATGAATATTCAGAGAAGACAACTCAATAGAAAAACCACATGTGACAGAGCCAGAGACCCTGGATCAGTTAAACGCTCTCGAGCCAGATCCAGTGCATCCAGGGTATTTCAAGGGGTATATCGGAAACCTGGACTCACAAGACATGCTTGTGGGATCTGCCTTACTTCAAGACTCCTTGCCCACAACAACATCGACGTGTAGCACACTGAAAAGAATATAGCCGAGGCCATTTTGGTACATTGTTTGGCATAGAGGGGAAGTCAAAGGATAATACTAAGGCTAGAGTCGACCAGGAGGCGCTATGTGATAGACCATTACAAAACATGCAAGAACCGAAATGAAAGAAGAACTGGACGAAGCCAAAGGCATGGTTCAATCTTAGAAGGCCAGATATGAGGGAAATATCTTGGGTGGAAAATGCAGTTGATGTTCCCCGATGGGTATGCAGCGAATGTAAAGAGGGGAGCGAGTCTTGAAAACTTGAAAATATTTGTCTCAAGAGTCATGATTGGCACATATGGATTGAGAGGGTAATGCTGGTGGTGTTGCGTGGCTTCATCCCTAAGGATGAATGGCTAGTACTGGCAGAGTAAGGGACCGACAGGCGGCGAAGAAGCAGCGGGAGTTGGAGGAGAGGACTGCAAGGATGTTGGAGGAGGAGGGGCACGGAATGACAGCAGAATCGGGCCATGTACGAGCTCTCGTGGTAAGTTTCTTCGCATATTAGCCAAATCATTCACGTAATGTTTGTTATTACTAACTAGTATGACTGACTCGTCAAAACCAAATGTGCAGTCTGTGTGCGAGAAGGCCGGTCAGACCCCTCCGCCGATGCTAGAGATTGCTCCGGGGACCACGGTGAGTTTCATTTGAATGGTCATTAGTTACTAGTCTTAACATTTGAGTGTCATCATGCTAACGAGACATTGCAAATGATCTTAGTGCAGCGTACCTCCAAACAAGCACGCACGTCTCTTTCCAGGTGGTACGGCATGAGCCACCCCGGTGCTTCACCTCCGTGATGACGGTAAGTTTTCTCTAGTGTTTTGCTTAACAAATGCATAATGACCTAGACTTAGCTTTATTTCCTCCAATATGCTTACCATAATGACCTAAGTTAGCTCTAATATGCTAAGTTAGCTTTAATATGCTTGTTAACTAGGTTAGCTCAATAATGACCTATACTTAGCTACTACGTCAAAAATGGCATAATATGCTTAGTTAACTCAAAAATGGCATAATTACCTAGGTTAGCTCCAAAATGATCCATTTTACCATAAGTTAGCTCAAAATGATCCATTTACCTAAGTTAGCTCCAAAATGACCTAAGTTAGCTTAATATGCTTAGTTACCTAGGTTAGCTCAATAATGACCTATACTTAGCTTACTTATGTCAAAAATGGCATAATATGCTTAGTTAACTAAAAAATGGCATAATTTCCTAGGTTGCTCCAAAATGAACCATTTTACCTAAGTTAGCTCCAAAATGATCCATTTTACCTAAGTTAGCTCCAAAATCACCTAAGTTAGCTCTAATATGCTAAGTTAGCTCTAAAACGCTTAGTTACCTAGGTTAGCTCAATAATGACCTATACTTGGCTTACTTATGTCAAAAATGGCATAATATGCTTAGTTAACTCAAAAATGGCATAAATACCTAGGTTAGCTCCAAAATGAATCATTTTACCTAAGTTAGCTCCAAGATGATCAATTTTACCTAGGTTAGCTCTAAAATGATCCATTTTACCTAAGTTAGCTCCAAAATGATCCATTTTACCTAGGTTAGCTCCAAAATGATCCATTTTACCTAAGTTAGCTCCAAAATGATCCATTTTACCTAAGTTAGCTCCAAAATGATCCATTTTACCTAAGTTAGCTCCAAATGATCCATTTTACCTAAGTTAGCTCATAAATGATCCATTTTACCTAAGTTAGCTCATAAATGTCATTTTTACCTAAGTTAGCTCATAAATGTCATATATTTCTTCTTCTTCTTCTTCTTCTTCTTCATTTTCTTCTTCTTCTAGTCTTCTTCTTCTAACTTTCTTATTTCCCATTTTGCAGATTTCATTCACTTCACGGAAGTTTGCATTGATGGAGTGCTTGTTTTCCCTTCCTGATTTTTGTTTGTATCGATGAACAATGTGAACTTGCTATATGAATGAAACTATTGTAATATGTATGGATGGAACTATGTATGTGGAACTTGCTATGTATGGTTGGATGGAACTATGTATGTATGATGAAACTTATGTGTTGGATATGTCATATGTTTGCTGTGAAATTGCCCTGTGAATATATATATATATATATATATATATATATATATATATATATATATATACATAAACACTATTCTGATCACGGGATCAGAATAATATTCTGATCACAACCTGAACTGCCTGAGTAACTCGCCTGAACTTCCCTCTGTACGAACTCGACCTTCGGGCTATCTTCGCAACCGTGGCTTCCACCGCGAGTTTTTCTGATCATTCATGTTGTTTGTGATGTAAGTGTAACGTGGACATGTTTTTTAGCAACTAAACGCGCATTCTAAATAGGAATCACGCTCATTGGCGGATTTGCTCTCGGGTCATGATGAACTTGCGTCTGTTTGCGAGTTTAATGCATGCTGTGGGTGTTGTCGAAGCTCTGGCATGATGGGAATTGTGTTTTGGTATGATTTTGTTACACAAATTTTTGTTATTTCAAATGAATTTGAAACCGGCCGTGTTCTTCATCCGCCCGAGATGCATCCTCCGCCATCGGCGATTTCTTGTTTTCCTGTCAAGTTTGCTTGCTGATTTGCGTACTATAGTGAAATTCAAGGCTTACTACGTCGTCAATTTCAATCGGGAGGGTCTATACTGTTTGATTTCTGGCGTTTTGATGTTGGCACTCCCGCGGCTGTTGCACGGGTTTTTTTTTTTGCGTTTTTTGGATTTGCCCTCTGGTCATTTTTCTTGTAGAAAGGTAGTTGGCAGATCATTTTAAAGGGTGTGCGGACGTGTTCTAATCAGGCGCAGATGATTTTATGCTTCGGACGAATTCGTTCGTTCATGTTTTCTGTGTCATCTAATGGCCGTCGTACAAGCTGGACTTCTGTGTTGTTCATACCTGAACTTCTAGTTTTCCTTTATTTTGCAAGGTTATGCAGCAAGTCCTCTGTATTTCTTTCCTTTTTACTTTCATTTTTCATTCTTGCATTGGTTTTGATTTTATGACTGAGTCACATGAGCAACCATTTAATTGTTTGGCCGATGGATATGCATATATATTTTTATTTTTTTTCTAGTATGTCCTCGTTATCTAATAGTTTGTTGGACTTTAGTTATTAACTATCCTGAACTTCTGTATGCTAGTTCGAGGTTTTAGATAACCCCGGACTTCTATATCATCACTCTTTGAACTTCTTATTCCCAAGGTCTGTAGTAGAAGCTGGACTTCTATTGTACCAGTGATTGAACTTCTGTGTTTCCACGTTGGAAGGCGGTACAACATTGTTCTCTATATTTCTTCATTTTTTTGTAATTTTCAATTTTTTGAATTGGTTTTGAGTTTGTCTAGTGTGCAACCATGGGATTAGTCCCAAGTATGCACGCATATTTTTTTATTTTTTTTGTAACATGTTTGCATACTTCGAACAATGTTAGCACTTTAGTACGTATTTAACCTGAACTTACTAGTTTTTTGCTCCTGTAAAATTTCCATATTTTTCGACGTGTGCATCTAATGTTTTTTCAAACGCCCGAACTTCTTCGACTTTACAACTTGAACTTCGTCAATAATTTTTGATAATTTTTTTGGTTTTTAATTATTTAATAATTGAAAACCGCATTGCGTCCTGTCAAAACCTAGCGCGCAGCAATGCGGTAGTGCGAGGCCGAGCTGCATGTGTACTTTGTGTGTAATTGAATTTTAAACTTCTATATTGTTTTTAAGTTGTGTATTTTAGTTAGATATGGACTTCATCTGTTTTTGTATTTGAACTTCTTCTTTTTGTTTCTTAGTGTTTATTTATTCATATGCCTTTACTTCTCTGATTAGTGTACTTGAACTTCTGTTCTTTATTTTTTGAACTTCTTTCTCTTGTTTTGTAGGTGCTTATTTGTGTATGTATTTTTCTTCCCTTGGTAGAGTACTTGACCTTTCTGCTTGCAATCAATTTTTGGTTTTAAGGATACCAGCAGATTTGGTATGTGATCTTAACTTTTAAAAATAGATGCATTCAAATGGTGCATTCATTTATCAATAGATGCATTTACTTTTTTAATTGTTGGGGGGGTAAAACTGTAATTACCAAGGTGCTGCAACACCCCACTACAGAGAGGCTTTAAGTGCCTGTCTCCCTCGCCACCACCTGTCAGAAAACCCCCCTCCCTCTCGCTCACTCTCTTCTCCCTCTCTGTCGCTCCGCTGCCTCCAACTCCCCCCGATTTCTCCGCCGCTGTCCCCTGCGGTCGTGCGTGTAGTAACCGGCGCCCGTGACGCTCCTATTTCTCCCCCACGCCCCGCTCTCCCTCGCCCAACCCGCTCTGTTCTGCTCTGAAGCGAGGGCGGCAACTGCCTGCGCGGTTGCAAGGTGCGCGTGGCTTCATGGGGGTGGAAGAACCGCCCCGGATTCATGCGTGCGAGGGTCGTTTGGAGAGGTAAAAATGCGCCCTCCCCCCAATCCTTGCTCTTAGTGTTCGCCAGATCTGACGAGGCCTCTCTGTTTCTTTTGTGCTCTCGCATCGGCCTCCTCCCCTTTCTTCTGATGGTTGGGTTGGAGATTAGGTAGGGTTCTTGTGCGTGTGGTGGGTGGATTCCATTCCCCCGTGGTCAGATTTATCTGTGAGATGCTTGTGTGCTATTTCTCCCTTCAGACTTGTGTGTATTTTCATTTTCCCCTTCGGTGATCTCACCAGTTAGATGCATGTAAGAAGGGTGTGGTGCTACGGTTGATACTGGATCTGATGCATCTAAATGCATTAGTGCTATTGATTTCATAGTCTAGATTGTGTCTGTCACATGCTTTCATTAGTTTATGAGTACTTTTTGTTGTGCTTGCCTAGATGTGCTTCTGTTCTTCTATCATAATTGTTGATGTGTTTTAGTTGTTTCAACCTAGGGTTTGATTTAGTTGCTTTTTTGTATTGTTGTATGATTCTGTACCTGCTAACTGTATGTAATTTCTCCTTTGTTTTTTGTAGGTTGATCTAGGGTTTGGAGTACCATTCATCAAGTGGGTTGTGTTGTCATGTCTTCAAAACCTTCTCTAGGTATTTTAATGTAGTTGCATCTTGTATTTTAAGTTGAAGTTTTGTTATTTATGTCTGCCAATATCTTCACTTGGTTGTCTTGTTGGACTGCCCATTCTTAAAAGTGTGGACTTCTAGCAAAGGTGATGTGTATGCATTTTACCCTTAGTTTAAGTTAGTAGAGTGTTGCTTGATTTTTATTTGATGAATTGCTGGTGAACTATGTCACCAAGTGTTGTTGGACTTCCAAATGTTTTCATATTTATAGTGTATATCTTTTTTTTGTGATCATTTTCATGGTATTGGTATTTTAGTTTGCCTGTGAAAAAGTATTTCTGCTCATGCTACATCTTTTTTGTGTGCTACTTGGTTGGTTCACATAGTTGAACTTCTGGTTTTTAAATATTGCTTGTTTGTAATGAAATTTGGTTGAACTTCTGTTCTGCGCATTTGTTTTACTGCTTTGTTATATATTGTTGAACTTCTGTACATTCATCTTATATGTAGTAACCCCTCTGGTGTAGATTGTTCTATATTTAGTATGTAAATTGTAGATTGTTCATTGTGTTTACTGCTTTGTTAGGTATTGTTGAACTTCTGGGTATTGTACATTGATGTAAAAGTAGAACTCCCTTTGGTGTAGGATTGCGGATTAGAACTCAACTGCCTTTTTACTTGCATTTTTTGTAGTTGGTGATGAATTGAATAGTTCTGAAAAAATGCCTGCGATCAAGATGGAGCTTCAGAACTTAATACTGATGCTCCAATATCTGATGCGGCTAAATCACCCATTATTCCTTTGACTGTGTTTGCTGAGGTTGCTTCGAGCCTTGAGAATAATTCAAGCCTCGAGGATCTTGCTTCTGCAGCTCTTGCTTCACCTAGTATGTGCATCTCCTTTTCTTTTTATTTTTAAATTCTCGAGCCATGTTTTTTTAACTTGTTCCTGTCGTGTGTTTTTGTTTTTGTTCCTGACTATTTTTCTTTTTTGCTATGCTTTTTGTGTTCTTGCAGATGTGTCCACAGAGGAGGAAGCTGTGAACACCATCAACGATGTTCTATCTGAGATGGGTTTATCAGAAAACACTGCTGCTGCCGAGCAGGGGGCTCCATCAGTCGAAGGTTGTGATTCCGTTCCGAATCCTTTGTGCTCTGTTCAGATGTCAGAGACGCAGTCGCAGTCTGTTGATGCACTGAACCTGTCACGCAACCTGAGGATGTGCCTCTTCAGCTTCTTCTGGAGGACCAACGCAAGAGGAAGAAGCAAGAAGATTTTGAGAAGAAGATGGCGACCCGCCTTCAGAAAGGTTCTGATGTTCCTAAATCTTTTGATGTTGCTGAGCTCACGGTTGGGCATTGCTCTGTTGCTGAGGAAGACGTGCCATGTGGCACTGATGGTATGGTTGTCCCTGTTAAGAAGAAAATCAAGAAGACCGCTGCGAGGAAGCATTTAGTTGGTGAAGTTACTCCTCGGAGGAGCCCACGTGTTTCAAGGGCTGCAGAACTTGCTGAAGAGGAAGGGCTAGCCCTCGGTGGTACGCCACGCCGTAGTCCTCGTGTGCTTGCCACTGCCGCGCCTACACCTTCTCCGCTTGGTGCTGGTGCATCTGGTAGGGGGAAGAGATGCGGCGTTAAGTGCAAGGTTGCACCTGCAAAGGTCAACAAGGGTGTCAAGAAGCGTTCTCGTGTTAATCCAGAGGACAAGGACGATGCTGATTTCAACGCTGATGACGAGGATGACGATGATGATGATGCTGCCGCTAATCAGGTATGAATCTCTCATGTTTACTGCTTTTGAGAGCATTTGTAGATTTGTTGTACTTTTTGTGTTTGTAGCACTGCCTTGGCGTACATAGCTGACCTTCTGCTTCATATAGACGAATAAATTAGCTGAACTGCTTGGCTTATATGGTATTACTGCCTATGTAGACATAGTTGGACTTCTGGATATATAGATGAAGAAATTAGCTTAACTTGTTGGTATACGTGTTTTATTACTGCCTTGGTGTACATGGTTGAACTTCTGCTATGTAAATTTCCAACCTTTTGAAAGAATCTTTACTTCTGGTCATACATGGTTGTACTGCCTATGTAGACATAGTTGGACTTCTTAAATGTACTGCGTATGCAGGCATTAGTGGGATTTTGGTGTAGTTTGTGTATCTCATTGCTCTGCCTTTTTTCCTTGTCATTGTATTTTTTTCAGTATCAGCTTGTGGAGCGGCCTGAGAGGAGGAAGAGAGGAGGCAAAGCGCCCGAAGAAGGTGGCGAAGGAGGAGATGAGGCGAAACGTTTTAACAAGACGGTTCGCTGCTCACTGAAAGAGGTCAAGACGTGTGCGAAAATGCTACAACTTAGGCACAAGACGAGGGTTATCAAGGCTGGTTTTGGTTGTGTGTTTGACTTAAAGGTTGATTCCAACATTTCTCATCCTTTGATGGGCAACATCTACACGAGGATTGACCCTACAAAGATGATTCTGGACATGGGTGAGGCGAACAAGGTTCTGCGTATTACAAGTGATGCTATTCACCATCTGTTTGGATTCCCTCAAGGTAATCGTACCCCTCCTAGGCCCTCGAATGATGGGTTTGATGATGCTGTTATGAGGCTGAAGGGCAAGCTTGGGTACGCTAGAAGTGACGACATCAAGACAAAGGATCTGCGGAATATCCTCGGGGAACTTGTGAAGGATGAGACGAAGGATGATCTGGCTCTGCAGGTGTTTTACCTGATTCTTTTCATGAAGGTGGTTATTCCTGGTACGTCTACACGAGTGTCCAGAGAGGCAGCAATGGCTGAAAATCTTATCTTTGAAGATATGGCAGATATGGACTACTGCCAGTTGGTTGTTGATGATATTCGAAGGGCTGTTGTTAGGTATCAGGAAGGGACTAGTAGAGGAAAAGCTGTCACAGGCTGTGCCATCGCGCCGCTTCTTATGTATCTGGACTGCCTTATCATTGGCAAGACGCCTAATTCTGACTTGAGGACCCCTCACATCAATTTCATGGATCAGGCCAAGCTTCTTGAGCTTGCTGCGGCTGACTTGGTCAGGAAGGGTGATGATGACCTAGCCAACTGGGTGTTTGGGAAACTGCCTGTGAGTGTTTCTATGCATCATTCTTTCCTGAGTAGTTTAACTTGAACTTCTGGTACTGTCTTCTATATTTTTGTCCCCATGTTCCTTCATTTGTTTTCTGGCGCGTTGACTTTTGTTTTTGTATGCAGTGGAAGACAAAGGCTGAGGTTGTGTTTTTTAGGCGTATCAAACATCCTGTTCTTACTATGCCTCGTGCCGCCGGCCTAGGGAGTGGAACTTCCCCAAGATTTGAATTCTCCCGGGATGTTAATACTGGTGCCCCCCTGTAGATCCAGGAGGTTCTTCTGCCCGTGTGAGTGCTGCAGGTGGCATGTCTTCCGAGAGTTTGTTTGAAGCTGCCAATGTTTCCCTGGTTAGGATTGACGGTCTTCTTGAAACTGTTTGTGGGGAGTTGGCCCGTGTTCCGACAACTGTTGAGCGTCTTAGTCGTGTGGATGGGATTCTTCCTCCCGGCCACGGTTTTGATGCTGAGTCTTCGAAGGAGGTTTTGTCAATTGAAGCTAGATTTCTTGATGAGCTTCGTCAGAGCACTTCCCACCTCCGGACTAGCTTTGGGCTGTGCAAGGAAATGCAGGATGCTCGTTGCAAGCCTTTTGAAGATGAGGCAAGTGTTGTTGTGAGACAGATTCAGAGGCAAGATTCTGTTCGTTTGGGTCGTGAAGGAGGCCACATGGAGCATACCGAAGAGGTTTGTTTATGTTGGCTTTTGATATTTCTTTGCACTAATGTTCATTGTTAGCTTTCAGTTATTACTGTTTTTAGTCATAGGTGACCCTTATTGATTTCATGTGTCCTAAACTTTTTCTTTTTAGTGCTAGTGTTTCCCAAGTGACCTTCTTTGTTTATAGTACCTGAACTTCATGGGCTACAGCACCTGAACTTCTGTGATTTCCATAACTGGCCCTTTTTGTTCCCCTTTATATTAGAGTAGTTTGATATCTGACCTGTTATGTTTACTGTATTTGGACTTCCATTATGTGTCAGTGGTCGTAGCTGACCTTCTTTGATTATGTAATGTGAACTTCTGCTGATTAGGTATTTGTGTTCTACATGATTTTTTTTTGTAGGATGTTGATGATGGTGCTAGGGTTGAGGAGGATGTTTTACCTGTGCATGAACCTGCTCCTGTGCATGAACCTACCCCTGTGCATGAACCTGCTCCCGCGAGTGATGTATTAGTTGATGAGGTTCATGGCAGTGAAAATAAAGTACCATTTTTCTTGTCCATTTGTCTCATTTTTTTATTTTACTTGTTTGTGCATTTTATCACTATGTGCCCCTTTGTAATGACTTTCTGTTCTTGCTGCAGATTGATGATGCTAGTGTTCCTCCAGAGAAGGTTGCAGACAAGTCCGTGTCAGGCACTGGCTGCTCCGACGGGGTGGACCCAACTGAACCTCAGTCGTCCATTGGCGCTGAGGTTTCTGATGCTGAGCAGGGCAAGACAGCTGAGGTTTCTGATGCTGAGCAGGGCAAGACAGCTGAGGTTTCTGATGCTGAGCAGGGCAAGACAGCTGGAGATATCATTTTGGAGAAAGATCCCGTCGAGGCTGCTGTTGAGACTGGTGGTAGTGCTGCTGCAGGCCCGGAGAAGTCTCCTGCAGCAAAGCCATCAGTTGCTGTTGATGCTGGTTCTCCAGCTCTTCCTAGTGCAGCACAACCAACAGTTTTTCTTGTTTCAGATTCTCCAGCTGCTCCAGCTGCTGCTGGTGTCCTTGCCGACGACGCTGCAATGTCTTCTGGAGATGACGATGAAGAGACTGAAAGCGATATCTTTGGAGAGGAGGTTGATCATTCCAGTGCTGCCACTAGTCTAGGCAAGAATCCATAAAGAGAGGAGCATGCTTCTCTCTTCTTTCCCCATCCCCGTCCCTTTTGTTGTTGGTTTTTGTCCATGATATCCATGTGAACTGCCTGTGTGGTGCAAGTTGAACTTCTGGTTTGTGCTTTGTCGTGTGGTTTGTAAATAAAGTTAAGTGAACCTGTTTCTATGTGGGGGAAGGTTTGTAATGCATGGGTTGTGATGTTTATAATCCTTTGGTTTTATCTTTTCTGGTGTAGCAGCTGAGATGTGCTTGTGTTTGAATGTTGTGCTTGAATGTTGCTCTTAATTAAACTGTCGTGATCTATGTGCTTGAATGTTGCTCTTAATTTCTATTTCTTTTGCTGAGCAGATAGTGAACTTGCTGTCGTCCGAAAGAAGGTTGATGACTTTTATTTCAGTGTAACTAGGCTTAAGAATGATCGTTCTAAGAGGTGAGTGCAGCTGGTCAGAACTTACATCCATCTACCACTATGAACTGCCTGTGGTTTCATACCTGAACTTCTTTACCCTATGTTGCTGAACTTCTATTTTACTTCTCTGGTGCTGAACATCTAGCCTTTTTGTACTGTCTGTTGTGATGTAGCTGAACTTCTGTGCTTATATGTGCTATGAACTTCTTGGGTTCCTGATGCTGAACTTCTTTTACTTTCTATTGCTTGTTTTAGATCAAAGATTATGTTCCAAAACAACGAGTGTGAAGCTTCTGTTGAAGATGTCGCAATATCTTTTGCTCCTCGCGGAATGCTTCGATCTAATTTGGCTGAGGTTGCACTCTATTGTCTATGTGCGAAATACCAGGGATCAGACAAACTCATCCTGCCGTATTGGGTTTGTGTAAGTCAACCCTATAGTAATTTCTTTTCTGTTTTGTTCCTTACCATTTTAGTTAAAACTTGTTTGTCTCATTTTGTATTTTCATATGTTGGTGTTGTCTGCATTATTTTAGGACAAGATTTTCAGAGGTCATTTCGATTCCCGAGTGAGGAAGTACTTCTTGGCGACTGGTCCAGATAGCATGGATGCACATGATTCTGTAAGCAATATCTTGTTCTTTGTCTCTGTATTAGTTTGCACTGCGATCCACTCTGTTTATATTGTTTTATTTTTCTTTGCACCGTTTGATATTAATTTTCAGTTTTTAATGATTCGTGTGTTTATGTTGCTTCAGGTTGTTTTCCCCACTTTTGACCCACCTAAAATTCCTGCTCACTTGGGTGGTGTTGGTCATTGGGTTTCGATATTTCTTGACCTGAAGAATTCAAGGTTCCAGCTTCTCGACTCCCACTATGGACCAGACGATGACTGTGCGGTACACCTATTTCGGCGGATGACTGATAACATCAAGAAGCTTTGGAACAATGCGAGCAACGACAGGGAGACACCCTTCAGTCCTATTACTATTGACCATTTCCCTTTGGATTGGATTGATGTCCCCCAGCAGAATAACAAGTATGAGTTCCACTTTTTCTCTATCACTTCTGTTTAACTGTAGTTGTACGTAAGCTGCGACGTCTTTTATTCGTTGTCTATCTTTTTTGTTCTAACACTGTGTTTTTTTGTGTTTGATGGCAGTATCGACTGCGGATTCTTCATGCTTACGAATGTTAATTCGTTTCATGATGGGGTTCTTGCAAATTATTCCAATGAAAATATCACAGATATTAGGAAGACGTGGCTGTACTCAATTGCTTCTTCTAACCTGTTTGAGACAGACTTCCAAGGTCTGTTTGGCTACTATACATGTAAGTCTTGAAACTTGGACTGCTTACCTGTACTGCATCTTTTATTCTACATGAACTTCATTTTTTCTTGAACTTGAACTTCTGCTTGAGATCTGGCTGGGCTGCTAGTTTCAGATGGAGAGGAGCATTTCTTCTACATGAACTTCATTTTTATCTTTTTTATTTTGCTTGTGTATTTTGTTTTAGTATTTTTTTCCTTTCATTGCTTACTTGGACACGAGCATTTCTTCTACTTGAACTTCAAAGATGATACCTTTCTATGCTTTTGTTAGCTGTAGTTTAATGTTTTCCAATTCATCAGTTTTATCTTGAACCGCGCCTTGGGTTGTGCCTGAACTTCATTTAGTTTTTAAATGCAACACATTTTTTTAGGTCAGCTTGAGTAGTAACCATGTCATCTATATTAGTTGGACTGTACATTGTGTTGTACCTGAACTTCAGTTATATTTAATGGTCTTTTTTCTCTTCCTTTTCTTTGACAGTGGAGCCGTTGGACTTGACCGATTACCACTACTCATTCCTCGGGTCACAGGAATACCAGCCTAGGGAGGAATCGATGAGTACAACTCCGAGAGAAGATGATAGCTCTCGAACCCTTACTCCTTCCAAGTTGGGGAAGCAGGCTGTTGGTATTTGTGGTGCTCCAAACACCCCTTGCTCCAGGAAGGTTGGTGCAGTCGAAGCAGTCGAAGCAGAGGTGATTTCGTCGGATGATGATTTTGAGAAGATTGCTTACCTGAAGAATGGTAAATCTGCTGCTGGTACTGTTGCTGGGAGAGGTGGGAAGAATGCTGTCATCACCAGGAGGAAACCGGTAGTTGAGTCTGGCAACATAACTTCCTCCAGGAGAGCATCAAGATTGCCTTTGAAGTGGCGTTCTGCTGTCGCTCCCCTAAATAAATACAGTTACCCTCATCTATCCGATGCCCGGAAGTTGAGACAGTATGTGCTTAGTGAAGATGGTCTGAATAAGTATTCTGAGTGAGTTTTCTTCTTCTTTTTTTTGTTGCTGCCAGAGATGCTACTTTGTTCTGAACTTCTATTGTTATAGTATGTGAACTTTTGTTCATTTCTCCTTGCCTTGGAGTTATAGTGTCTGAACTTCTGTTGTTATAGTATCTGAACTTCTGTTCATCTCTCCTTGCCTTTGAGTTATAGTATCTGAACTTCTAATATTTTTTCCCATCCTTTTAAATCTGCAGCACAAGCTACTGCATGTTTATCATCCCTGGGAATGTGATTGACCTCACAGGACGTGTCCTTGATACTCTTTTCGGTGAAGGGCAGCAGATGGAAGGAGACATAATGGATTATCTCATAAACTTGTGGAAGGATAAGCCGGAGACCTCTGAGATCTTCTCTTGTGCTGACAGGGTTGTACTTAGTCCCTACTTCATACATGTTTTAGTTCTTTGCACCCCTATCTCCCTTTTTTGCTCTAGTTTTGGTGTAGTGGCATTTGGGAGGTGTTTTAATTTTGTTTTTGTGAATGCACAGTACTGCCTGGAGTATGATTTTTTCGCTGCAACAGTTCCAAAGTTCGATGCAAAAAAAATCTGCTAATCTCCTCCGAATGTTTGTTTGCAAGGAAGAAGACCTTCTTAACTCAAAGCTGGTTAGGTTTTCATAACTCTTGCTTTTTTTAATTTTATGTACATCCTTTTGCTGAGTTTGTCAAGAAGTTTTTGTTCATCTCGGTTGTTCAATACCTATGCTTTATAGTTTGTGTTCACCGTTTCTTTCATTCTTGGCAGGTTTTTTTGATACTATTCAAGCCAATTGACACAAGAGCGCACTACAGTGTGTATGTGCTGAATAGATATCGTGGGAGCATTGACATCCTTGATTCACTTCCTTACACTAATAAGGGAATGTCATGAACAAGTTTCCACGGAGACTGCCAAAATATCGTGAGTGTTTCTTAGCCTGAACCTCCTTTCATATTTGCTTGTTTGACACGAAGTTTATTATGCCTTCTGTTGACAAAATATGTTTCTGTCTCTGTTTTGGTAATACTGCTTGAACTGACTATCATTTGACAGTTGAACTTCTGGTATTTGTTTAGCTGGATCTTATGCAAGTGTCACTTTTATGTACCTGAACTTAACTATTTTGGTTAACATGTTTTTGACTTCATCTTATTTGTCATTTCTGGCAGATCAAGAGATTTGTTGGGTTGCTCGAGGAGGTGTACGGCAAGGCTGCGTACAAAGCGAGCAAGCAGCCTAACTGGGTGAATATTGCAAAGAGGCCGACTTTTATTGATGTTCCAAAGCAAGTGAATAGTGATTGTGGTTTCTTCTCCGTGAAGTTCTGCTCTACATATGATGGCGATGAGCTTGTTGAAGATTTTGGTGATGTGGAAGTATGTTTTGTCCTTGTTCTTGTCTCATCATCCTTTCATTTTTCTTGCGTGTTTTTTCCGAGATGCTCCTGCTGTGGTTTTAGTTAGCCTTTACTAAACCATCCTTTCATTTTTGTTTGCAGGCTGCTGTAGATGACTGGAAGGCCGAGTTCATGCACACTCTAGTCTTTAGCGAGAAGAATGAAATTGTGCGTGGAGAGCTTCCTGCCGAGATCCGGTCCTTGGGCCCGTGAATTCGAAGCATTAGTTTTAGTGTAGATTTGATTTCATAAAGATTTAGGTTTGATAATGATTGGAACGATTCCGTAAAGATTTGGTTGTAAGAATGGTTTAGTAATTTGTGTATCTACAGCTGCAGCACTATTACTTATGATTCTGAGGACAAATGTATTTGGTGTGAAGAATGATTTTGGCTTTGTGAATTTTCAATGTACTGCATCGTTTTCAGTATCCATGTGTTGTATGCTTTTTCCCCAACAGATGTACTTGAACTTCTCTCTGGGCTATGGTTGAACTGCTGGTTTTTGTTGTTGTTTAATTTTGGGCCCCAAGATATGATCTTTGACTTGAACTTCTGCTTGAGATCTGGCTGGGCTGCTGGTTTCAGATGGAGAGGATTTTCTATGTTGTGTAATGTATTGGTATTTTTCATCTCAACCAATATGTAGCCTTTTGCATAGAATCTATATGTGTTTTTTTGTGATCTTTCAACTGCGAATGGATTTCAACTATAACTTTGTGCAAAAATATTCTCATACACTCCTTTACATTTCTTTGTCTTTTGTCGGCATTGTACATGAACTTCTGCATGTATCCAAACAGAACTTCATATCTGAACTCGTTGTCTTAGGCTTGCTAACCTTAGTTCATACGGCAATACTTATTTTTTAAGCTTTTTTTTCCTACATCGATTTATATACCAGAACTTCTTCTGTAAGCTGACCTGAACTTCAAACTGTATATTTATTTGCTGCTTGCTCTTTTATGGAATACAACACCAGCACCTCCTGCCATAATATACCAGAACTTCCACTGTAATCTTACTTGAACTTCATAGTGTACATTTTTAATTTTTATTCTTGCTTGCACTTTTATGGAATACATCACCAGCACAACACTTCCTCTCATAATATACCATGACTTCTGCAGTAATATTACTTGAACTTCACAATGTATATTTTTCATTTTATTACTGCTTGCTCTTTCATGCAATACATCACCAGCACCTCCTCTCATACTATACTAGTACTTCTGCAGTAAGCTTACTTGAACTTCTACTGTATAATTTCTTTGAAACTTCAACAATAAAAGTTCAAGTAAGCTTCTCCTAAAATACTGTTTCAAAAGTGGAATAACATTCTGCACATTGACATGACATAAGTTTGCTTTGTTTAATTGACCTAGTCTAACTGTTCATCAGCCTTGCTCTCCTCCTAGGCTTTGGTTGTAGTGGTTTTTGCTTGACATGTACCTCTTCCTCTTCCTCTTTCTCTCTCTCTTCCTCTCCATCGTCCTCTTCCTCTTCATCATCCTCTTCCTCTTCCTCTTCGCATTCCACTTCCTCTTCCTCTTCGTCTTCCTCTTCTTCGATGGTGTCTTCATCTTCGTCTTCCTCTTCATCTTCCACCACTTTGTTGTTGCTGGCTCTAGGTTTTGCTTTCTGTTTCTTCTCTGGCTTTTTGCTTGTCTTTTCAGCATTTGCGCGCTTCGGGCATGTTCTTGCATTATGTGATTCATACTCCTTGCATATGCTACAAAGTCTGCTGCTTGCTTTCTGTGGGTGTGGTCCCTTGTTTTGTTCTATAACTTTGGGCTGCTGTTTTTGAACTTTGGGTTGCTTGACCTCCTCGGCATCGTTTCTTTCTAAGAGTGTTGGACAGGTGAGCTTGTTGTGTCCTGCAACCTTTTTGCACACACTACATTGCCTGTGTCCAAGTGGCACTCCGTTCTCATCGAGCACGACGACTCTTCCTGCAGGTGGTGCCTTTATTTGAGCTCTCTTGTCACTTTTCTTTGCTGCAGAAATTTTCTTCCTACCCTTTGTTTCAGAGTACAGCGGCAGTTTCATCGTCTCGTGCTGCCGCTGCTGCATTAATTGGTCAACACCCTGCTTGCATTGGTTGGCTTGAGCAGCGGCCTGGAGCATTTCAGCTGCATAATAATGAAGGTCATCTTCAATTTCAGCATCCTCTTCAGCCATCTTTTTGTCAGCATCCGCTCGATTTGCTAAATGTATTGCATCAAGCTCTTCCACGAGCCTCTTGAGAACATAGAAGGCTCTGTCATATTGCTGGTCACATCTCATCGCTTTCTTGTTAACCATCAAATTTAGCTGCAGCAAGATGTCTTGCTTTGATAGTCTTGAGCTGCCATCCGATGTAGTTGTGTTGTAGTCCCTTGTATCAAAGGTTGGTTATGATTTTGCAGTCTTTGTGTACCGTTTGAGGATATACTTGTCTGGAAATTTGTCAGGCTTCAGGTAGTCCAGTATGTTCATGATGTGAAGGCAGAACAGGCCTGCATTTTGTGATGAATGCAGAATACATAGTTTGTGAGCCAGCAATGAGTTTCATATATTTGATATGATACTACTAGTTTAGCTATTTAATGAGTTTGTTTTTCCGCTCACCTGTGTGTGTCCAAAGCTTGCATTCACACTCGTATATTTCATTCTCTGGGTCAGCTACAACCTGGAATTCATGCTTTGACCAGGCAAATCTGTCTTCATCATCATGGCCAGGCTTGTTGTGGTAGTACACAAGGTACTTAGTGGGCTCTGCTGTAGGCTTTGCGCGAAATAGCGTGGCTTTTCTCATCCTAGTCCTCATCTCGGTGTACATGGCTCTCGTGTACTTGATAGACATGTCTTCCTCGTAGCCGTAAGTTGTTTTTGTCACAGGATTGGTCTGCATATGTCAAAAAATAAGATATTAGTCGAAGCAGAGTCATGGGTTTCATTTTTTAAAATTCAAAGTGCACATGTTGAAGGAAAACACAATATGATGGGGGTGTTTTTTTTGTCTTCATACCATGCTGGTCATTGTTTGCTCGTTCTCTTTCTGCATCCGAGTTTGTATGCAAGCATTTACCCGCCTAGCAAACTTGTGTAGGTTCTGGGTCCCCTTGACAAACCCTCTCTTGAGCACGTGATTCATGCTCTCGCTTCGTTGTGTGGAAGTCATTCTAGCACAGAAAATGTTCTTGTAATATGCTGAAATCCACATTTTCCTATCACTCCACAGCTGCATCATCATCTGGTCGTTCTCCAGGTTGTACTTGTGCATGAGTTCAGCCCAGGCAGCTTCAAACTTCGTTGGCATCAGCGGCCAGTTTAATATAGCTGTGAACTCCTCTTTGAATGTTTTATACTTTTTGTACAGCAACGCGAGGTATTCCTTGTACTTCTTCAGGATGTGCTAATGGCATAGCTTGTGGACGGTGTTTGGGAATGATTATGGTATAGCTTTCGCCATCGACGGGCACTGGTCTGCATGAATTAAAAAAAAAACTTGCTTCTTTTTGCACTGATGGTGAACTTATGTTGTACAAGTACTTGAACTTCACAGGTAGCAGTATGACTATCTAAAAATGTCACATGTATTTTTCCTTACAGCAGTGTTTGTTGAACTTCTGTGGTACCAGTGCTTGAACTTCACAGGTAGCAGTAGGACTACCTAGTAGTGTCACACACAAAATTTTCTTACAGCAGTATTGTTGAACTTCTATGGTACCAGTGCTTGAACTTCACATAAATAACTATATTTTTCTGAACATGTTACATATATTTTTCTTACAGCTTTGTCCTTGAACTTCTATGATTCCTGTATTTGAACTTCACATTCATAACTAATTTTTTTCTAAACATGTGACATATAATTTTGCTTTCTTGTACTGTTTGTTGGACTTCTGTGCTAACAGTGGTTGAACTGCTTGCTTTACATTATTTTCAGATAAAACCAATGTACCCAATACAGACCCATAGACTGAAAAGATGATGAAACTTGTAGAGTTTTGTTTTGTTTTGAACTCACCTGTTAGAATGCAAGTTGGGTGCTTGTTGTTCATGCACCGTACAAATGTATCAAACAACCACTTGAATGACTTTGCATCTTCGTCTCTGATCAGGGCAACAACAAATATCGTTGACTGCAAGTGATGGTTTGTTCCAACAAACACTCCCAGAGGCATATGAAATCTGTTGGTCTTGTAAGTTGTGTTGAATGTTACGCAATCGCCAAAGTCTTGATACGCTCCTCGGCAGCTTGCATTGGACCAGAAAATGTTTTTAACTGATTTGTCGCTGTCTACTTGTATGTCATAGAAAAACTCATCATTGATTGCCTTCATGTCTTTAAAGAAAGATACAAGTTTCAAGACATCATCCAAATCATCTTTCCTTGCATTCATGGCTTTCCTGCAAATTATATGCAAACATGCATTTGTTATTTTTGCTAGCAAAGGGTTGTGACTTAGGATGCTATGGACATTGCAGTATGTGCATTTTTGAATACTTACTGGTTTAGTAGGTCTCGTCCAGTCATGCTTAGGAAGTAGCTTCCATCTTCATTTTCAGATAGCATGGACATGATTGTTGTGTGCTTGACATCATGGTACTGCAGGAGCTTTACGTACTCCAAAATAGTGGGGCCATAATTCTTGTGTGAGTGCAAGAATACCAGCATGTCATCAGATTGCATGAGGTGGTGATTATGATTGTACTCAATGTCCACTGCCACACATGTGTTATCCTCCTGCACCTTCACCCTCATTCTTGCATTGCAGCCTGTCCTCTGCGATGTTTTGTTTCACTGCCTGTCAGATTTTGAAACAGAAGTTGTGTGTTT